>JAVLVB010000558.1:2024702-2050079 GCA_032876305.1 Orestias chungarensis | reverse complement strand
CACACACACACACACACACACACACACACACACACACACACACACACACACACACACACACACACACACACACACACACATATACTGGCTTTGTTCCTTCAGGCAGGTTCCTGTTCTTTCTCAAAGCTTCAAAAGACTGACAGAAGAAAGAATCATTTCAGATTCTGGTTATAATATAACAGAATCCTTCACAATTTAAATATAATGAACAAGACATTTTCTCAGATGTTATTCAGCTGTCAGCCAGTGCAAACTTGTGAACATGCTCCCTGCAGCAAAGATCACCTGTTTTTAACTACAAGTAATCGGAATAGTAATCATGATTACAAGAGATGCCACATTATATTTTAACCCACAAAAAGTTAATTATATGTTCCCACAAAGCTAAGTCTCTGAGAAAAGTGGTTGCCATGGTGCAAAAAAAAAACAGGCAGTACATGTTAGGAGTGTATATGTGTTTTAATTTGTAAGTTGCGTTTTATGTGTGACAGAATCAAATTAGTCTATTTAAAAGTTATGTCAAACAACATTATGTGGCTCTCTTCAATACCCGACTGTGGGATTTGCTTTAATATGTTTAGTGGAAAGATTGATCCTTGATAAATTTTGAGTGTACATACTGATAATACAGTTATAGACGGTAAAAAAAAGTATGGGAAATGATTGCAGATACAGAAATGAAAAGTAAATTGTTTATTGAGAACAGAGGATTAATTGTTTTGGAGTTAAGCAACTACAGACGGATGAAGTCTGATTTGGATCCACACCAACAATCGGATTAAGGCACTAACTTCTCATTTCACTTATTCAGGTAGGTCGGTCTTGAAACGGTTCAAAATGATGCATACAACAGATAATCTCATCCAGAGAGTCAGGGAGCATAAGAAAATCTTTCTAGCTTTAAACATAACTAATGGAATTTCAAGATGAAGAAGACCCTCAATTTCAAGGTATTTAATTGAATTAAAAGTGTATAACAACATGGTATAGCATTTACTTTAAATACATTTTATAGAAAAGCTTTTGTTTTTTTTATCACAAATAGAGGTTTAATGTTGGTTTTACATGTGTTGCCCCATACATATCAGTAATTGTAAACATAGAAATCATACACATGGATTCTTTCTCACCTATAGTAAATCCAGCATCTCCTGACATTGTATGTGATGTATGAAGCTTTTACACGAGGTAACTGTTCTGAACTTTTCAAAGAGGTAGCGTTAAGCTTTTGCTGCTGCTGCCACATTATCCTTTGATGTTTTTATCAGAATTAGGAATATATACTTTTTCATCCCAGATCATTCAAAAATATTTTTTGACCTGTTAAAACATTATTTAAACAATTCAGACAAAGTGACCTTTACTCTTCTGAAACCTATATCTGTTAAACTAGACAAACTAGTTTAGTTGATCTATTTTCATGCTAGACTCCACACGTTTCAACATTTATCAAATGAATAAGGTTAACATATTAAACCATTAATACAATTTCAACTGCTTTGTTGCTAAAAAGTATTATTGAAATACATTTTATTTGCCTTGATTATTAAAATTCATGCCCAAATAGAAAGCTGCTCAATCTATGGTTTGAAAAATTAAAACCCATTGAAAAGGTGTCATATTTTATTTGTCTCAACTTAGATTGGACAATTTCTATTTAAAGCACATCTTTTGTATCTCAAATTACTAATCTATTTTCCCTTTTTTTTGTTTCTTTGGTTCACGTTTTATTCATCTTTAAACAATTTAAAAAAAAGCCTTATCATGTCTGTGTGATGATGTTGGGGGACATCATTCCAGATTTGAGTGCTTACTTCCAAGGCAGATGAATAAGTAATATGTCTTACTTCCATCGTCCTCGCATGTCTTTCCCCTTTTGGTCCAATTAATGTCAATGAAAGACTCCTTGTAGACATCTAACAGTCTCTTCATCTACATCATCAACTTACATTAAAAGGACACTCACCCTGGCTATTTAGCGGACTGTGTTTTTTTATCAGTTCACTGACACTGGGAGTGGTGCTTATCATAAGAGACGAGGTAGAGTCTAAAAGTTAATGTATCATTTTTTTTACATTCATTTAAATGTTTCAATAAATATTCATGTGGATGGTTTATTAAATTTGAGAAACACTAAAATGCAACACTTATGAGGCCAAAACTTCTCCTGCCGGATCTTCTTCTTCTATTAAGTCTTAAATACAGATAGATTTTACCTGCATCAGCTTCTTCTGTTAAACTTGCTTAAACTCCGCCTCAGATGAATGCCAACTAGACTTTACAGGATTGCACCTAAATTCTAGGATCACAGCATCAATTGGTATGTGAAAAGATAGTAATGCCTGTAGATGGACCAAGGAGCATGCAAAGCCAAAAGAGTGCAGAAGAGCTGTTTAAAAAAGGGGAACATCTTGACTTTTCCAACAACACACCGTTAAAGAGCAACATAAATATCACGAATAAATCAAGATCCTTCATTTTGGACAGACTATTTGCATAAACCGTTAGGTCTGCTTGAATTATGACATTTGTCATGTTTTTATTCTCAGCTGCCTTTGCGTTTGGCCAGCAGGCTCCTCTTGACTCTGAGTGCTTTATGATTATTGTTAACAGCATGAATGATTGCAAAGTAATTACAGCTTATCAAAGAGGAGGGTGTTACTTTCACCAAGAGGGGTAGAAGATCCTGACAACAATCCAACCAGTAACAAAAACAGACATTTTTCAGCTCAGTTTGTCCCTTTTTTGTGTGAGTGGCCTTCACTTTGTCCCAAGGTTGTGAGTGTTTACACTTTAAGCTAATTATGGATTGCTAAGGATTGCTCATTACATAAACACTGTAGACAGCATAATTGTTTTCAAGCTCTTTCCAACGCATTCAAAGACTGCTCCTGCTGCTGTTCCTAGCAGGGTAAGGGGGAGCGAAGAGATGTGTTTTGAATGCATAAAAAAAGAGACCAAGTTTTCATTTCTGTCTGATGTAATAAGTCCAGAATACAGATGGAAAAAAAAAATGTCTTTAAGGACAAGCAGAGCTCACTTTCAATATTCAGTAATCAGGAATTTCATTAGATGCTGTCTTTCTTTTATGGTCTATTGAACTGTCTGATATCTTATTATTTTAATATAAATAACAAAAATATGTCTTTTTTTAGTTTCTAAATCTTTCCTTTTAAATCTGACACCAAGTATGGCTGGGGGAAGATAGCAAGCCAATAAAATAGCTCTCTTTTGGTAATCCTTTCATAGTTATGATGTTTGATTAATGTAATGTGCTCTGGATCCCTTCAGGCAGCTCTTCTTGCAAGGTTTAGTTCGGCAGAGGAGTGTCATGGTCAAGATTCTAAATTGGTTTTAAATTGCACATATTTATATTTAAAATGACAAACGTTTTACAATTGAGCTGGCTTTCTTTTGTTTTGCTGCTGTACAAATAAAAATAGCTACCTTAAAATGATCCACTACTTTTTTAAAGTTCTAGTCATTAGTTACAATGTGTTTGAACACTTTCATATTTAGGTGGAGAATGTTATGCAACAGGTTCATAAGTTGCTGCAGATTTTTCCTCTTTCATATGGGGCCAAATCTATAAATACAGGTGAAGGCAAATGCATCCACTTCTAACTCATTGTCAAATTGCATCATAACCACCGGTTTTACCCATCAGCAAGCTGTTTCTGTTGGGTATAGAAATTACTTCAGAGGAACTTTTAATTTGATTATGATGGAAGCTGCGATTATCCAGCATGCCCTCTAACATTTTTTGTTAAATTTGTATCTTTGTTTTTCTCTGCTAATTCTATGTTTCAACTTCACTTGTTTTATTTTATTTTTACTAGCATATCTTCTCTTTAACATTTTAATATTTTTCTATGTAAAAATCAGTATGTGACTGCATCTTCGATTATTCACTTTCTTCTATATTGTTCCTTTAGCTTGCTAAGGCTGAATTTTTTAACAAAGCAGAAAGCTAACTAAAATTTTCATGTTGAGTTTCCACGAGTATTCAAATAAAGGGTCCTTTTTATGTTATATTCAAGGTTTCCTATTGAAAAATAAAGTAAACGAGCAGGTCCCTATGGAATTTTTGAAAAATCGTATAAATGTCTGCTTGCTTTGCATTAATTTGGTGAATGTACATACTTTTTAAAATAGTTCAAACCTATTGAGCCTTTCCACATTTTGTCACACTACATCTAGAAGGTTTCTTTTAGTATTGCTCAGGATAAAGCTCCATTCATCAACCCTTCAGCCAGGAACAGCTCATGTTCAAACACATACAATAGGGTTAAGCATGTAGGCCAAAAAGTCCAATTTCAGTCTCATCTGTTTACTGTTTGAAACACCCTTTGTCTCCTGTACTTCTTTGTCTTTGTAAAGAAATTTATTCAGGAATGTTTTTAACAAACCTCTTAGGCCTTCAATTTTTCAAAGATGGGTTATGTTTATTTTGGCAGCTGATCAGATGCTTCTTAAACTAACCCTAAATATAAAGTCACTCATATTTTTAATACCACCATTAATTCTACCCTTGGTTTGATAGAATCCAAATCAGAATTCTTTATTTGTCATTATTCCTAGGGAAATGTTTTTAGCAGCTTTATCAAAACAAAACAGTGGAATGAATAGTTCAAAAGAAAATAAATATTCTAAAAGTTATATAAAAACAGTTGAAATAAAAATATGTATACAAGAATGTGTAAACCATAGCTATTGCACTTTTAAATTGCACATCATGTATACTATACAGTAGTTACAACAGCTCTCGGAAACAGCTCTCATTCTGGTGGTTCTGCTCTTTATTGCTCTGCAACGGCTCCCAGAGGGCAGCAGTTGAAAGTGATGGTGGCTGGGGTGTG
Organism: Orestias chungarensis; assembly: GCA_032876305.1. NCBI lineage: Eukaryota > Metazoa > Chordata > Actinopteri > Cyprinodontiformes > Cyprinodontidae > Orestias > Orestias chungarensis. The sequence continues at coordinate 2,045,220 of JAVLVB010000558.1, read as the reverse complement.
AGGAGTCCCTGATGATGCTGCTGGCTCTCCTGAGGCAGCGGTTGGAGTAAATCTCCCGCAAGGAAGGAAGAGGGCAGCCAGTCAGTTTCTGAGCAGTGTTGATGATCCATTGGAGCTGCTTCCTCTCTGCTGTGGTGCAGCTAGAGAACCACAGTGAGATGCTGCAGTTCAGCACCGACACCACAAAGCAGTGGTAGAGGGACAGCAGCAGCTCTGGTCTCAGGTTGTTCTTCCTGAGAATCATCAGGAAGTACAATCTCTGCTGCGCCTACTTCAAAATCGACATAGTGTTGGTTGTCTACATCAGATCCTCGCTGATGTGGGTGCCCAGGAACATGAAGTCTGGCACCGTCTCTACCCTGTCCCCATTGATGGTGATGGGTTGTGTGTACTGTTTACACCTCCGAAAGTCAACAATGAGCTCTTTCGACTTGGAGGAGTCCAAAGTCCGATTATTGTCCATGCACCATGCCTACAGACACACCAACTGCGACCTGTATGCCGACTCATCCCCTGCCGAGATGAGCCCCACCAGCATGGTGTCGTCCATAAACTTAATGATGGTGTTGCTCAGGTGTGGTGCAGTCATGGGTGTAGAATGTGTAGAGCAGGGGGCTCAGCTGAAAGCCTTGTGGAGAGCCAGTGCTGATCCTCATTGGAGAGGAGAGGTGGTGTCCAATTCCCACCCTCTGGGAGCAGTCTGTGAGGAAGTGCATAATCCAATTGCAGGTGCTGATGAGGAGATCGAGGTCTCCCAATTTGCTCGGGATGTAGGTATTAAAGGCCGAGCTGAAGCCCTGTACTGCCTCTACACCCATGACTGGAGCCCGGCCCACGACAACAACTTCATTGTCAAGTTTGCTGACGACACCACCGTGGTCGGACTCATCTCAGGCGGAGAGGAGGCAGCTTACAGAGAGGAGGTCCTGAAGTTGACAAACCTCACACTGAACACCAGAAAAACAAAAGAGATCATTTCACTTCAGAAAACACAAGACCGAAAAACTGGGCAGTGGCAATTGCATCCTCTGTGGACCGGTTGGCCTTCTAGGCAAACTGGCGGGGGTCGATTATGGGGGGTAGATGTGAGGTAATGTGAAGATCCCAGCTGGACTGTCCAGTCCCTCAGCACCCTCCCAGTCACCCTGCCAGGTCCAGCAGCTTTGCAGGGGTTCAGAGCTCTCGGGACTCTCCTCACTTCCTGCACTTTTCCACTGTGACAGTGCTGACACAGTGACGGATGTAGCCAAGTACCGCTGAGGTAAACACCTCCAGGTCCTGTTGGCAGAAAACGTCCCAGTCTTTGCTACCAAAGCAGTCCTGCAGCTGCAGAGAGGCTCAGTCGGGCCAAGTGGTCACAGTCTGGGTTGTGTAGAGGTCTTCATGTCCAACCTTTCCTTTACCTGCTTTAGAAAACCATCTGAACAGCACACATGTCTCTCTCAGATCAGCTTAAGTGTTGTTTGAGAAAAAGAAATTCTCTGATGCTCAAGATCTCAATCTTTCCCCCCAGTTGCGCTTCACCATGACAAGGCATCCATAAAGAGGCTTTAATGAAAAATATATAACAGAAACAAGATCCAAGACAATAATATTCACCTGCAGTACAGTGCCAAAAGATACAATTCTTCTACAGAGTCTTTCTATAAGACACCTGCAGGGATGCAAAAACCCATGCCCACAAATCACCTTAACATGAAAGACAGCCTACTGAAAAGGCTAAGAGATTGTTCAATGTTGTAAGAAGAGAACTAAAAGCAAAGATTTAGAGGAATATTTACAGCATATAAATAACATGCAACAGCCTGGCTAAAAAGTTGGAACATAGCAGTCTAATCAAGAAATAAGGCCACCAGCTAACCAGAAAATATGTATTCAACATACTGTATGAATGGTCCCACACTGTGCCAAACCAGCAGAACTCATTAACATGTCCGCAAATTAAATAAAGGCTGGAAGGGTAGCAATGGGAAAAATAAAATGGTTAATTTATATGCAAATCTGAACCTTTTGCAGTTACAGGCAAAAATAAAACCCCTTTTTTTCTCGGAAATATTTCCTGAATTACACATAATGATGTGTACAGCATAATTTGCTTTCCTGTTGGTAGTTTCTGTCTTTGCTCATTAGACCATCTCAAAAATGTCAGCCACTTCAGTTGTAAACCCAAACTAATGTAGAAGTCACTAAATAACCTTTCATAATGATTTAACAAAATTTATGACTTGACCAAAACATGCAGAGGTTAGCTCTCATTTTCTCTGACTGAGGTTTATATTAGTTCCACAGTGCAAAAACATAAGAACTGCAATGCGGCAATGCTGTATGGTTTTTATGGACATGTTTTTTTTGTTTATGTGTTTTATTGTGGAGGTCTAACTTTCAAGTCTTTATCTACCTTAAATCAACAAGTAAATTGTGGAAACTTTGGCTTCATTGCATGTTCTAATTTTCTATCAGTAGAGTGATTCCACGTAAACATAGTCTTTAGAATTGATAACTACGCCTTATTTAATTAATAATGTTTGCACTACAACAAAGGCAATTAGCATCAGAAGCTTAAAGACCTGTGCTGATTGTAGTGCAGTTAATACAAACTAATTCATCACTCTGGGATTTCTTTTGCAAATCTTGCAACATATTGTAAAAGTAAAAAATAAATTAAAATTGGTTTTGGACTATACGAGGAAGGCTATCTTCTGGAATACCACTACCAATTCCTCCAACCTCAACTGCATGACTGTTTATGAACTACCTAAGTGAATAACTTTAATGTGAAATCCGTTACAGGATACCAACATACATTAATTAACTGCAAGTTGTTCTAAGAGGAATGATCAAATAGAAAGCCAGAAGCATTCAATAGGCTTGTTATTAGCTTGGCTAGTTTTAGCAGGGGACTGATGGTACTGAACTTGGTAAAAGTCAGCAAACAATTACAACATCAGACATGCATAAAAAAACTGTCTAGCTTTCTGTTTGTTTGTTTTTTATTTATTGTGTATTTAACAACTCATACTGATAGTCTGATGGTGTTTTTTATAAAAGTAATCTGTCATATAATCATGTAATCTGTTAAAAAAATTCAGCATAACCATAAAGTGTTTTGTACATGTTGAGGTGATATGCCCCACAGTGCTCCACTGTCTGTTGCCCAATAACAATAGCCTAATAGATGTAAAAACAGAAAAATAAATTAATAATAAAAATATCCATGAATTAAAGTGGAGTATTTATAAACAAAAACAAAAAACATGAAGGATTAATTGTACAAATATATCATCATGGGCCATCGCCCAAGGCATCTATACTTAAAGAAAACCTTTCACCCTGGTTCTGCAAAGTATTTTGATGTTTCACTCAGTGTAGCTCATGTCTTCAATGTTCCTCAACTCCTAACTGTCATATTTTCCTATGACACACACGACATGTACAATAAGATTTGGGAATCGAGGTTAACAAGTCTTTTGGACTAAATTATACTATTTCACTTGGATAATTTATAAGACTTTATAACCTTTAGCAATAAAAACAACTAAGTATAAAACCCCTGATCATAAAATGACCTTGTTTTTTATCCCTCGGAACTATAACAATGCTAAACAATAAATCCTAAATATCTTATTTATCATCGTTGGTATCTAAATTTTAAGGACATTTGTACTTGTGTTTATTTTACAGAATACATACATACTTTTTTTGAAGACTATTTAGATATTAAAATCATGTCAGTATGCAAAACATGTATGCCGAGTATGGAGGGATTAATTAAAAAAAAGCAGAAGCACGTGCATGATTCCAATAAGAAGTGTATGACAAAAGAGATAAACAGATGCATGTTGTTTATTAACCTTTAAATCTAGACAATGATGCTAATGTTAAAGAAAAATATTTTTATTGTGGAATCTGATCAGTTCCATTACTTTTGTGCTTAATGAAAACTTGTAAGGTAAAAATACAAAAAAAAAAGCTATCATTTTAAGACATTTTCAGCAGAGCTTCAGCAGCCTTGTTTGGAATGCTGTTAAAGACAAAGTAAGGGAAGTGGGGGATATTTTTTTTTTCTTTTTAGTTCTCAGACCTTGAATCCACTGGATCTCTGCAAGCCTGTACACCCTAATGGATGTCCTATGGCGTTTAACAAGCACAGAAAGAAGCATACAGGGAAGGAATGCTGGAACATGAAACGGTGGCTCCTTTAACAGCCCTCGAAAGACAAATTAAAGGAACATATTCAGCAGCACGACATGGTGCCTCTTTAAAATTGCATTCATTGTTCTTGTCTTGGTTATACAAGCCTTCTACCAAGTTTTCCAAATGCATGTTCAGCTTTTTCTCTTCTGGTCAAACCAAACCTAATAGACCCATGTTATTTATTTGGGTTTTTGAAAGCGCCAAACAAATTGTTTTATATAGATTGTTCATATATGCTTAAAATCATTTGCAGTGTTCAAAAACCTGAAAATTCATTTTCTATAGACATAAAGATAAATTAAAACACTCCTATTAACACTCCTTTAAAATTAAAAAAGGAGTATTTCATTGTTGTTGTTTTAAACTAGAATTTTAAGGAATAAGGGTTGATGACAAGTTGAGACACTAAAAAACGTAATACATTTTTTTATGAAATTTGGTAAAAACCTTTATTTTCCATTTTAATATTCATATGTTCAGATATAGTAACACAAATTTATAGGAACTACTTTGATTTCATTCTAGAAGGATTCTGTTCAGATTTTTTATACTTTTTTACAAATCTTTATATAGTTCTAAATATCATTTATTACATATTACCTGAATTTTGCTTTACATTTCTGGCTTGGCTCACCTCTAATGTTTTCAATCTTTTTGATAAGAAGCCATAACACAGAACAAAGGTAAGTTATTTCGCAACCATTAGTGTCAATATATGGGGTTGTGGGTGTTTTCAGTCGTGCAGGGGTGCGTATTGCTTTAACCACCACTAAGCAACCTTGAAAAGGGTGGCACAAACCCTGCCACACAAAAAAACTACAAATGTTCTCACTGCTTTACGGCAAATGTCACTTGTTTCTCATTTTCAACATCATTATGTGACATTGGTTCGCCACAATTAGATTCCTTACCGCATCGCTCTTCACCAAGCACTTGAAATAAAAATGTACTTCAGGATTTTACGATGGAATGCACTGTTTCTCATGGGAAATACAGTCCGACACTAGCACTTATGGCCAGTGGCCACCAAAACGTCTCTAGTGTTGCTTTAGAAATACCAAAATAGTTTAAAAGACAAAAGAAGTAAACAAAAGTAGTTGCTGGATATTGAACAGACTAATAATCAGTAGTATTCCTACAACTACATAGTTAATGTATTCATTTTACAGCAACATGGTATAAGTCATTTAACAACAAACAGAAATCCACATATTTAGACCTTGTGTTTTGTTGAGGTTTTCAAATAGCCTTGAAGGTTATATGATTTCTCAGCTGATGCGTAGGATCAGCTCTAATGTCAGCTCTGTTTTCATGCTGGTCTGTCTGATCTTGAAAGCTAGCAACAATAGCTGTTGGTCAACCAAACAGTAGGTTATAATGTAACAGGTGCAGGAATATGTTAAACATGTATTCAATCATTGTATCCAGGCATAAACTTTAACAGTTTTTGTTTTTAGATTTAGCCTTCCATAATCATCAAACAAGCTTCTTTGAAAACAATAGTCTTCACTCTTCTACCTCTTTTAACTAGATGGTACATCCGCAGTTTGTTGCTGTAGTTTTATAACAGACAGCTTAATAACTTCTACACTCCTTCCCTTTTCCTATTATGCTTTTTATGATCTGATGTGACAGCTCTTGTCAGGAGATCATACAGAAACTAAGTTTGGATCATTGCAACGGCAAGGGTCAGCAAATCATCCCTGTGCTTTTGGTGGCTCTCTGTGAGCTTGGTGCATAGTACAGGATGACCCATATTCCTGTGTGTTATTTCTGATAGCCGCACTGTCACTGTGACTTGATTAAGAGTTTGCAGACACCGTGTAGCTCTTGAAATATGGAGCTAGGGAAAAAGTGAAAACGAGTATTTGACTTTCAAATGAGCCAAGCTAGAGCTAAACTTGGAAGCGGTATACAAGAGGACTATGTTAAACACAAGAAACTGAGAAAGGTGGGGAGCCTGAAAGGAGCATCAAAAACAAAGGACAATGATGTGAGAAGCAACATCCATGGGTGGCAGTGATATTATTTTATCGAGGAACTGACTGTGAGTAAGCACACAAGTGGAAGTCTCTGTTTGTTATTACTGCAGGAGGAAGGATATTGTTGCTGAATCTGTTTTAATCTAAACTGTGTCATTCAGCTGTCTGCGCTGTTTTTCATCACTATGGGGTGGAAAAAGAAGTTAATTATTGCTCATAAAGCGTGTCACAAGCAGAGTGTGAAAGTCACAACAGCAGCCGTGATGAGCATTTGCAAGAGTATCTGATGTATCTCGAAATGCAAGCATTCACACATCAAGACCAAGTGTAGTATACTCCCATATAGTTGAAACTGCAAATTGATAGTTAAGTTGATATAAACTGTAAGCCTGGACGAAGAGAGAAGTCATTATATCTTACTATTATAATCACTATTATTATTATTATTATTTAAAAGGAACATTAATATTGATACAATCCTCATACATAGGGCTTTACAAGTTGGTAAATGAATAGGAACTTTTAGGATGAGTGTCAAGCGCTGTGTGTTTGAGGATATAACATAGCTCAAAGCACATATCAGAGAGGATGCTCCTGGGAGGTTTTCTCACCCATCTATGTGAAAGAGCATCGCAAAAATATCTTACAGGAGTTTCCTATTCCCATGTTTATTTTTGAACCATGAGAGAAAAATGCCATTTGCAATGGCAAAACTATGAACCAACACACTATCATAGGAAGAAGAGTTATGAATACTCAATTAGTATTTCTGAAGTGTCTCTTTGGCTGAACGGTAGACAAAAAGCTCCTTTCCACTATTGAAACATAACACCTGTTGTAATCGTAATTTTATTTCAACTATTGCCCCACATTTGACCAATTTATTTTGACATTAAAAAACTTTCAATCACTTCCCACCATGACATGACACTGTTTTTTTAAAGCCAAAATGGCAATAGACCTGCAAGTTTTTACAGCATATAACTGTACCCAATCTTTGGAGCTCTTGAAATAAACAATCACTGAATAAACCACGGATCAAAATACAGCCTCTAAATTTCCTAAAAATCACATCTGCACTATGACAAACTTAAATTACTAAATAACTGTCAGCATCAACATTTCTGCTGATTATTTAGGTTATTTTCTTCAGGTAGGCTATCATGTTTAAATAATTTAACTCATTGACATTCTTTTTTTTTTCTCTTATTTGTATTCATAAAGTATACTAAAGAAACTGATTTCGGGGCAAATGTCCCAGGACAATTGTTGGTTCAGCTCCCTTCACGTCCTTGTCAGTGTCCTCTGTAGATTGCCCTTTAATACTTAATTGAATGTCAATCAGAGTGAACTGGAGAGTTGAAGGGTAATGATACAGTGAATGAGGCTCGTGAAGACTGTGGTGGATCAGAAAGGTTATTACAGGCTTTTAAAGAAGGATTGTTATGAACCTGGAATACTAGGTCAAAGCAATTAATAAGAAACACTGTAGACCTCTCCTGGTTCACTTTGTGAAAAAAAAACTACTTTCTAGTATTTTGCATGTTTTGCTAAGTAGCTATTGGAGCACAAAGATTACCTATTTAATTTCTAATTAGTATACATTTAAACCACAAAAATCACAGCTTGTTTTTCAAAAACATAGGCGTGGTAAGTAAAGCATGCCTTCCATGCAAATGATCTATCTATGCTCTGTATTTTACTGTTTAAATCTAGTTTTTCAGCTCATTTGTATTTTCTTTAAATATGATCCATCCTATGATGTGCACATTCTTATTCTTATTCTTTGTTATCCACATTACTTTTTAATGAAAGTGTTTTAGTGTTTCCTAATTTGCAAATTTCAACATTTAACAAAATTATGAATATAACCAGGCATCAGTCATCAGCATGCAATGACTATGCAACACAGCAAAAGATGAAACTGGGGGAGTTGTAATAATATGTTGCCTTGACAGTCACTAAAGGAACTATGCACAGAGGAAGTTGAGTTTTGTTGTTGTCTTGTTTTGTTTTTTTACATTGCAACTCATGAGACAGCTCCAGTCCTGGAGCTGTCTCATCGCAGTGCCTTGACACTTGGGAACAGAGCCAAGCCCTCTCAGAGAAAATTGGCCCCTTTTCTTACTGAGATGCTTGTGCTCTTAGTCTCTAGTGCTTCAGTCATTCCGCTCTTAAACCTGTATGCATGCACAAAAATCACCTCCTTGGCCCGCTTGCTAAAGTTCATCTGACATAGTGCAGTGACATAATGACTCAAGGTTAAGAGCTTCTCAGCCAGGTGCAGCAATGAGTTCCAAGGCTTCAGTTATCAGGTTTAAGGGTTCATGTTTTACTTGTATATCTGAATAACTGCTTTTTATTCTCTTCCTCTGATGAAGAAGGGCTTTGTGCTTCAGAACTAATTCAAAGTGCAGCATTTCCTTTAGAATTTAGATTTTCTCAATTATTTTTGAAATTTACATAACATCAAGTGCATTTCTCAAAATAATTCAAATATGCACCAAAAAACTTAGATTACCTGCAAAAGCCAGTCTCATTCTCACAATTCTTATTTTTTTCTCTCAAAAGTAAATATGTGTCACTTAAAATGTCAGTGCATCAGTATGACAACTCCTTGTTTCACTGTATGGAAAAGACCTTCAAATAGATTTTTCAATTTGTAAATATAATGGTTTACTCAGTTCTGTTGTAAACTATGGGTAAAGTTTTTAAGACAAATATTGTATATTGTAATTGTAGACAGCATTACCAAGCAACTGGAAGGATTCACATGTATGATTTTTTTGTGAGTTGTTGACAGACTATGTCACAATGATACAGAAAGGAAAATATAGCACTGCAGATTAGACAGAAAAAAAATAAAAATTGGAAAACGGCACGATCTTCATAAGGAAACATGTACATGCGGAGTCTTACTACACCTCCTGACATACCTGCTAGTTCGGCCACAAATTCCCATTCACATCGCGAAGAACATCTTCACTTCTGATGGAGCGTGTTGAGAATCTTTTGGTGTGTCTTATCCACCTCTTGCAGGCATCTCTTGTTAAGCCATCATTTGTGTAGGAGGCTCGGGAATCACACACTTTCCATCTACATGCAGGGAAAATTTTCTAATAGGGTTTAGGAATTAAGAGAAGGGTGAAACGAAAGCCATCAACATCCTGTTGTGAGTCGCAAACCATTTAACAATGATGTTCGAGCAATGGAAGCTGGCATATGTCCTCGGCTTCTTTTAACTCAGCCTCTTCTTCTTCTCTCTGACTATTAACCACATCCAAATTCTATCCTTCGGTTGTCAAAAATGTAATATTGTATCGTCTTCTTTCTATGCACATTATGCCAGTTGATAGTTCATGATATGTACCTTTGATCTAATTTAGAAAACTGGTTGATCATTGGTTGGACTAATGCTTCCCACATAAAGGTATGCTAGAGAAGTGCAGGATTGACATGAGAGCAATTCAGGAGATACTTAGAAAATAATAAAATGGAAATGTATAGAAATGTGCTTGACATGTTATGATAACTTGTTCAAGCATTTTGCATGTCCAGATTTATACAAACTTAAATGTTGTAGAGGTTGAGGTCACAACCATGAGGGGAAAACCGTATGATTTGAAAATTAAACCAATAGGTTTGTGCCTTCCAATTATATTCTAAGAAATGCCCCAATGTGAGATACAGTATAAGATAGAAGTTTATTCATAGACTTGAGAAAAGATCTTACATTCTCTGTAAAAACATATACGTATTCTTGTTTTCCTGACATTCTGAGGCTGAATTAGATCAGTTAGAATACACCTAATTTTTTTTTATTGCTAAAGGGTGTGGCAGAGATGCATTAAAACACATTAAAACTAGATCCTAACAAGCAGAACAATTAGAATCTTTTTAAATAATAAGGAATAGCCCAGATGTGATGTCATGGCTTTGGAAACCTCTAGTTAATTGACGCATCTGACTTTATTGGTGCCCGAACTGTGGATAAATTATAGGACCACACCTGGAACACACTTCAATTCAAAAGAAATCAGCCACATATTAATAAGAGTTGTGAAGCTGCACAAGTCTAGTTTGTCCTAGGGGAAATATTTCCAGATGATTCACGTGTTCAACCGTTTAAAAAATAAATGCAAATGTTATAATTAGGGATGCAGCGATACCACTTTTTTCCAAAATGAGTAGTGTACGAGCACTTGCATTTGAGTACTGACCGATACCGATACAGAGTACTTACCCCATTACACATAAAGTTACTTTGGATTTTTTTATTTTTCCACAGATATTGTTATTTGAACAACACACGCTTGCGGTTATTGCTCCTTCAGGTGGCTCTGTGCCCGCGGACCTGGTGGCACAGAGATCACGCCATAATGCCCACCCAGGCCCAAGAGTAGCGCCGCGGGTAGTATCGATGTTGAGGTATCGGTGGCAATTTTATGAGTACGAGTAGAGTACTTACGCCCGGTATTGGACCGATACCCGATACCAGTGTCGGTATCGGTGCATCCCTAGTAATAATGTAAATATCCAACTATTATACAGCTAAGAAAGGAGATTGGTTTTGTGTCCTGGAGATCAATGGAGATTTGTCAAAAAGCTGACTGAAGCTTGTCAAACAGAGTGATTATCCACACTGAAACATTTCCTGTACCATCATGAGCTGAAGGCAAGATTATTAAGGTGCAAACCTGTACTTGGAGACATATTCTGTGGTCTGATAAAACTAAAGTGTAGCTGTTTGACCTTGAGCGAGCATGGTTGTTAGTGTATTGGACTACTTAAGAAATTAGCAATCTGGTGGGATGCTCATGTTTACGAAGAACGGTTTAAAAAACTAAAACATGACATAGAATAGAATAGAATAGAATAGAATAGAACAGAATAGAACAGAATGCGTTTTAATGTCATTATACACATTATACATTGAGATTGGAAGACCACTCCTTTCAGTGCCGTGCGAAAAAAAATAAATAAATAAATAAATAAAAAAAAAATATATATATATATATATATATATATATACAGAAATAAACAGTGAATTATCTGCAGCAAATAAAAATTGTAATAACACTATCTAGATAACTAGATAGTGGTGGTGATGTGGCACTTGTAAATAAATATAGTATAAATATAAAATATTGTACAGATATATTGGCATTATGATGCACAGAGGTGAGGGTATTGCACAGTCAGAGTCCAGTTGAGTTCAGGGTGGTGAATGCTTTAGAAAATAAATTTTTCAGTCTGTTTGTCCTGGCCTTGATGCACCTGCAGAATCTGCCAGGGTGTGAGCTTTCCTTGATGATGTTTCTTGCTCTGCTGTAGCAGCAGGGGATGTAAATGTCCATCAGGTTGGGGAGGGGCCAGCCGAAGATTCTTTGTGCCGCTTTGACTACCCTCCGAAGCTTCACCCTGTCTGCTTCAGTGCAGCTGCCGTACCATACTGTGATCTAGTATGTCAGCAGACTGGATGAGCGGTAGAAGGTCAGCAGCAGGTTAGTGTCCAGGTTGTTCTTCCCGAGGACCCTCACTGATGTGTTGGAGGACCAGCCTCTCAAAGCACTGCATGATTACTGGTGTGAGGGCTTCTGGGCAGTAATCATTCAGGCTTGTGATTGGTGACTTCTTTGGCACGGGGATAATTGTGCATAAGTAATACCTGAATTAATTAAATTAAAGTAAACATTGTTTGTATCAGAAGTATAAAGGGAAAATGGAGAATGGGTATAAATGACAAGTAATAGTGGCTGAAATGCTCATTTGTCACCACCAATATATGCAAAATACTAAATCTAAATGCTCATTTAACGCTGAATCAGATCGGCTATATCAGCAGATGATCCCACTGGTTGCAACTCCTGACAGCTAAGTACAGGAAAAGAAGGGTGCAATTTACTAAGGTCAATTTACAAAGGTCCTGTCGTGTTTGCAATGTTAAAGCAGCTGGTGGTGGTAAAATGGTATGGGGATAATTTCTCAGGACAATTTGGGCAACTTTTCAGATTCGCATACTCGGAGTGCAGCTAACAAGTATCAAGGCTAATATTGATTATTTTCCCACTTTGAATAAAATTGCCTAAAGTTGTTGGATATCACATTAGTCTACAAAGAAATAATACAAATAATACAGAATTGACTTACTGTTTAAATGCGTTGTATAAAATCCTTTTGCTATAATTTATATTTGTATAAGGATCTGAACTAAATCCACATCTCTGCAGAAATATAGAAGAAGGTTGAAGCAGAATCAGCATCATTAGTGTACAGGTTAAAGGGATGGGATAGTATAAAATATTATCTGTGAAAACAATATAGTTGTTGTTGAGGTTCTGTTTATCTGATCACAATAATTTCTTTTATTTACAAAATCCTTCCGCATTGGCAATTTTCATTTTAGATTGACGGGAAAAGTAATTTAATAGTCTTACTTTTTTCTGCAATAATTATAAACAAAAGATAAATATTTTAATCTTTCTCCTATATTATAACAGAGCCTCAACATTATTTGCACTAAACCCGATTTCCACAGTCTTTAGTGAGGGTGTGGAAATAAATGTGGACCATGATATGGATATTTTTCACAACCAGATTTGTTTACCATCACATAAGATTACATCACATTAGAAAGGATTGCATGAAGTACACAGCAAAATGAAATTATATTTAATGTCAACCTGAAATGATGAATTACCTTCAGTCAGCAGTGCTTTGCATCACATTAATTCCTTGGCAAAGATTAGCGCTGTATGCACAGGGAAGTTGAGTCGAGTCGTTTGTCTTGAAATCGAGCCTTTACTTGGAATTAATTGTTCCTCATATAGGGAAGAATCTGACTCTATCTGGACTTCATTTGTTATAATTACAGTCCAGGCAAAAAGACAACATGCTCTGACATATGGAGTAATTTGGTCCATTCATCTGCAGCTGCTGTAGTCAGACTTCTCAGCAGTGCTCCAAACAAAAGTAGGAGGGGACCAGAGATCAGAGTCAATAAAGGAACCGGTTGGTGCTAATGCTATTTAGAGCAGTAGCTGCTCAGATGGTAGTTTGTATTCAGTAGCTTACTAAGAAAAGTTTTAAAAAAACATTTTCAGTTTTGACAAGAACTGAAATTAGTTAAGACAATGCAAAATGTACATTTTTCTCTCACTGCGAGAAATAATATTATGGTTGTTTAAAGTTTTTTGTGAAATTTGGTCTGTCAGAAACCTTAAAAATTCAATATTATTAAACAATTATTAAACAAATTTTATTTTTTTGTTGAGTACACTGAAGACCACTGTGAGCAACATCAGGTGTGCATACTATGGCCACACACCTGTATTACACCTGTTATAAATCTGGGATCATAGAAAGTTACATGACTTATTAAAAGAATCAGATTACAGCAGCAACTCCCATTAGTGTGCTTTTAACATAAGTGATTTGCCCCACTTAAAATGAAGGAAAAAAAAAACATTGCTGATCATGAGATGTTTGGTATGTTATAACTAAGAGTCCTGCTTTGGCTATGGTGAGAAATGACACATTACACCTTTTAGACATAACATTTGTTCAAATTAACACATTCACATTCCGCACAATGAAATCTGTGCTTTAGCTTGTGATACTGTATAAATTCTTGTAACTCTTTGTAAAATATTTAATTACACAGTATTTTCAGGTCTGTCTTTGTCACTTCTCCAATGGTTGTACACTTTGTCCAGGTTGATGGCTCCGTCTGCTTCTTGCTTTGACTTTATGCGCATCAGCTGGTCCAAATGTGCCACTTCAAGACGATTTATGGATGCTGTTTGATGATTTTTTAAACTAAATCCTATTTCACAATCAGCACTGGATGCTTGAAATGTTGCACAAATATCCACGAGCTGCGAGATCTCCTTTACTCCAACTTTCATTCAGTCCACATTTTTCCCTCTGAAAATTTGCTTGCTTCTTTGGCTTCGCTGCATGTTTTGCAGAGTAAACCTTTCACACTCAAAAATGAAACATTCTCACCCAGTTTCACAACTTGTTCGTGTATTTGCACAAGCACCAACAGCCATGATAGAGTGTTAGCTTTCGTGTCTCTTAACTCCGCCGCACTTTTCCAACCTAGCAAATCTGCACCGTAACACAGCGCATATGGGCAAGGGATGTACACACAACGGCATGCGATATTCGGCTGAACCGTATCGTATCATTGGCTGGACACCTGTGACTCACTGAGTTAGAGCGTTATATGTCATTGGTCCATAGTCAAAACTGATATCTGAGCTCAATGTATAGTTTACCTTGGATTTTATTTAGTGCGCTGCTTAGATTTTATTGAGCGCTGAGAATGTGCTAGCAGTGCGCGATTGCGCAGCTTAGAGGAAAGTCGATTCTGAGCGGCGGTCGCAGAGGCGTGACATCAGTGGCCACCTTTCTTCAGCTCCCTGCTGACTGAGCAAGCCATCTTGTTTGGTAGGGCGCGCTGTGCACATCTGCATTGCATTACATTCCAAACGCGAATGGATGTTGATTGACTCGTTTTTTGGCACGAAACCGGGTCTTTAGCATCACAGGTCATGGCACTCCCTGTGCAAACATAATTACCTGAACAAATTTTATTTTTGCAGCCAAATAATGCAGCCACATTCTTAAAATAAAAAAGCATTTCTGGAAATGCTTTTTCTTTTTAGATATGGTGACGATTTGCTTCCATAGTAGTGTAGTGATGCAGTAGGGACCCAAAATGGATGCCATTCTCTCTTCTCCAACTCACCCTTCCCTGTCTGGTTATTGTACAAATAAAGGGTTGTCGCACTGAAATCTTTGAAATAGGACTGTCGTGTCATACAAAAACAGGACGGTACAAGGAATGATATTTTTTACATAGCTTGTCTAACTTCACTGTGTAGAAATTCCTCGGTAATCAAATAATACTTTTTTTTGGTTAAAAAAAGTACTTTAGAAAGGAAAACAAGGCATTGATGTGTGGCTATATATGTTGAAATGTATGTATTTTTCTTGTATACCGAATCAGGACATCATTTGCTGTAAATTGGTACTATATTAATAAACTAAATTGACCTGGCTAGGAAGAGTCTAGGAAGAGAGAGTAATGTCTTGGTAGTGTTTTATATGTCAACAGTATGGCCTGGTATAGAACACCATGTAGCCACATTTTTTTCAAAATGGTATAGGTAAAGAAATAGGGCTAATGGTTTAATTCTAGTACAAATTGAAAGTCAACTAGTCTGTCCAAACAAAGTGCATACGCTTTACAGCAATACATTTTACCTACTGAATATATCTCATTATATAACATTCTTTAAAGTTGTAGCCGCAGTATTTTCACCTTACTTTCTAATTTCTTCTCAATTACAAGCTGCGCAAGTCTCTTTCAATGTAACCCTCCACATAAAAGCGTGCACTGCAAATCATAATGTTGGGAATTGCTAGTGAAGTCCTGGCTTAGCAGCTTTACCGGTCTCACAAGCTGTATGTCTAGACCCGTTTAAAAATGAGCAGTTGATGACCATTAAATACTTCTCTGCAATGAAAGAGATCTGTGTCTTTTTTTTCAATGTTTTTCTTTTCACAGCTTTGCCTTTGATTTAACACTGTAAAACAATTCCTAGGTAGTTAGAAACCTACCACAGACACTAAATTAACCTCAGTGTTCTTTGAGTTAATACAGTATATGCGCAGACAAATGGTAACTTGCTTGTACTTCATGTTTGCTATAGTACATCTTAATATACCGCTTGTCATTTAAAGAGAAATGACTAAGAGTTTCATGCAGCTACTGTATATCCTACATTGGAATTTTACTTTAGTAGTTAGTACAAACTGTTTATAAAAAAGACAAATGATAAAAAAATCTACTTAAGCTGTTGTGTTTTTGATTATTATATATTAGCTTTGTATGGACTGTAGCTCATTTCTACAACCTAACCCTGACCCTTTCCCTAAACCTTACCATTTCAGTACATGCCAAACCCAAAAACAGCACTTCTACTAAGCTGGTCCCCAAACCAGTAGTACTTGTTTAAAATTTGTCCCCACAAAGAAGCAAAAAAAACAAAAAACAAAAAACACACTCCTGATAATGACGATAACGATGTTGGAAGTCCCTAATACTGCAGAGCCAGATTATGATTACAATTTCATTTGTCTTTTTTAGAAAATCCTCTATTTTCACTCATGGTTTGTAGTTTGATCCAAGTCCCAGCGCTGAATTCATACTATTTCTCCACTTGATTTACATAAACTAATTTTTTTTGTAGTATTTTACTTTTTAGGAAATAGTCCCTCCCTTAGGGTGAACAGACTAGGTCTGTTCACCCTAAGGGAGGGCTGAACAGACCCTCCCCGCAAGGGAAAAAGGTAACATTGTAATTGGTCTTACAGTGTCAATTAAAGAATAAAGTATTTTAATTTAATCTGTAACTTCAAAGGATGAACACATTTTCCAACAGTAGATCAAAGGCTTTTCCTTTCCTAGGCCTTATCAAACCTTCATAACATAAGCCTCCTTATGGAAAGAGGACTATTTTCCAACTGGTGGTGTTAAAACATGAGAACAAGTTAGGAATATTTAATTGGATACTTGTACTGAATGTTCATTTGCATTATAATCATCCTCTGGGGGTTACAATTTAAAATCACTTAATACTGTAATGTTATTAGTCCACCTCCAAGCAGTTAGACAGTCAGCTTCACTTTCAGCTCATTCCTTAGAGAGCCCTCCCCACCCCTCTCATACCAATGCTATTATCTTAAATTCTCCCTAAAGCCGCTCCAGTCCATCAACTCCATTCTTTCTGAATGTGTCATGATCCGTGTTTTTGGTTTGGTTCAGTTCATTATTATTTAGTCGTTGTTATCATTATTTATATTTAGTTATTGTTTTGTTGGGTGATTTTCTAGTTGGGTTGAGTCTTTGTTTTCTCCTTCACTGTCTGCTGTCTCTTTCTCCCTGTGTGTCATGATCTGTGTTTTGTTCTCTGTTAGTTTGCTGTTTTATTTGTTGTAGTTGTAGTTGCTTTGTTTTACTTTATCATTAGTTATTGTTTTCTTTAGCTTATTTTCTATTTTGATTTAGTCTTTGTTTTTGTTCTTTTCTCTGTTCTCTAGTTTCACCTTCTCTGTCCCTCTTCTCTCTGTGTTTTCCCTCATCATTATCACTCACATCTGTTTGTAATCATCCAATCATCATCTCCACCACTCCACCTCCTGCTCCTCAGTATTTAAGCCCGGTTAATTCATTCACTCACCGCTGGATCATCTGATTTCCCTACTCGTCTCTCTGCGTCATCTCTAGCTTGGTCCTCCACGTCTCCCAGTAAGTCTTTTGCCTCTTGCTCGCTGTATTCTCTGTCTTGGCTCTAATCCATTATTATTCTCCCCTGGTCCCGTCCTGGTATTTACTTTGGTTTTTGTTTTCTTGTAGTCTCCGGTATTATTATTATTGTTGTTATTTCGTCTGTTAGTTTATTTCCCCTTCCCGTGTTCTTATGCTGGTTTGTTATTTCGATTGTTTATTTATTCACAATTGTAGTCCCCGTGTCTCGCTTCAGTTCTCTGTTTTGTTTACGTTTGTAGTCCCGCGTCCCGCTTCCGTTCTCTGTTTTTTTACGTTCCAGTTCCGCATTGTTCCATTTCCGCACTGCCCTAGCTCCTGTTCATGTTCATTATTCTTCCCCAAAATAAATTATTTATTCTCTCAATTCCACCTCTGCTCGAGTCATTGATCATAACCTGACAGAATGACAAGGATTTTTTTAGGTGACAGACTTTACTTGGACGAAGACTTGAATTTCTCTCTAAGACTCTTTTCTTTCTGATCGCTTGAAACGTCAGAGACATGTCGCTTGGGAAAGTCTTCTGTTTACTGAGTGGTGCATGCTGGAGACAAACTGAAATCAATGAGAGCATATTTAGATTATGATCAGCAGCAGACTGTTAATCTATTCCAGAAGCTTCAGATGGAAACAATATACCTATGGCTGAAGAGGGAATCAACACAATTATACAAAAGAGACAGTTCCTGAGGGAGGGGACTGAGCATCTGAAAAAACAAACTACTATAAGGATATAATCAATATATATATATATATATATATATATATATATATATATATATATATATATAAACTGTGCAAGTTTATGACAAAACAATTGAAGGTAATGGTCCCTGCAAGCAGAGTAACATAATGTGTGTGTATTAACTGTAAATGTAAAAAACACTCACCAAAGTTAGAATAATTGGTCTTTATAATCCACAACATAGAAATACATAATTAATTATCTAGAGACTGTAAAATAATGAGGAACCTTCTGTTTAATCAGGCTAAATTAATTGAAGCGGTTAGTATCACGTAATACATGTGCTAATAACTTGTTACAACTCTAACCAAACAGCGCTTATCTTTTAATAACACACAGTAAGTTCAACAGCTGTGGTCTGTTCATTTTAAGAGGTTCATTGCACTTCATATTCAAGGTAGCATGCTGCCAAATTATCAAACAGTAAACAATTTGCTTAAAACATACAGTACACAAGCATTTTTTCATTATAGAAGTACAAACTTTGCATCCAAAGAATAAGAAATAAATGTAGGGTAAAACAAATGTGGAACCATACATACATAGGACAGGCAAGGTAGTTTTACCACAATAAACTGATGTATTTGTTCATAGTGAAAAAGGGAATGCAAGGCAAATTTATTTGTGTATCACATTTTGTGTACAAGGCAACTAACAGTGCTTTACAGAAAGATTAAAAAGATCAATAACAGGTACCCGTTTAAAACCTCCCAAAAAATAACAGAAAAACATCATAACTATTTAACAGCATAAATTAAGAAAAGTTAATTAAAAGTTAAAAGTGACTGTATTTTTTTCAGCTGTCATGTGCTGCAACTAGAAAAAAAAAGTTTTTTAAGCCTGGATTTAAACATTGTCAGAGTTAAGAATTGTCTGATGTCTTCAGAAAAACTTAATACGAAAACACTGAGTCACAGCCTAGATCATGATGCGAATATCTGAGAAGACAATTGAACTGAAAGAAACTCTAGTGAGATTCTGTAACAAAGCACATCACATTCGCATGACTATAGATTGCATGCATAGTTTTTTTATTTTATATTTTCAGGAATTAGATTCAATACAATACTATAAAAACCTTCACTACACATATACACACACTTTAAGAGGTTCTACAAGCAAAGGAGAGCTTTTATTACACACAACAAATAACCTCAAAAGTCATGTAGATAGGCTGAAGTACTGTCCACTCATCTTTATCAGTGAAATATTTATTTTATTTATGAATATGTCATGTTAGGAATTATATCCTCTTTTTTTTAATAAAGGCTATAAGAAAATTTGTATTTTAGAATTCACAAACAGCCAAGGTAGTGTTTTCACAAACACTCTCTAGAATTCTGCGATGTTCACAGACTCATGCTGCTTTAAAAGATTTCATGCCCCCCAAAATATTTAAACAGAATCCAACAGGGATAGCAGATATGCTAATATTTTTCCAAGTATTTAAAGTGTTTATTTAAAAAGAAAACCACAAGGACACAGAGCTGCAAACAAAAAACCTTGAAGGTGATAAACAGCATGAATTTTGAAGCTCATTTCCATAACAAAGCCTTGCTGGTTTGTTACTGCAGCTGAAAAACTACACGGTGGTGAACAAATAGAACAATATATTTGAACTGTAAAAAATGTCCCAAGCTTGGGTATAAAATGGTCATAGGGGAATTAAATGAGCAGAGGAGCTTGCTACAGGTTTCATTCAGAGCCACAAAATCCAACAAAAGCAGGATCTTTACTATTTCGAGACTAACTCTTTGTACCTTACAAATGTACCTGTTCTGAATAAGAATATTTCCTGCCACCAGGAGACTGACATGTTAAACCTTTAGAGTGTTGCATGCTTTCACTCTCTTGTATACATCCCTAAAACCCCTGAGGAGAAGCACAGAGGTGTTACGACAGGGAGGAACTTGTAGATGCGAGGAAATATGAACCCTTCAGAAGAAGTTTTGAAGAGAAGCACTATATATCCTGTGCATTTTCTCTCTCTGTGTTATGTTGCCTGTCCACATTTTTTCTTAAATATCTAAGCAGTAATTTAGCCTAAACCATGGAAGCTTGGATATCTACTTGTTCATAGTTTTCCATACAATGACAACCCTGTCCTTGCATCGTTTACTACACTCTCAGCCAACAACAGTAGAAGATCACTAAAGAGAAGTCAAATGTATATGTTCTCAGTGATGCAAAAGCATAAAGAATGCTGAGAAAATAGCATTTTAAGTTAACTTTTTACCTCTGTTCTGATGATAAATATG
>JAVLVB010000558.1:1989626-2024602 GCA_032876305.1 Orestias chungarensis | reverse complement strand
GGGGGGGGGGGGGGGGGGTTCCTTTAGTTTGATTTTCATAATTTTCTTTTTCTTTACCAGCATTTTCTACCGGACGCAACGTAGCCTGAACAAAACACACTGACAACAGTCCCCCCCCCAAAAAAAATTTAAAAGAGCTGGATTACCTATCACTTTACATTCTAATTAACAGACTGACAATTTAGTCTAATAAACTGTAATAAAGAAAATTAATACCTTTTCTCCACACTATATTTGAAAATGCGTTACTAAAAGACAAAGTAACACTTTAGATAAAAGTAGTAGGTGCCTCTGTTGGCTCCTAAGCACCTCAAGCTAGTGAGCCCCCACAAATTCCCAGCAGTATAAGAGCAGCAGGTTGCCTGTCATTCTTCACCAGTGTTAACGTAGATGATAAATCAAGGCTCCCTGTTTCCTCCAAAGATTCTGCTCGAGCCTTCCTGGTGTCCAGGTAACACTGAGCCTTCAGGCATTTAGTTAATCTACTCTAGTGTCCTCTCAAGTCTTAGCAACCTGCCAACAATTAATTTTCGAATCATCCTTCACAACTGGTCAATTTTGTTTTTGGTCCAGGGACTTTTCTACCCCTTAAAGGTCAACAAATCAGAGAATTCTACGGGTACAATTAGAGTATGTGAAGGAACACAAACTTTGAATTCTGAGAAAATGTTTTGGCTTTTTAACTGCTACAAGATTCTGGTATCCTGTTTTTTTTAGTATTATTTTGAAATCAGAGGAGACTCCAAAAAAAACAATATATAAACTTGACTAGGACATACAGATAGATTTGTATATCCTCGTCTTTGCTATGAAATCAAAAGAGGAATTATGTTCCCCAAAATATCACTAACACCTTCTCTTGTTCTCATGATTTTGTGTAGTGAGCTGGATGTAAAATAACAGTCCTTATTACGGCATCCTAAGGCACCTGAAAAGCTTTTGTAGCTTTTAGATTGCCACCATGAATCCTATTTTATAACCCTCTAGATTTTTGTCCTGTTGTTCATCAAACACACTTGAGTGAGTTTTTATGATATTACAGCCACCACTGATTTGTCTGTAAGGCCAGAATCTATGCACAAAAACTTCCCAATTACTGTCATATTACCCTTTTCTTTGCCTCGTTAAAAAACACAGATATTCCAATTCATTGACTGCGTTTGTGCAACTTTCCCATAAAGCCATCAACATTGTGAAAGCTCCAATAAAAGGCTGCCATTCCCATCTCAGGGTGTTTTCTGGCATTAAAGAACAGCCCACACTTTGCAGCTTTCTATCCACAGCAGCAGGGTGGGTTTGTGGCAAAGGTGTTGCTGACAAAAAGCTGCAGTACTTTTTTTTTTCTCCCAGCCTTTGGTGAGTAAACCAACAAGTTGGGTTTTCTGTCTCATGCAAACAGTGCTTGGCTCTAAACATACAACCCAACATAGTACCATCAAGACACAACAAATCCTCATGCTCAGAATCAAAACTCTAAAGTGCCAGTCTCCATATAATACAAATTTTAAAGGTGATTAATTATGGCCACATTCTTTATTTCCATGTATCTAAAAGATCTCCTGTGATCTCAGAGTACATTAAGAACCTCAGCTCTTTTTTTATGCACAGGACAGGGCATTGTCATGACTGAGGCGCTGGTGAGAAGCACCCGGACCTTTGACACGTCTGAAGTTGACAGGCGGGTCCCAAGGCTTTGTCATTTCACTCACAGTGTTATCTCAGTACAGATAACAGCAGGATCTGTTAGCAGGTGCCATTCAAATGTGTGTGGCTAGGTGGGAAAACTGCGTGTGACACTTGAGCTTGAAAGTGGTTTTTGACAGACGACAGATGCACATAACTGGCTGTAACAATTTTCATAAACTCTACAAGGATATATTTGAAATATTTTTTTGTTGTAAATTTCTATTCTGTTTTGTATTCTGTTTACCAATATAAATTTAAAATAGTAACATGAAATTATAACACATCCTTCAACAAGCGCATTTTATACTTTCATAATTCTGTTCGATAGTCTTTTATTTTTTGCAACTCTGTTATTTCAGCCCTGCATTTTTCACCTTCCCTGTCAGCTGCTGACTGTTATTCATACATTGCAACATGAGTTCCAATTGCTTTTCCATTTTTCTTCAATGCATAAAACATCAATGGTAATTAATCTTCCCATCAACTTCCACTGTTTGTTAGTTTTTGTTTTTTTGTCTTTTTTTAATAAACTCTATCATCTCAAAAAAAAATCTGTAGCCTTTGTATCTTTTAAAGCTATATTATATGTACTTTTTTGTTTCAGTTGTCAATTTTGATGCAGTAAATTTTTCTTATTTATCTATAATTGTCACATTCTGCACTGTTGGCTGTGGGCTGTGAGATCTGCTACTTCTCTGCAGCACCTCCTATCAGCTCCAACCTTCCACACCTGCTCACCCTCAGCTGCAGCTCATCACTGCTCGTCAGCCAGGCAGCATTTAAGCAGCAGTGTTTCCCTCATTCTGTGCCAGATTGTCTTTGCAGCATGCACTTCATTCCAGCATTGATTATTGGTTTAAATTCTCGGTTTCGACTCCAGCTTGCCTCTGACTATGTCTTCACGTCTCTGCCCCGACCTTCTGCCAGTCCACGACAAGCCTTTTGTCTGTCCCCTTCGGATTTTGTTTGTTTGGCTGAAGCACTCTCATGCATGCCCGCTTCCTGTTGGTGTTTGGAGCTTCCAAGGCCTTTCATCTGCTGTCAGGTGAATTACCAGCTTGTTGCCAACGCTGTGAGGACTCGCCAGTCTCCTCGTTCCCTGTTGATGCCTGGAGTTAACCAAAGACTGTTTCCTGTTGCCAGTTAAACTACCTGCTTGTTGCTACGCCTAAAGAAATAAAGTACTTAAAACTCTACCTGACGTTATACTGCACTTGGATCCTAAACCAGTTCCTTGACAGTTCAATCCGGCCAATAATGGACTCAGCAGACAACCCCTCACCCCTGGAGCGCCTGATCAAATTAGAAGGCGTCCTGCAGCAACATGAAACTTTGATGTCTGCTGCTGTCTCGGAGGCTAGGCATACAGCCCAACCTAATGTACGATCTCTCTCTGAACTAACAACACAAATGCAGCAAATAATGACTTTCATCACTTCTTCTGCTGCTACCCGGCCCTCGTCAGTGGTTTCTGCTCCAGCTCCAGCCTCATCTCAAAATCCAGTTCCGACTGCTCTTCTGCCCAGTGACCTTCCTGAGCCCCTGGTGGGAGCTCCAGAGCGTTGGTTGATGGCAACCCAGAGTCCTGTGGTCCTTTCCTGACAAACTGTTCGTTGCTATTCTCCCTTCAGCCCCGTACTTTTGCTTCAGAGCAAACTAGAGTTGCCTTCATCATTAACCACCTCACTGGCAGGGCTCGTCTATGGGGAACGGCAGAATGGGACAGACAAACCAATGCCTGCTCCTCTTTCCAGAGTTTTTCTGAGGAGCTACGCAAAGAGGTTCTTCGAGGCCTCATTGGTTCCAGCAGGGGGAAAGCACCGTGGCAGACTTCTCAATAGATTTTCGTACGAGAGCCAGCCACAGCAGCTGGAACCCGGCCGCCCTGGTGGATGCATTCCTCCATGGCCTACCAGATTACATCAAAGATGAACTGGTTTCCCATGAGGTTCCTCAGACACTGGATGAAGTTATCGCGCTAGCAATCCGGATTGATCATCGTGTACAGGCTCAACAACGAGAGAAACGTCAGGGATCCTCTCGTCGCCACCCAACCATCCAAGCCAGAGGGCAGGCTAGCGCCTCTGCATCTTCGTCAAGACAGCTGTTGGAAGAACCAGAACCTATGCAGTTGGGCCGTGCTTCTCTTACACCAGAGGAACGAGAACGACGATGGAGATCTAACCTATGCATGTACTGTGGCCAGACTGGTCACTTCAAGTTCAACTGTCCAGTAAAATGCAAAGGCTCACCAGTAGTTGAAGCGATACTGGTGAGCCTGACTGTTGTGCCCTCTCCTCAGCCTCAGAGACCTCAGCTTCAAGCCCGGTTACTCCTGCCCGGTGGATCCCGGTTCCTGCTAACACTCAGACTCTGGTGCTGATTCTTGTATCATGGACGAGGATTTGGTTCAGCAGTTGGGGCTCGAGAAGGTTCCTTTGCCTCGGGCTCTCGATGGACATGTTCTGGGGACTGTCACTCATCTGACCGTTCGGGTCTCCATGCTACTGTCTGGCAACCATCATGTTGAAATCCAGTTCCACATCCTGAAGACTCCACGTCAACCTCCCATTCTGGGTTATCCATGGCTTCGTCAGCACAATCCCAACATAAACTGGGAGACAGGGGCTGTCCGTGAGAGGGGCCCTTCCTGTCATCTTTGCTGTTTGAAGCAAGCTGCCTCTCCTCTCCATTCACAGTCCTCCAGTTCTCCACCTGACCTCTCTGGGGTTCCCTCTGAATACCAGGACCTTGCTTCGCTCTTCAGTAAATCAGCGCCTTCTGAAGAACTCCCTGTTTGTGAAGGTGGAGAAGTATGACTTCCATGTCCAGTCTGTTTCCTTCCTGGGCTACATTGTGGCCAAGAACTGTCTCCAGATGGATCCAGCAAAAGTCTCAGCGGTCACCTCCTGGCTTGATACAGACTTGCGTAAACAGCTTTCAACGTTTTCTGGGGTTTGCCAACTTTTGCCGTCGTTTTATTAGAAACTACAGTTCTGTGGCCGCTCCTCTCACTGCCCTAACCAGTTCCAAGGTGTCATTCCAATGGACTCCTGCTGCTGATGAAGCTTACAAGGATCTCAAATCTAGATTCACTTCATTACCCATCCTCCAATTACCAGACCCCAGTCAGCAATTTGTCGTTGAGGTGGATGCCTCAGATGTGGGGGTTGGTGCTGTTCTCTCCCAAAGGTCAGTAGTTGACCAGAAACTCCATCCCTGTGCCTTTTTCTCTCGACGCCTATCCTCGACAGAGAAGAATTATGACATCGGCAACAGGAAGCTACTGGCCGTAAAGGAAGCCCTAGAAGAATGGCGCCATTGGCTGGAAGGTACTAAGGAACCATTTATGATTTGGACTGATCACAAGAACCTTGGGTACCTTCGCTCTGCCGAAAGACTTAATTATCGTCGGGCCCGTTGGTCTCTTTTCTTCATTAGATTCATTTTTATCCTTTCATACCGCCCTGGATCACGCAACATTAAAGCAGACGCCTTGTCCCGGCAGTTCCAAGCTGAGGAGGAATCTAACGACGATCCTGTATCCATCCTTCCTCCTTCTTGTGTTGTCGCCACTCTAACTTGGGACATCGAGGAGAGAGTGAGATTTGCCACTGAGGGGCAGCCGGGACCCAGTGCCTGTCCTCCCAACTGCCTATATGTTCCTGAAGTGTTGAGGTCTGACGTTCTGCAGTGGGCACACTCCTCCAAGCTTACCTGTCATCCAACGGACACTAGATGTTCTGCTCCAGCGCTTCTGGTGGCCCAGCTTGGTGGCAGATACCCGCAGTTTTGTCAAGGCATGTCACACCTGTAATCAGCAGAAAACCACGCATCAGGCCCCTGCGGGTTTCCTTCAACCACTCCCGATACCACATCGACCATGGTCCCACTTCTCCCTAGACTTTGTGACGGGTCTTCCTCCTTCTTATGGCAACACAGTCATCCTCACTGTAGTTGACCAGTTTAGCAAGATGGCCCACTTCGTGCCCATTCCCAAGCTACCTTCTGCTAAGGAGACTGCCAAGCTGGTCCTTCACCATGTCTTTTGCCTTCATCGTCTCCCAGTCGATGTGGTGTCCGACCGTGGTCCCCAGTTCTCTTCTGTTTTTTGGAAAGAATTCTGCAATCAGATGGGGGCCACTCCCAGTCGATGTGGTGTCCGACCGTGGTCCCCAGTTCTCTTCTGTTTTTTGGAAAGAATTCTGCACTCCCAGTCTTTCCATTGGTTTTCACCTTCAGTCCAATGGGCAGACAGAGGGAATGAATCAAGAGATGGAGACTGCTCTGCGTTGTCTGGTTTCACAGAATCCATCCTCCTGGTCTCAACAACTCATGTGGGTTGAATATGCTCATAACTCCCTTGTCAGTTCTGCCACAGGTCTCTCTCCCTTCCACTGTGTCTATGGCTATCAACCTCCTGTCTTCCCTGTACAAGAGAGAGAAGTCACCTGCCCATCTGTCCAAGCCTTTGTTCGCCGCTGCCGTCGGACCTGGGACCGAGCGCGCTCAACCCTCCAGCGCTCGGTGGGTTGCTATACTGCCTCTGCCAACCAGCACCGTTTTACAGCCCCTCCTACCAAGTAGGCCAGAAGGTGTTACTCTCTGCTAAGGACCTTCCTCTCCTGCTGGAGTCTAAGAAGTTGGCTCCCCGATTCGTCGGTCCCTTTCCTATTCAGAGGATTATCAGTCCTACTGCAGTGAGGCTGCAATTTCCCAGCACTTTGCGTGTCCATCCGACATTCCATGTCTCCAGGATCAAGCCAGTCCATGAACACCCTCTGTCTCCGGTGGTTCGGCCTCCTCCCCCTCCTCTTCTTATTGATGGGGCTCATGCCTTCACTGTTCGACACGTGGTTCGGTCCAGTCGTTGGGGGCGGGGTCTCCAGTACTTGGTTGATTGGGAAGGCTATGGTCCAGAAGACAGATCTTGGGTTCCTTCTCGCCATATCCTCGATGCGAACCTTGTTGCCGACTTTCATCGCCTTCACCCTTTGCAGCCTTCTGCTGTATCAGACCCCTCGGAACCTGCTGCACCGCCTATGGAGGGCATGGAATGGTCTGACACTGAGAAGTTTTAGGCCCGCCTGCTGCCTTTGTTCCCCCACCGCCCGCCCTGGCTTGGTGGGTCCTTTTTGTACGTCGGGTGCCGTCCCTTGACAGGGGGGTTCCGTCACATTCTGCCCTGTTGGCTGTGGGCTGAGATCTGCTACTTCTCT
Organism: Orestias chungarensis; assembly: GCA_032876305.1. Taxonomy (NCBI): domain Eukaryota; kingdom Metazoa; phylum Chordata; class Actinopteri; order Cyprinodontiformes; family Cyprinodontidae; genus Orestias; species Orestias chungarensis. The sequence goes on along the minus strand of JAVLVB010000558.1, from coordinate 2,017,697 downwards.
GCAGCACCTCCTATCAGCTCCAACCTTCCACCCTCAGCTGCAGCTCATCACTGCTCGTCAGCCATGCAGCATTTAAGCAGCAGTGTTTCCCTCATTCTGTGCCAGATTGTCGTTGCAGCATGCACTTCATTCCAGCATTGATTATTGGTTTAAATTCTCGGTTTCGACTCCAGCTTGCCTCTGACCATGTCTTCACGTCTCTGCCCCCACCTTCTGCCGGTCCACGACAAGCATTTTGTCTGTCCCCTTCGGATTTTGTTTGTTTGGCTGAAGCACTCTCATGCCTGCCCGCTTCCTGTTGGTGTTTGGAGCTTCCAAGGCCTTTCCTCTGCTGTCAGGTTAATTACCAGCTTGTTGCCAACGCTGTGAGGACTCGCCAGTCTCCTCGTTCCCTGTTGATGCCTTGAGTTAACCAAAGACTGTTTCCTGCTGCCAGTTAAACTACCTGCTTGTTGCTACGCCTAAAGAAATAAAGTACTTAAAACTCTACCTGACATTGTACTGCACTTGGGTCCTAAACCAGTTCCATGACAATAATAATTAATCACTCCTGCATCTCCTGCATCTTTTTTTTTAACCTTGGTAGTTGAGTTTTGTCTGGTTAATTTTTAGATTTAATTATTATTGATCCCAGAGGGAAATCCTGTAGGGAAATTGATAAATTCCAGTACACCCATCTAGAAAGACATGGAAAGATATGTGACTGTGGCTATGCAGCATTCTTCGTAGATGCTGTCTTTAAATTAGAAGGAAGTGCCATATTAGGGAAAAGATTTGACGAAAAAAGAAAAAAAAAACTTCACCCCACGATGTAATAACTGCTTTATTTTATTTATTTGGAATGATTACTTAATTTAAAAAAACTTTATTAATTCAGTGAAGCATGATTCAGGAGCCCTATGCAAGTATTAACTATTGCTAAAGCTGAATGCTGACGATGGACTTCTGATCATACAATATCATGTGAATGCTTATTGATTGGAGATGTAACTATTACCACATAATGAAATTCAAATAAAATTAAGTTTATATATAGCAATAGTTAATCGGTTTGGAGGATGTATGTAAATGATTAGCTATTGACTAATGCCTACTATATGATATTGAATTCTAAATGTAATGGTAAGGTTCTTGGCCATATAATGTTAAATATCTTTTGGATATTTAATAAACAATAAACATTTGAATGCCCCCATACACTAAGCAGCCTAGCCAGTTTTGTCAATATTTACCATTGGTTGTTATTTTTGAAATAATTGAGAGTAGAACTGGCATTGAATTGGCCACCACTTCGTTTCCTAGTGCTGTTTGCAGTTGTTGCATTTCTGATTATATTTTGGTAACTTAATTTTTTTTAATGATATATTATGGCATATTTAAATATTATGCCAGGGTTAATTTCTCAAAAAAATTAAGTAACAGTCAACCATATTTTAGTCGCTACTTGCTGATAATCTTGAAAAAAAGTGGACAAACTGCTAAATGTAAATGATGCACTCATTTTTCGTAAAACATTGTATCAATGAGCGATATTCAGGCAATAGATGGCCAACTATACAAACAACTCCGGTACTTTTTTTATATTTAAAAAAAAAATGTCTATAAAAATGCCTTCAATCAGTTTTTGTTGTTCAAAAGGTTTGTAAACCCGTTGATCAAATCACCCAGAAAGATTGCGTATAATCTTTTGACATATGACCATCTATGTTTCTGTACAGACAACTATTAATTATCAATTTGAGCTGATATTACCATTCCAATTTTTCCTTTTTTTCCACCACTAAAAATGGATTTTTCAGTCAACCAATTATAGCAATAGATATATAGTAATTATGGTCAATTATGTTTAGTAATTAAAATGTTTTTTGCATGAATTATTTATTTTCTGTCTTACCAGAGAAGTTGCTTTTATATGCTGCTCTCTTCTTTGATGTTAGATTTATTTCTTTGTCTGCCTTCACATGCCAGACCTTGCTTTTGTCCTTGACTCTGATTCACGCCTGACCCGGGGATGCCTTTGCCCTGCTCTGCTTCCTCTAGAGTGATCCATCTTCTGTCCTCTGATGATCAGGTCCTGCCAACTCAGGACCTGAAATTTCCCATAGTATGTATTCTGGGTCAGTTCTGGATCAAATCCTTTCACCTAACAGAGGATCACCATCTCACAGCCGCTCAGAAAGATCCAAGTTTCCATCAGCTTTCTTTCTGAGGTACCAACATTCATCACCCTTGTTTCTCCGACAGATCTTAGGAGGTTCCAAATTCTAAGCGCTAAGATTTCAGGTTTTCGTAAAATGATACTTACACATTGGTTTCATTATACATTAAAGTCCTGATAGAAATTTCTCAATACTCTTTATAGAAAAATAAATTATTATTGCTTTATTTAGAACTACAAATATAACTTAAATTAAGTTATATTTCTAACTTAATCAAGTTACTTAATACTTTCCCACCAAAACCGAAAAGGTAAAAAATGTAAACATCTGCATTTGACAAAGTTATTGCTAACTCCAGAGTCCAGATCTCATTGTGCAACCTTTAAATTATTTTTTTTAAACAGTATATAACTATATAAGGCTAACAGTTCTTACTGTGTCAAAATTTGTCATCTGTTCCAAATAATCTAAAGAACAGTTAATCCCAAAAGTGATTTATTGGGTTGAAATTTGATGATTAAGATGTGATGACAGGGGAGGCTGTTACATTTCAACAAACTCCTTGCCATTTAAAAAAAAACAATATTTTTTACTCATTTTAGATTTGCTTAATGGTGCATTACTCTGCTAGAGGTAGCAGTCAGAGAATGCGTGCACTAATAGTGACATTAGGGAAGGAGTCAAGTAAATGACCCCCACACCAAAATACCACAAACAGCACAAACTGTTAATAGGAGGTAGGAGGTAGATTCTGTGGTACCTGCACAGAGGTTAGACTAAAAGTAAAAGTTGAATTATTAATCATCTGAGTTGGCAAAATTCCTGTTTAATTCTGCAGTATTTGTGAACTGTTGACTCAGTTTCCTGTATTCAGCTGATGGTGGTGCCCCTCTGTATGGTTTAGTGAAAGATTTGATATGGTTTGAATTTATAAAAGATATTCTCCCCTCTTTGGCAATAATTGCAAGTTATTTAAGCTTCTCTTACTGTTATTTTGTAGTCCGAGGGCTTGCACAGGATATATATCTCTTTATTATTATTTTTTTATTTGGCATTTACATGCTATTTAAAAAAATGTGTTACTTGAATAGGATATATATCTGTTTATTAATAATTTTTGATTTGGCATTTACATGCTATTTAAAAAATGTGTTACTTGCTTATAAGAAAAAAAGTAAAAGAAATGTGTACATTTTCTTTGTTTGTCCCATCTGGAGCATGTTGCCATATGATACCACCAATGTACTTCTGATCCATCTATTTTCTGTACACCCTTGTCCCTATTGGTGTCTCCTGGCACCTATCTCCAGCTTACAATGGGCGAGAGGCAGGGTTACACCCTGGACAGGTTGCCAGTCCAACGCAGGGCAACACAGAGACATACAAGACAAACAACCACTCATACTCAGACTCACACCTAAGGACAATTTTGAGTGCCCAATCAGCCTAACAGTCATGTTTGCCATGGTTTTTTTGGACTGTGGGAGAAAGCTGGAGTACCCGGAGAGATACCACGCATGCACAGGGAGAACATGTACACTCCTTGCAGAAAGACACAAGGAGGAGTTGAACCCAGAGCCTTATTGTTGCATAGCAACAGTGCTACCCACTGCGCCATCCATGTATGTAAAATTAACTTTGTTGTGGAGATCTACACCTTTAAAATGTCCTAATTCCTCTGAAGCACAGCAAGTACTTCTTTCTGTAAGCAATAAGTAGAATTTTTTATGGTTGGTCTACCTAGTTTATATAGGTGTGTTGGACATATTTAATGTATAGTTTTAAATGCTTTTGTGTAACTTATTATATTTCTGAAGCTATTTTAGTGCCTCACTCTTGTACACAGCATTTGAAAAACTAATTAAGAAACGTAGCTTGTTTAGCTAGACTAGGAGGAATGATCTGCCAATGAGTCTGAAGAGGAAAATGTAGATATCCATGCTAAAGTGCATATCTATATTATTTTTTTAGATTTTAACATTTAAGCCAGTTCTTAGCAAATTCCTTCACAGTTTCTTATCATGAGTCACCACCAGCCATAGGTTGGTATTTGCAAGTACCTATACAAAAGCAAAAAAACAGTGTCTCAGACTAAGATACATACTTTGTGACAACTGACATTTCACTGCTGACTGTGTGTGTGCTGTGTGTGTGTGTAAAGGAATGGGGGTGGTGACTGAAAGCTTTCCAGACGAAAGGAAAGTTCAATATGCTCGACAAGGGTCTCTCAAAATTTTAAAGACTTTTAGTCTGAGGTCGATTAGGGTTCCGAAAGCCCTTCTGGTTACCTGTATGTGTTTAAATGAAGTTTTGTCATGCTTGTTCTCCTCACAGGCTCTTTCTCTGTTAGGAGTTCTCTGAGCGTCAAAGGTTTTGACCTTTTAATTGGCAAAACCTCTGACCCTGTCACTAATGAAGGTATTTTTGAAACAAACATTGTAAATAGTAAGCATTCTTTTAGTTTTCAAATGTATTGCTGGATAAGTTTATGTCTGTAAGGTTAGGGTGAAGTCAAATGATTTAGGCTCCCTGATAATTACAAGATAATTTTTTTCATACTTTAAAACCATCTGTTTATGGTCATTTATTGCGAAGAGGCTTATTGACAGCAAATTCAGTACTTTACCTACAACAAATATCAAGCCAAAGCTAATTGATTTTCTTGTAAAGTCCCTTCAGATGATATGAATTGTAAATTGGCGCTATATAAATAAACTGAATCTTAAAGATGGACATCATATTGACAATGTTTTCTCAGCTTTCTATTGATGTGCCTTTGTGCTGTCTTTACATATGTTCTACAGATGTAGAACAGCTTTAAAATTCAATATTTACAGCCTAAGTTATTTAGCCACATTTGTAATATGTACCTCAGATTAATAAAGAGGCGATGCGCTTTTGCTCTGCCTCTTAGATTTTATTATATACTACCTCCAAACTGAAAGATAAATAGCAGCAGTAAAAGTGAGCATTTTAAAATGCTTTTTTGATTGTTATATGGAGGCAGGAACATGTCTGCATATCTGCCAGAGAAAAAGGAGTGAGTTAAAGAATGCACATATTTAATCAATACTACAGCGTATTTATGTAGTTTTGGGTTGTAGTTTATTATAACAGTTTAACCATCTGTTATATTGTAACTTTTTATAAAATTTTGTTCCAGGCATGTATAAAAGGTGTAAATTCAAATTGATAATTTAGTCCAGTGTTCTCATGGTTGGTGTCATTACAGTGCAACTGAGTTTTCGGTGCATGTGTGTTTAAACCATGATTGGCCTAATTAACTAATTAAAGTAGCAAAATTAAATTATCATAAAACATAAACACTGTTGTTATTTTAAGGTCAAATTTAGAGTTCAAGGAATGCATTTGGAGAAGGTATTTTGGTAAAAGATATATGCACAGGTAGCAAGCTTTGAAGTCATAGTATGTGTTTGGGGTCACTGCGAGAGGTCAAATCTTGGACAATATATGCTATGAGTGATTTCATAATGTCTGGAAAACTGTTTCGCAGACATTGCATCATCGCTGTCTCTGTGAAGACATGATAAGCGCAGATTCTATACGTGTGTAGACGATGTTACATAAACGCAAATCCTGCATCTGATTTTTTTACACTGTCACCGTCTCTGATCAGACTTCAGACAACACATAAAGAGACCAGGCATGTTTTTTTCTTTGAATCCATTTCATCACTGTGATATATAATTTTCCACCAAACCGCATGTCATACTGTCAAGTACTCACATTTCTGTTCCACTGGCCCTTTATATAAAATGTTCCTGCATTATAAAAATCCCAAAATTTGAGTGCATTTATTTCTCTGTAGGTTAAAGAAAAAGGCTTTGAGGCTCCATCTCTCTAGTTGTACATGATACAACTACATTTTCTAGCTATCAAAATTAATAAAATGTAGTAAGTGGGTAATTAGTTAAAGACATAGTTATTTCAGCGACAACCTCTTCTAGAAAATTAACAGCATCTTGCAGGCCTCTACCAAATTCCAAGGTATTAAAAATTAGAGCTTCCAGTGTAGGGAGTGGTATACCATTGAAAGCGCTTTCCTCTCCCTGAAGAAGGTCCAGAGTCTAAATGGACTCATTGAGTATTTTACTCCTTGATGGACTGATTTTCCCATTCAGTCATGGATTTAAGCACACACCTATTGAGGATAGTGTTTATTTCAAACTAATAAATCTCATAGATTCAACTAGAACATTATAAAAAGAATCAAATCTTGTAGAAGACGAGAGTAGTAGTTTGTTTGCAATAACAAGATCCACTGTCTTTACACGTTGTTTAAGTGTTTGTAGATACATCTGTTGGTTTTTGTAATGACAGTTACCACTTTTTCACATCACATCAAGAAATTATGTCTAAGGTGAATGATGCACAGTTGTTATGCATTACCATCACTATGATTATCATTGATTTTTCAAAACAGTCTAAAATGTGTTTATTATTTTTTTTTTAGATTTTTGTTATCACAATAATAAATGTTATTTCTTATTTTGATTATTATTACACCTTGAACTCAATGCCTTTTAGCGTTGTCTTTCTCCTTTGGTCACTCTGCAACTCTATAGCACACTATAGCACTAATTTAAAAAGGGTGGTTATTACTACTTTTGCACCTGTGTGTACATTGTTTGTAGATCTCCTGCAATATCCACATGCATTTTGTTTTAGATCAGGTCCTCTTTGTTTGTATATTTGTAAAAGTTTTCAGGCATTTTAGGCCTACTCCTCCTCTAAGAAAATATTTGTCAATGAGAGACTTCAAACAATCTGACTTGAATCCTAAAAGAGGTCAGAGAACTACTTACAACTGAAGTAGAAAAGGGCTTTGATCCAGTGTATAAATTCTATTTCACATGTAGATGTTTGCTTTGCTGCACAGTGGTGCAGAGGGTAGCACTGTTGTCATACAGCAAGAAGGTTCTGGGTTCGATTCCACCTTGGGTCTTGGGTCTTTCTGCAAGAAATTTGCATGTTCTCCCTGTATATGTGTGGGTTCTCTCTGGGCACTCCTGCTTCCTCCCTCCGTCCAAAAACATGACTGTCAACATCTTTCTGTTATTTGAAAGATAAAATATGACTGCACTTTCACTTAAGAAACACTCCCTTAGATTCATTTAGGTTATCTATGACTGTCTATGTCAGCCTTTCTGATTTTTGTTGTTGATTTATAATGACTAATTTACTCCATTTGTCTATTATCCAACATGTTTAGCCTTTCGAGGATGGGGCAGCTGGTGAGAGATAGGTGGTTCAGCCTGGACAGGTCACCAGTCCATCACAGGGCAACACAGAGGCAGACAGGACAAACATTAATGTCTCTTAAAAGAATTTAGAGACACCAATTAACCTAACAGTGCAGTCCGTGACAAACACTACTTTCAACACCCTTAAATAACCTTTTTTTGTAATTAAATGTAATAGTTTTATAAAATTCTAATGACTCTGCCTGTGTATCCACGAAATGTAACGTTTTTTAAATTTATTTAGTTGTTGGGTAATGGGGAGTCATTAAAGAATGGCCTCTCTACAGTGCTGTAGTAATTTGTGCAATTGGGTTCATGATCTTGTATTGATGTCTACATTTATGCAGGATTTTCACGTAAAGCTGCAGTAAACAGGCTCCGGTTTTCCCCATCAGCTGTGCTAATGACTTCCTCTAAAGGTCAAAAGTTCTAGTTGAAAGTGCTTCAACGTAAAGCTAAATGTGGGCAACATTAACAACATAACTTAACTTTATATGTTATCATGATTATAAATTCAGTTATATAACACTTCAGCAGATAATCAGTTTTTCTCAGAAACTGATTGGACCATATTTTCAGTTTTAGCTATTTTATTATGTGCGTATGTAGATCTGTACATTGCAATATGTATGACATTTTGTTAAACATGCAGAGGAAACTTTTAATTAATTGGTAAGTTAATTTCATTAGGTGAAGTGAAGCAGATAAAGTGAATGAACTGGTTTACACATCTTCAGTTCTTGAAAAAAAAAACTTTTCCCCAAAAACATTAGAGTCATGTGCAATATTGGGTAACATCTGTAAATCTTTTGTTTTCAAATAATGATGTAGACTTTGCACCAATGTCAAAACAAGAGTTTTTTTTTACAGTAGTGAAATGACTTTGAAATGAACCAGTTAATATTACTGTGGCATTCCTCTTTAGAGTACCCCTGTAGTTTTTTCACAGCTGAGAGAATAAAAATAGTCTTGGTTTGATTTGCCTCCATTATGAAACATATCACATCTCAGCAGTGCATTGTCTCTTGCCAGCCCTGGCAGCATGTCTCAAGAACAGTGGAAAATCATCTCTCCAAGGAGTTTAACATTTTTAAAATATGCAGCATAAACTAAATAGGACGTCCTCTGCTGTTATTTTGGCTTCCAGATAACCTTGATAATTTGGCTTTGGCAGAAAGACACAACCAACTCTTCGTTACTCAGTGGGGGCGATATTGAAAGCTTAGGAGATATTTTATACTAGTGTTGAACTAAACACTTCCACTTTTACTTGTTGAGGTAATTCACTTTAATAATATACATTATTTATAACTTATTTACTGCACTAGCAAAGCAAGGGTTTCCACCAGTGCTTTACAATAGTTGAAATAAAGTAAACATTTAAAGACCAGGAATAGAGTGGCATGAAGATAAAAGCACAATAGACTATTAGTAAAATAATATTAGAAAAATTAAAAGATAATGTGAGAGTACTGGATTATAAAAGCCAAGTTAAACTAGTTGAGAGATAAGTCTTTAGCTGGGAGTGTATTCAAAAGTCTTGAGTTTGCCATAGAGAATATCCTTTTGCTTATATATAGACCTAGGTGGTTTTCTAACAGGCACTGATATGAGGCCCTTAAGGCATGGGCCAAACTGTATGAATAAAAGATCACACACATACAATGTGGCTAGACTTTTAAGATCTTTAAAAAACAACATTTAACAGTTTAAAATCATCCTGAAACTGAAAGAAAAGGGATTTAACTATCTGTATAATTTCATCACATTTTGTTAGGTTTAGTTCGATGGAAGGAGGAGTACCACCGAAATTGAAGGAATTTAGATGAGTGTCGATGACACTTACCCTCCTTTTCCCCAAACATTATACATTTGGTTTTGTCCTTAATTGGTTCTAAAGAATGTCGAGCCAAAAATTTGTTAATATCTGAGATACAGATGGAAAAAATAGTAATATCTTTGTTGCTGTTGAAATTTACCGGCAGATATATTTATGTCATCAGCATAGCAGTAAAGGCATATATCCTGATTGGCTGGTTGCTAATCTCTAAGGGGAATTGTCTCCCTGTTAGTTATGAGGCAAACCATTTAACTGATGTCCCTTGAATACCAACATTGTGCCTTAGACTTTTTAGGAGGATTTAATGATCCACTATATTAAACGCGCCTGTGACATCAAGCAGTACCAGGACAACTGGATGTCCAGGATTGACAGACTTTGCAATGTCATTGTAGAGTTACATTTGCAAATATGTAAATGAAAACAAATAAAACTGCCATTGTTGCTGAAATATCTGTTAAGTACTACCAAAGAATCGAGAATATAATCTCTAAATACCTAAGGGGTAAACTTGATGGGCTACAACAGCAACAGACTACACAGGATAGTCCAGTCAACTAACAATTAGAAAGTAAGCCTTTAAAATGTTTGACTTGAATGACATTTATGATCAGCTTATCATCAGCTTACTCAGCTTCACCAAAGCTGAAGCTGAGTATTGTTGCTGACCATGTCAAATCCATCATTACCACTGTGTATGCATTTTTAATGACAACATGGAGCAGGATTATAAATCGTTTCATTATCTTTAAGTAGACTCACAGAAAGCCTGAGTCTTTTTGTGTATATATATTGAACACATTGAACTTTAAAGTCAAAATAAAAAATCAGATGATATAACATTTAGATAACCTGTTTTGACGTAGCTGACCTTTGAGAGAAAGGACAAGATGAAAGCTATAATTATTAAGATGGGATTTTGTTGCCCGCATTGTTATCAACCTGGTCAGTTTTTTTGGTGTTTTTCATCCAACTTTCTCGCCTCTTTATTATATTGTGATAATTGGGACTGACGTTAATTATTCATTGACCAGGTATGTTACAAAAAACTCTACAGTGCATTGCATGATGTATGCATATTTCTTTGTTTGCTTTCCTACACAGCATACTAATGGTTAAATGCTCCCGTATTTAGTTTAAGATAGTGTTGCATTTATTGTTGGTCATTACAACTAGATTAGACTCGCCACACAACACCTATAAACCTTGCGTTTTGTCCTAGCTTTGGTCTCCGATCCATTCTTCTCATACTAACAACTATCTGGATTTTCGCTTCCTCACTGGATAAACTGAATAAAGAAATCTCCTTTGTAAGGGCTCAGACAGGGCGCAAAGCTTCCTTTTGCTTGTTTTTTTTATTTACAGTCTTTATTTTCACATCAGCTAAATGTTTTTTTTTACACTGTTTGGCAGATTACTCAGTTTCAAACATGGGAATGAAAACAACAGTTTTGAGCTACAAGCTAGAACACAAGTAAAAAAAAAGTTGGGAAAGCAATGATATATGCGCTTTATTAACTTTTGAAAAGCAAAAGAAGGACTCCTCCATAATGCTTGGCAGTTCAAGTGTTGAGCTTTTGTTCTGAATAAGTCACAACAACAAATAATACAGACATTCCATTTAATTAAAAAGCTTTTAGGAGCTCACAAAAGAAATTGAATGTGCCAGTGAAGGTGCTTCAGTATGCAACAACATCCCTTCAGATGCTTTCAGTCATGTTTGTCATCTATTATTTAATGACTCTGCAGTTCTAAAAAGAAATTACACTGAACAGCGTCACTTAGTGTTTTTTCTCTTGTCGGTTACATAGTGGATAGGGAGTAAAATATTTAATCGTTTTGTGATGATTAACTTTACCAGAAGAGATGACATAGATGCTTTGTTCACCACTTATACCCGTTAACCTGTGAATAGCATAAGTGAGACCTTTCTGCAAACACATGCTGTGATTTGTTCCAGTTTACAGGAGACTAATACAATAACTGTGCATGAAAAACTGAACATCGAGGTATAAATAATTAAAACTGGGGTTATTTAGGGTTTTTACTTATGCATGTATTTGTTTATGTTTGCTAGGTAATTACATTCTCAAGGGCTCATTGGGATTTAGCCTGGCTACAAACACAACGTTTCATAATAGAAATAATCCGAGCAGGAAACCACCTCAGCATTAATCTTTCCAGAAAGGACAAATTAATTACCTTTAAAGGTCCCTTCTCTTTGATGTCTTTGGGATTTTTTTAATTACTTTTTATTTTAGGTATGCTCCAAAGTTCATGGTGTTACAGAAAATTGACCCACATTACCTGAATGTCAGGGGCTTGTGTAACTATTTTTGAATACCAGATCAATTTCTGCCATTAACTTTGATGTGGCCAATTTGACATTTCTGGCATGAGGTTATCACCAGTCAACAACAGTGAAAACGATACTGTATTGGGTGATTCCTCTTAGTTAACCAAACATCTAAACAGTAAAGCAACATATCTGAATATGAAAATATGAAAACTGAATCTTGGCCGAATGGTATCTAAAATGTGCTGCAAATCTTAATCTGTGAAATTTTATTCAATTGTTGTTTTAATATGAATTACAGTTTTTATTTCCCTTTGATATCCACAGTCCTATTTTACAATTTTTTCTATTTAAGTACAATAAATTGAGCAGAAAAATATGCACAATAAGGATTTCAAAGCCTTTATAGATAGATTCCATTAGACTCAAGGTTTGCATGAACAAAAATCTATTACAATTTAGAAATTTTAACAGAGGGAAACCTGGAGAACCAACTTCAAGATTAAAACTCCTCCAGTATTTTTGTTTAGATATAGAAACAAGCTGCAAAAGACAAAAAGGGTTGCAATTAAGTGGTTTCTAACAAAGTGATTAATTTACAAAATGTAAAAGTCATATTATTTTGGGTTATGTTTTCTGGTTAAACATGCTGTACTTGCAATACAGCAAGACCAGGGTCAGCAACCCTGCTTTGACAAACACAGTGCTGAGGTTATGACCTGCCTCAGGACCTTGCATAAACAAAGTTGGCATCAGAAAGACAAGGTACAGTTGTTGAGAAGCCATCACCTTGAGCACCAGGATCTCTATTGATGAACACAGGGGGGCAATGCTGTTAATTGCAAGGACTGTTAATAAAAACATTAGTTTGGTAGGATAAAGGTTTTCCCCTTTTTTATTGTTTTTGAGATGCCTGAATAGCAAAGAGACCGGCTTAAAAGAGGATTTTTTTTCAGGGGTTGGGGGCCCAGCACAATTAATTCTACAACTAATGACATAGTTTTTCAAATGGAAGAAAAAGCTTTGAAGGTGAATTTCATCATGTGCCCTCTTATATATAGTACTTATTTAGTCAAATACAAGTATAGCAATCTAACCAGGTAAAGCTCTGTCATACTCGGTATTGGTGCATTAACACATATTGCACTTTACCTTATAACAAAAATGACACATCAGAAGTGCAACCGTCTCACTTGTTGTTATACCTAAATGGTAAGTATACAGTATGTTAAACATCTTCAATGTCTTTCTATATATTTCAACTGGTGCATCCAAAAGTTTTGGTGAGATATAGTTTACAGGGTATCTCAAAATTGCACATGGTATGAAACTAAACTGATATACTAATAGATGAAAGAAGGACACAGTGTTATCTTGTGTGTAACCTTTACAATCCACCTAGTCCATTTAAGTTGAAACTATTTAAAGTCTCAAATTTTCCATAACATCTAGAAAATATGTATACAATTTTTAAAATAAAATAAAAAAAGAACACAAAATTTTATAAAAAGATGATTGAGTAATTTTCTTGTGTAGGATGTTGAAATTTGTGTAAAATTATGTTAAAAAAAAAAAAGTTTTTGCTCCTCATGTTTTTGTTTAAAACCTTTAATTGTTTCTTTAGAAATTTAGCTAAGCCATTGAGTAAAGATTTAGGAGGCCTTTCTGGATGACCATTAATGAAACACTCAATGAAGTTGCTGAAGGTTCAGCCCCTGTTTTGAGGTATTAACTGCACAGCTTATTTTTTACCCTGTCCTCTTCTTCCTGTAACATTACTATTGAACTTACGCCACTACTGCACCCGCAACACCTCCAACCCTTTATTGGAAGGTTTTAGTACATGTATATGTTAATTTATATACATTAAAAGTATAACTCCACACTTTTTAGCAGCGTCATATCATGTAAAACTAAAAAAAAACCATTATTATTATTATAGTATTATAGTATTATTATAAATAGCATTGATGCAATGTGTTACTTTAAAAAAATATACATTATTACTATTCAAGTTTAGAATAGACTAATTTATCCAACAAGCACTAAATAACTACTCAAATATCTTCATTGTTGATAACTCCAATAAAAAGACTTCCCTTAATATAAGTAAAAACACTTTGTTAAACAGACTTAAAGCACTATATATGTAAAACTAATAAAGAACCCTGCAGTGTTTTTGCAAAGTACAGTTTGTTTCATCCCTCAGAGTTTTTCATTCGTCCCGGTCTATAATATGTGTACGATCCCTTTCTGCAGGGTGAATAGTGGATTCGGCTGTAAGGTCTAAATCCCATCTCTCAGCCAAGCACGTTTTAATACAATGATATTTGTCAGCCCCTCACTACAAGCAACAAGCTGAAACCAGGAAGAGGCAGCCATCCAAACCAAATAACTCAACTCTCTGGAGTGTTATGTGCAGCATGAAGAATGCCATCCTGATTTATTTTGATTAGTGAGTATAAATCTATGGAAAACAAAGCAAGGATAGAATATGGAGGATTCTCTGGTTTAGGTCTGTCTGCAGCAAAGCTTGACCAATTTGAAGATGTTTTTCACTGACCAATACGAAGGGACATTACAAGTTAGCCACTTTTTTTGTTCTTTTTTTCAAAAGCCATGAGCAATCGAGCCAAATCTGCTTTAGATCGGAAACAACCTTTTTCTGCTCCAGCTATCATCTGCTACTAAACCCATTACAAGACAAATAATCCTTGGAGATGAGAAGTCACAGCCTCCTCTGTTGACCATCCACAACAATGACAGTTGAGGTCAAGCAGACCCTTTATGTCCTTGCACATACAGTCCAAGGTCTGAAAGGAAGGTCAAATTTAGTTTCATGTGCTGTACTGAACCAAGTTGCCACCCCATGTTTTCTCTACAAAACAGGGTTACTGAGAGATTAAGCAACCTCATGTATTTTGAACGTATTAGACACATGTTACTCAAGCAAAATTAAACATAAACCCTGATATATTGTGCTGTCAAAAACAAACACCTCAGTTTAATCCTGGCCGATTTTATGGTAGATCAACTAAACATGGTTTATGTTTTTTTAATTGTGAAAAAAATAATTGTTCAGAAAATGTTTTACAAATACAGACATCGATGGTTTTATGACTGTCATTTGCCCAGGTTGTCTTAAGTAAAACCAGCTGTCACCTGATTAATTCTGAAGAAAAACAAAATAAATACACAGTATTTATTTATCCAGTTCTCAAACTCTGTATTTTGCAAACACAGCCACAACTCTCTCGCAAAGTGTTTCTAACAGTGTGAAATATAGCTACCCATCCTTCATTGCAAAATAGTTTAAAATCTGGAAAGTTAGATGAGGAAGTCTCGTCACGAACCCTGTGAAAAACATCAGGGATAGTTCATTTCAAACCTCTTTAATACCTTGATCGAAACCAGTATTGAGTTGTCTGGGCATCCAAAAAATTTTTTACAGGATCCCCCTGTTTGTAGCCTCACCAATGGTCTGTCTAATATAATATACGTATCATTACCACATGCAGTTTTCATTAATGCTGTAAACCTCAGGTTTGGTTTCAGTTCACCAGACTGCCTCATTCAACATGATTACTGTGTCCCTACAGCTTTTTTAAAACTAATGTTCTTTCAGTAATTTTATATCAAATATAAGTTTTAGCTAATGGTTGAAATCCCGTCTTGTATTTTAACAGTGGCAGCTCATTCATAATTCATGTGAAAAATAAATAAGCCCCAAAATTTATTTAAACATTGTGACAGATTTAGCTTCTTTTCAGATTTAGGTTAAACCTGTTTTCTTTTCTTGTTGTTTGTTTTTTAAATATATAGTTTTTCTTCTCATGAAGCTGGTTCTGCACTTTATAACATTTTCTAACTAGGGGAGTTGGACCAGTTTTAGAAATGTCAAAGTTTTCATTATCATCAGAGGTGGCAATAGGAAATTGCAAAGCTGCAATTCAGCTTTTTTACATTGTACATGTAGTTTTTCTAACTACATTTTGGATTTATCACATGGTTAAATTTGGTTTATTTATAGGAACCTTCTATTTATTATCAGTTATGAGTTATATCGGAATACACACATAAATAAGCGAGAATTATTTTATTTAGGAAGTTCTGCAGATTTGAGCATTTTTATGACCATTCCTCCAAAAGTACAAGAAAACCAAAATGAAAAACTTTGATTTAAACACGTTGCTTTAATACATCATTTCAAATCAGCATTTTGTCTGTTTAATGATCTGTGAAATTTAAATGTGACAGGAAAAAAGTGAAAACAACTGGAGCGGATGTATTATCTCTTTGTGGACCACGACTCTGTTGAATAAAGTAATGTTAGTGTTTGCATGGGGGGTGGGGGGGAGTCATGTAGGATTTTAAAATAAAAGTTGCCTATAACTGAAGCAGGATATATATTAGTTCCTTAATGTTTGACTACCCTCACTGTGACTCATACTTGTTGAGGATCAGTGATCAAGTTATTTCTGGGACACCTTTCAACCTGTTTTGGGGATTTGGCAGTGTTGTGGTCATACGCTGGTAGCTAAAAGCTCAGGGGAATGCGCAATTCTTTAATGATCACCATCAAGACGCCTCTCAGGGCGAGAGACTGCTAACTCTGGCACTTATGCTCAGTTTCTCTCCAGGACTATGTCCCCATTTCCTCATCTGTAAAATAAAATCAAAACCCATCTGTCAGGGTTCAACAGTTACACCGAGAAGCAGCAACATCTGCCATTTGAAGCTTCTGTTCTTGCTGAAGGCCCATCTGCTCCTCAGTTAGAACAGGAATCTTTTATTGTAATTTTATTGAGCATGTCATTGACAGGCCAGTGGATACTGAGAAAAAACGTACTTGCGCTGCTGATAACTGGTCTCAGACAAGGTCGATAAAAGTTTAAATAACAGCCAATCAGCATGTGCAATAACAGTAAAAAAAAATGTATCCATTATATTTATATTCATGAAATCTTTGTTATAAAATGTATTTACTATTTTGCAAATCTAATATTTAAGGCAAGCAAAATGAAAAATATCCATCTTAATTTATCAAGGGTATGTTTTCATTCATTTCAAAAGCATTAAGACGTGCTTTTGAAGATTAATGAATCTACTCAAAAAATTATCTGTATAATATGAAGCTTGGTTGCACGCACACTGGTCCAGCATGCTGAATCACATGCAAAAGCACAAAATCAAAGGTTCATTTATCCATCTTCAGAAATGCTAATTTAAGCATGTTTCTATTTTAAACTGCAACGTTTAGTATATTTGTTGTGCAATATGCAGGTAAATAAAACATTTTGAACCTTTAAGCATTTAAACATTTAGCTGATGTGAAAATAAAGACTGTAAATAAATAAAATATTCAACTTATTTGATATAAGAAGAAAGGAAATAATTTAAAGTAAGCCCAAATTTTTCAAACATGAATTAACTATAATACATCTGCAAGGCTTACACCTACAACACAGAGTGTGATGAACTAGATACACAAGATATTATCGTACGCACTACTACTACTACTACTACTACTAT
Organism: Orestias chungarensis; assembly: GCA_032876305.1. Classification (NCBI taxonomy): domain Eukaryota; kingdom Metazoa; phylum Chordata; class Actinopteri; order Cyprinodontiformes; family Cyprinodontidae; genus Orestias; species Orestias chungarensis. The sequence continues at coordinate 2,000,606 of JAVLVB010000558.1, read as the reverse complement.
TACTACTACTATTACTACTTACTACTACTAATAATAATATTTATCAATTAAAAATACTACTTGTTTTCATAGAAGCAACAGAAATCTTGTCTGTAATGTTAAAAAAATTATTTTTTTCTTTTCTCATTACACAGTTGTTATGAATACAAATCAGAAATAAATTAAACCCTGAGTGGGAATGTGTTTATTAATTCAGTTAACAGAAGAAATACTTAAAATTGCAGTCTCACTTATATAGTGTTGAAATTTTTGTCTGTGCATTGGGATTCATTTTTTATTAAATGTCTATTGTGGCGCAGTTCTCTCATTACCCCAAGAATTTCTTACTGGTTAATCATTCCATTTTGACAACTACTAAAGCCAAAATTACTTTAAATCAATTGATTCCGGAGACTCAGACCTTTAACATTAAAAAGGGTTTGTCAACTGGGTCATACAGGAGTGATCAATATTTTGAGATATAGTTTGACTGAATACGTTTGGGTCATATGTTGCATTTTTTTCTATTTAAAAGTTTGTTAATACAGTACTTATATTTAGTAGAGATTCAGTTATCTTTAAAGATAAATCCTAGTCCTAAGAAATATAAAAATAATATTCAGGTTTAAATAGAACGTGTGGAAAAATGCTAGATTGAAATTTAAAACTTGAGTTTTAATACAAACGCTTACTAAATGTTGATACTTATGGTTGGACAATTACCCAAATGACTTAAAGTAGCCTTGTATCTCTGCCTCATTGTGGTCAAGTAAATTTATTAATGCACTGTGCAGAGTGTATTTTCTGTTTCCCTTAGCTATGTTGATAATAAACATAACCCATTCTAATGAATGCACTAGCGTTGAAACAAAAACCTTTGCTGGTTTTAGAAACCTTGATGCATTGATGGGAAAATTGTGGAATATAAATAAAACAGGAGAAAAAAATGTATGTAATCTATAATGATACATTATATAGCTAATATTGAGAATATTAAACTTTAGAAAGCAATTTGGTACAATACACATTTGGACTTCTATTATGTCTGCCACATTAGTACTGCCACTTTTTTTTTTCATGGTCATTAAAAAGGACTTGAAGTGAGTTTGCCCCCATAAAGCTGACCCTGAGTTAATCATGTTAGACAAATTATCTTTATCTGGAGATTTCTGACCTAATGGCTTTAGATTTATCTTTATACATAGGCTAATGAGGCTTTGATACAGTGGAGTTCACATGCATGTCACTGAACACCCGGCCATCCATTTATTTACAGATGGCAAGAGTGTTTTTAAGAAGAAAATGTGGACAGAAGAACCGCCCTGCTACCAAGAAAAGATTGAGTACACTGTAAAACTGTGATATCCATGTCACCCAAAACAAGGTTTGGCTGATGTTTTATTAAAAGTATGTGACAGAAAATAATATAAGTGTTAAAACAAATAAATGCAATTAAATTAAAAAGATTTCGATGTTTATATTTATTATAGCCAAAAATTCTTCTATGATTTGTGGAAGCAAACCTTTTGAGAAGAACTAAGGCCTTATTGTAGTCCCCTGATGTGATTGTAAAAGCAGCTGGAAGGACAAACCAGCATGTGCATAATTATTTGGGAATAGTAAAGTGTGTATATCTTTATTCCCAGCATAGGAGTGACCCTCTGTTGTTAGTGTAGCTAAGAAGCAGCATTGGCACTAATTGAGTGGGGAAAATTGCTGTCCTATATTATGGTGGAGAATATTGACTATCAGAGGAGCTGCTTACATTGACTTGCTGCAAAAAGATATCAGTTGCGGACAAATGATACACTCCCATTTGCAATAATTACTACAACCCTGCATGATGGTGTCATGATCTTTGGGATTGACCCACTTCTCCAATTTCCTCAATTTCACTGTAGTTACAGCTTCAACTAGTTTCTAATGAGCCACCTGCTCCTTATTCAGTGATCAACTCTACAGGTTAAGTGTCAGCTCAGACAGTTCTTGGTCAAATAATCCTGTTATTACCACAAGCATGTTTCTTTGTGTTCCTCTTGTGATGAATTGTTTCAGATTCCCCACTGGACTTTATTTTTCGTATCCTTTTGAATTTACCTTTTAATTAAAGCTATTTATTTTCACCTGCCTGCCTCCTCCCAAACAATAGATAACGACACGGGACCCGATATTGTCACACAAATGGACAAAATAATTCTGGGAAAAATGAAAGCATTACCCTGCTCTGTTTGCTTCAGCCGTTTTTTACAGATTTACCATTTCTTGTTTTTTTTCTGATGCAGAATTATGACACATTTCACCTCAATGATGTTGGCCGGCTTAAATGACACATGGCAACTCTGTGTTGTTGAACAACAGTTTGTAGAGAATGGAGGAAGAGAAAGAGGATGGTTGGGGTTTTTCATACTTTTCTTCAGCACAACCTTCTTTATCAGGTTGTTGATCCTTTTTAAGTCCCTGGCTCTGATGCTGTTGCCCAAACAGATGACAGTAGACAAGATTACACCTTACAACGGACTTATAAAAGATCTATAGAAACATGCTGCAAGTCTTGAAGCACCTGAGCTTCATCAAGAAGCGCAGTCTTCTTTGTCCCTTAACTTTATTGTTGTATCTCCACTTCAGTCTCTCGTCCGGGTGAGTATCAAGGTATTTATACTCCTCAACCGCCTCCACTTTCCTTTCATGTTGGAAAGTAGCCTATTAAATTTACAATCTACAATCATCTTGTTTGTTTTCTTCACATTTAAAATAAGATGATTGTCTCCAGACCATGTCCTCGGCTTCTTGTCTATCTCTGCTTGTTTATCTAAGAGGACAGCAACTTGTACTTGAAGTCTTAAGTATACAGAAAAAAACAAAACATTGGAAGTACATTCTCTTTTAGTGGTCCTGTTCTGCTGACCTCCTGGTTAGATACACAATCCTTCAGTTTACAAATTGTGGTCTCTCTTCTTGAAGGCTCTTTTTTTTGCTTTTTTAGTCACTGGCCACTGGCCAACCCTATTTACATGTACAATTTTGGAGTAAAGCACAAGGTAAAGGGAAAAGGTAACAACTGTATATGTACTGTAGACAAGCTGCAAAAGAGCCTGTTTTTATTTTCCATCACCTCACCTGCTTTAAGATACAATACGCTTGATTTGAGCAATGACAGTTAGTTTTGTACCCTCAGAAGATCTCCTGTTACTGGCAAAGGTATGCTCTTTATGTTCTAATGACTGAGTCTTTTTTCTTATGAGGAGGACGAGGCAGTGTGCACGCACACTGGAGTACGCTTGAAGGAATGTTGACATCTTCATAAAACAGTAGGTCTGAGCTGAGGCGGTGGGGACTTTGAAAATGGCATGATCAGAATAACCTTTAATAACTGTGGGAAGGTTTTCCTTTTTATGGCTTCAGGTTGTTGTAAATTTCATGTTTTTTTTTTTTTTTTACATTGTTTGCAGAATCACAGAGTCTGTGAGTCCATAAAATAAAAGCTATGACCTATTTGTAACAAAAAATTGGAATTTGAGAGAAATACACTGGCAGCAATTCCCTCAGAGGTGCAAAATTAGAAATTGATTTTAGTGAATACTATATAGTACATTCATAAATTGTGAAGGAGCAGTAGCAGATATTGTGAATAATGACAAAGGAGATAGTAAGTAAGGTATGCCCTGTTGTAAAATTTAAAATTATCATTATATAGGAACCATATGAACAGGCCTGCATGTTTTCAGAATGAGAGATGATCCCATCTCCTTCGAACGCAATTTAAAGATCACTTAGTCTTTTATGAAAATCCTGCAGGGGACTGAGATAATTGCGGACCAGAAATCAATTCCGCTCATGTAAAATCTGTAATTAACTGTTTAGCCATGGCACAGAGGGAACTACTTTCCAAATTACTACATCCCTGGTCTATAAAAAAAACATAAAAATATCTGTTCATATTACATGACAGTTTAATAGGGCTGGCAGTAAAGTCATTTAAAAAAAAGACACAGGCTATATGTAAAAGTTGGCCAGTTAACAAGTTATCCTCATTGATTTCAAGTCTCTTTAAATGGTACATTCTCAATTAGGCTCACACTGTCATGTGTGTTAGATGTGTTAGTCTAGGCTTTAATGCGATCACAAACATAGCTTTTATATGCTAGACAGTAACAAATAAAAATGAAATCACACTTTTTTCAATAATGCAACAATAAAAGGCTTGTGCATTTCTGATCTTTGATCAAAAGTGTATGTTGATACACCCAGCAATTTGCTAATTGTTGACACATAAAAAAAACAAAAAACAATGCCCCACAATAAATTGAACTTTGTTATGTTATGCGTTTTGTTTTTTTTATCTTAGGAGGAAAGAAAATATATAAACCATTCTCAGTTAGGTCTTGCATAACAATTCAAGTGCATCTATATAAGACCTGAGTTAAAATTAACACAAAAACACGGAGACCTATAGGCACAACTGCAAACCTGTCAGGCTATAAATGAGATTAACACTCTTTCCGTCAATTAGTTGTGAGTCAGAAAAATACACTTTCTATATAATGGACATTATTAAATTAAAATTGTTCTCCAAAGACCTGTTTTTTCTACACAACTTTGCTTTATTTAAGTATTGATAGCTACTATTGTTAGTAGCGATGTTAAGATAGTGGCATCTGCAATCTGTTTTAATTGAGCAGGACTGTTATAAAGATAGGCAAGAAAACATTTTTTACAACATTTGGTTCCCCACTTGAGAAAAGTATGAACCGGAGCCAGGTAGCGCTGAGGAGGGTTATAGACCTTTGCAGTTAGAGCATGAATTGTCTCAACTAAGTAATACCACAGGTACTCAAAGTTTTCTTCAGAGACATTTTATAAAGAGTTAGCTGAGTTGAAAACATGGTTTGACTACAATAAGTTGTAGTTAAATGAAGGAAAAACTAAATTCATGGTAATCGGATCTATAATAATATACAGTTATGCATAAATGGAGTTGAAATGGAAAGAGTTTATGAGACAAACTTTTTGGGATCATCATAGACAATAAACTTAGTTTGAGGCCTCACATAGAATATATTAGAGATAAAGCTGTAAAACCGATCGGAATATTGGCTAAAATAAAAGATTTAATACATTTTAAAGGTTTGCATATTATATATTTTTCTTTGGTTACGCCTTATTTGCCTTATTACTCAGAAATCTGGGGAAATGCAAGTAAAACAATCATTGATTTTTAGTTAGGTTGCAAAAAAAAGCTATAAGGCTTATTAATAAGGTGGGACACCGAGAACCAACGGATAAACTCTTGATTCAAAGTAATACATAAAAACTTAAAGATATTGTTTATATAAAAATACTGGAAATGATGCATAAAGCATTGAAAAACAGTCTTCGTTCTGGTATTAAAAAATGTTTTAAGCTAAGAGAGAATAAATATATCTTGCAAGGTTTGTTTGTATTTGAATGTGCAAAAGAGAAGAGCCAGTGTTTCAGTTATTGGTGTGAAACTGTGGAATGACTTGAATGATAATTTTAAGTTATGTACTTTCTTGGTGAACTTTAAAAGAGCTTTAAAATGTAAAATGATAAAATCTTACACTGTTATGTAGAGTTATATATGTATTGTGAAGATATCCTGGTAGGTTATAAGGTATAAAAAACAAAGTAGGAAAGAATAAGCTTTGCTTCGCCCTATTCCTGTTTTGGTAAATTGTGGGTTTGTTTATTGCTGTTTTTGTTGTTTTTTGTTGTTTCCTGTGTTTGATGTGGACAATTTACCAAAATAAAGTGATTGATTGATTGATTGATAAAAATGTAGTTGTTTTGAATCTGAGTACTAAGCAATGGAACTTTAAGATTGTCCCCTTTTGTGCATCAAAGAATATTTTTTCAAACAGTTTTCTATTTTCTCATAAATTTCTTAAAAATGCATGTCAAACTGCTGTGTTGATAACTGATCCATATTTAGACCAAAAATTGGCAATCATTTCAATCAGTGACCCTTCCTAGCACCAATCAGGGTCAAGCAAGGAAATATTGAAGTCTTTTAATCAGTGTGTCTATAATTACATTTGCTGTGGTAGCATGAATGTAATACACAGAATCTGGAAAAAAACATATTTATTTCTGTATACATCAATAATGTTTGGGAGCACAGCTGTTTTTCAGATTGATAATGACTTGGTCTATTGGTGAGTCACTACTTTACTTAAAAGAAATCTCATTTGTTTCTGGACATATGTGTCTCATTGTTGTCAGCATCGTTTCATTTCTTTTGAATAAATCTGAGCGATGCATTTCATGCAGCTTATCAGCACAATCACACAATTGCTGCTCATATTTCCACCACTATTCACATGCTATCGTGCTCACACTGAACAGAGACACAGGTTAAGTGATTTGTGTCCTTCGGAGAGTGTGCCATGTGTTGCCAACTGTCTGAGTGTTTGATTGCTCCATTGGAATATGTCTTAAGAAACTGATTATGCTACATCTGAGAGAAACTCATTATGAATTATGGATGAATCTCTCTCTCTCATGCAGTGATGAAATTCTGCTGAGCGAATTCACAAAGAATAACATTGTTTACAGTGTTGGAAGATCCTTGGGTGGTCTTTTCATCTGTCTTTGAGCTTTGCAATTATTTTTCTTATCTGCACGACTTCACTACTATAGTTTAATTAACACTAATAATGTATGAAAAAGCAACATGTGCAGCTCATATATTGGCTTTATTGGGCAATAACAATAACATTATGTACTACTGTGGTATAGAAATAGACAATGCTATATTTAAATTAGATGTTTAAGAGTTTTCTGTTGGACCTGCAAAATAAGAGTTGGTCATATTAATAACAATATAATGTACAATTTTGCGGCAGGTCAGTTTTAAATGTTTATATTTAAAATAAATGTATTTGTCACATATATCCTTGCCAAAGTTTTACTTTCTCTAAGCACTTCCCTCGGACCTTAAAGTTATTGTTTATTTTATGTAATGACCTATAAGAAAACTAATATGTTTTTTTTAGATATACACTAATGGGCAGTCAATATTTCACCTGCAAACAGTTTCCTGTGTTTTTGTGATGTACGGTTTTGGAGAGCCATTTATTTAGAAGTCATACAACAATGATTTTACCAAAACCCTTGTCTTTGTAACATATTTATTTGTAGCAGTTTTATTTCCTCAGAGGTCTCAACTGACTTTAAAGATTGCAACAGTTTCCTTTGACATTTAAACACAATTATTTACTGTTTCAATGACCACACTCTATCAGTCACATCAAACCCCTTTTATAGTCTGTGTCCTGGCATTTAAAAACAAAAACAAACAAAAAAACAAGATGATCATGTGCTGAAAAAAAAAAAGCTTATTGTCAAAAATCAATCCTCCTAAAGGGAGAGTTCTGAAATCCCACAAGTGTTATTTATGTAGCAATAAACCAATAATATTAATACAAGACATAAATCACAAAAAAATAGAGGCAAGGCAGGTAAGTGATAATGTATATTACAAATGTCTGACAACATGGTGCCAAATTCAAACATCAAAAACAACTTGTTTTTTATTTAAACATACTCTGAAATAAACAATTTAAGTGTTTCAATCTTTTTTTGTTTAGCTGATTGTGATGATCATCATTTGGCTTTGTATTTTGATCTGAGGTTGGTAGAGTAGCCAAACATTGTGCTTAATTAAGAGTAGTGATTTTGAGATACGTAGTCATACAAAATCCAGGAAAGACAAAATAGTAGTTGACTGAAGTCAAGTTTGATTGTAACATGTAGTTTATTGGCTTAAAAAAATTGTCAGACAGAAAATAATTTAAATAAATAAATAAAATGACAAAAATACGCAACATTATTACCAACAAAAAAATGAGCGCATAATCTCACCGCTCTCAATAAGATGTATGGGGACTTGAAACATTATTCAAATTTTAACTGTCTAAACATAGCTATATTGTACCAAAGGCTGGGGTTGATGATCATGTTCCAGCAGAAAATTCAGTCTAAACATACAACTAAAGAATCATGTGTTACATCTCCCAGTAAAATTAAATATCTAAGTTAACTTAAGAATTAGTAATGGACGTTGAACATCAATGTTTGCAGACACTCATTTTTCAATCTTACTGAGTTTAAAAAAATTAAATATTCCTATTAACAACAAATTATTAAAGACAAGTAGAGTTGTCTATATTTTCTTTGATGTTTGCTCTTATGTCAGTGTACAACCATAGTAAAGTTTGTTGGTGTTTGGGTATTATGCCTCTTTCATATCTCTATTTCCTGCTTGAAATGTCAATGTTTTTTATTTTTTATTTTTTATTGCCTTCCTTGACTTGCCTTCCTTCTCAGAGCTACCTGATAAAGCAGTGTCCTGTCTATGGAATGACTTTATTTATGAAGAACGAAATGAAGCAAGAGAAAATGTAAAAAGTTGAATAGGTCAACTCTCACTGATGGTAGGTAGGAAAGATAAATTCCAACAAGTACACCAAAGACTTGCTGTCAGGCATCTCTATAAATGTAGCAAGGAAAGAGTGATAAAGAGGTTTGTATCTGTTCAGAGTTCAAGTGCAGAAAGTTTAAAGTTATCCACATTTTTATGTTATCTAGACATGCCTGTAATCTACATAATTGACTGGATTAATCAGGATTTATAGATAAATACAGTTGTGTAAAATCAGTTGTGTATCATCATATAGTAAATAGAATTGGGCAAAGTACAGAACCCTGTGGTACTCCACAAGTAACCTTACAATGCGGCGAAGATTTGTCATTTAGATGAACAAACTGGGATCTATCAGACAAATACAATTTAAACCAGCCTAGTGCTGTTCCCTTGATCCCCACAGTGTGTTCGAGCCTTTCTATGAGGATATTGTTATTGACTGTGTCAAAAGCAGCACTGAGATCTAACAGAACCAGAATAGACACAAGTCCATTGTCTGAGGCCGTGAGAATATCATTTGTGACTTTAAGGATAGCTGTATCAGTGCTATGATGAGCTCGGAAACCTAACTGAAATTCTTCAAATATGTCATTATTCCTTAAAGGCTCTCTCAGTTGATTAGCAACAATGTTTTCAAGGATTTTAGATTAAAAAGGAAGATTAGATATGGGTCTGTAATTTATTGAGTCTTCTTGATCAAGACATGGTTTCCAAAGTGGGGTTTTTATTACAGCTACCTTAAGTTTCTGATACATAGCCATTCACTAATGACAAATTAATCATACCCAAAATGGGGGGGAAAATAATATGAAATACTTCTTTAAACAATTTTGTCGGTATTGGATCCAACATACAAGTTTAAGGCTTAGATGAAGAAAATATTTTTGAGAGCTCAGAAAGCTCAACGGAACAAAACACTTCAAACAGAGATCAGGCTCCAGAGCCACATTCAGTGCCTCCTTGCTTACTGTGGTATCAGTTATGTTTGGTAGGATGCCATCAATTTTAGTTTTAATAGATTCAATTTTATCAATAAAGAATTCCATAAAGTTATTACAGCTAAGAGCTGGGGGAATGGATGATATAACAGAGTTTTAATTTCTCGTAAATTTAGCAACTGTATTAAAACGAAACCTAGGATTATTCTTAATCTCCTCTATTAAAAATATGCAGATCTAGCTTGGCGAAGGGTTCTTTTATACAGAACCATGCTGTTTCTCCAGGATAAGTAGGACTCCTCTTAAAGCGAAGACCCACCATTTCTTCTCCAATTTCTTGGTGTTTCCCTTCATGGTACAAAGTTCTGAATTAACTAGGGGGCCAACTTCCTAAGAGTAATAACTGTCCTTTTTATGGGGGCTATGTTATTTAATGTAGTATGCAATGAAGACGTAATACTATGAACAATAGCATCAATCTGTGTAGGGCTTGAAATTAATTTATTGCCCTCCACTGTGTTTCTCTGAAATTAAGGGTGAATGGATTGTTTAAAGGCGGTAACAGCATTGTCTGATAGACACCTACTATAAAGACATTTTCTTTCAGATTTTAAGTACTCAGTGAAAAAGAACTCAAAAGCTATCAAAAAATGGTCAGAAAGGAGAGGGTTATGAAGCAGTACTATAACTTTTTCACACTCAATGCCATAAGTCAGCACAAGGTCTAAAGTTTGACCAAGAGAGTGGGTAGGTGTTTGGATTTTTTGAGTGAAGCCATTTGAGTCTAAAATGGCAGTGAAAGCTACATTTAGGCTGTCATTTTTGGTATCAAAATGAATGTTAAAATCTCCCACTATAAGGATTTTATCAGTGTTTAAAAATATTTTAGATTAAAAATCTGAGATCTGATCTATAAATTCAGAGTGAGGACCTGGCGGACAATACAAAATAACAAACAGAAGTGGTTTCATTCTTTTAGAGGTTGGATGAGGTAGGCTAAGGGATAAATGGTCAAAAGAACTATAACTATTAGTCGGCCTGGGATTAATTAATAAATCTGATTGAAAAATGCTTCCTACTCTTCCACCTCTTCCAGTCATTTGAGTAGTAGCACCAGCTGGTTGGAATTGTGTTGAATTAAATCAGTCACTTAAAAGTAAGTCATTTTATGTTACTTATTACCATTTATGTGTCATCAGTTTGTTGAAATCAGACAGATTTTTAACAGAAAGCCAAATTCTGCTAATGTCTACTGTTTTTGCAAACACAATGAACAGGCTACAATATACAAATAGGTGAATACTGTTTTATTTCTAATGATAGTCTACATAATTCTGAACAGTATTCTTCATTTTTTATTTTTTTATTTTTTATTTAGACAGTGAGATTTTTTCTTATGCATGTCAAATTCTGTATAAACATGGATGGAGCACAAAGGAGAGAAAGAAAAAGATTACAAGCCAAGTTATTCATTACTAATCAAATTATTTCACAATTTTAAAAAGCACCCACACCATTTCAAAATTATGCTATGAGTGAATCTGGCCTTGGTAATGAATTAATGCTAGCTTCTCATTAAGCAGGATGAGCTCGACATTTGCTTCTGGTGATGCTGATTTG
>JAVLVB010000558.1:1961583-1980409 GCA_032876305.1 Orestias chungarensis | reverse complement strand
TGCAGGTGTGCAAAAAAAAAAAAAAAAAAAAGCAACGATAAACTAAGTACATGTGAAACAAGACGCTCAGCCCCTACTTACAAACTGTGTTCTAATCATCCTGGTAGAGACAGCAGTTCATATTAATTTTAGAAATAATGTCAGCCTTCTGCTGAACATTCAGAATAAAGATCAAATGAGATATGAATTTATATATATAGCGTAATAAGGGCTTTGTTAATATGCTGTAAACTCTATTGATTGAGTGGAATACTCCCTATTTTATTTATTTTTTCCCAAAAGAATTAACAAATATTTTACATTGTTATGTTCATTTGTTCCTTTAAGCAAAGTTAAATAAATTGCAGTAAACGGCAGAGTTCTCTTGTCCTGTCCTTTTTTCTTAATTAAAGTTCCTTTTAAATAACTTATTTGTGAAAGTAAATGCTAAATAAATAAATTAATCGTAAAAATAATCGACCAGTGAAACAGAATCTGTCACAACTTTTGACTCAAAAAAGGCCTTGTAGGACTGTGTTTGTAATTATTGGCAATTTTAAGGGAACAAGCATCTGGAGTTAGTTTTTTTTTGCCACCAGCCTGACAGGATCAATATTCATTTAAATGACCAAAAACTGTAAATGTGGAAATCTTCTTCTTTTACCTTTAAACCTACATAAAAAAATCACCTCCTTATTCAAACATTATCAATAAAAGGGCCATGTTTTATGCCTAAAATTAAATTCAGTGGGAGGTTTTGTTTAAAGTAATTTTAAATTTGACAAATTTTCTTGTGAATGTAAACAGAATTATGGTTTGGTGTAATTGAGTCTTTCACTCAATATGATAAAAATGGAGGTTGTTAAAAAAGTGTATAAGTCTTTACAGAAAAGTCTTTCAAGAAATTCATGAGGCATTTGATTGTTTTTCTTTTTTGTTCTCTTTATTCTTATACATGGCCAAGCCAAACATTTAAACTAACAAATATCTTTTCAATATTTGATTTATTTTGTTTTTGCATACTTCTTGTTCCTAACAATTATGACAGATTTGGCATGGTTTTGCTTAAAATGAACAAAGAAAGTGGAAAGAGGCCAAATTAATTAGTTTCAGACCTTAAAACTGTCACTAAAAAAATAGTAATAATAATTTATCTTTAAATGTCACTATATTAACAGCTTTAGAAGTTTGTATAAATATAAAGAAAACCAGTGTTATTTTTAAACAGAAGTCCAAAGAACCTTCAAAAATCTTTAGGAATTTGGGAGTTTTATTCAAAAAAGCCAGACTGCTTCGAAGCAAATGAAGAAATAAAGGGGTAACTGAAGACTTGTGCACTGAGCTGTACACATAACAGGTTTTTAAATCAAATATGACAACATTCACACAGATATATTCTTTGCTGCTTACTTTCATTTCCATTTCCCCTGCAAAGAATCAACCTTGATCCTTTTAAAAATGGTCCAGCTACCCTTCAGTCATCCTGATTGCTTTCCTCTGACACCTTAATTAAGTAGCTGGGCTGTCTGTTTATTCTGAAGTTGCTGCAGTTCGAAAAATTACATTGGATCATAATCGCAACATGGGACCTGCATTTACATTTTCATGAGTGCAGGATGTCCCACAGAGATTAAGGAAGGCCAGTCTTGGCTGACCTGACATTGCACAGCTCTTTCAGTCGATGGGCAGCAGTGTTGTCAAAGGGCTCTTCAGTAAGGGAAAGTGTCAAGGGAAAAAGTTTAGATTAATTTTGTTTGCTGAAGAGGAGAGACTTGAAGACCTTGCAGTCATTATTCTCATTGGTCAATTCCGAAAGAAAGAAATGTTTAAAATCCATAAGACAACTTTAGAGTGATAAAAACAAAATGAAGACAGGAGAAAACTCAAACTTTGATTTTTATGCCAGCCAGTGAGGTTGATATTGTTGCCACACTGATTAATTCAAACAAGAATGTTTGAATTAAATGATGGTACATTCAAAGATGTTAGATACATAAACTGCATTATTATTCGCCCTTGTTAATCATGTTGCCTGAGTAATCAGTGTAAAAGACCTTGCTTAAATATTTTGTAAAGCAGCCCTGACATTTTTTGCCTGTAACCTAAACAAAGTCCATTAAATGAAACTCTTCTTCTTCTTTTATTAAATTCAATACTTTGCTGATCTGAGGGTGGTCCTCAGAAAGGTTCTCATCTAGCTATAAATAAATGCATAAATGCATCCAGCAAACTGGCCTATGAAAGTCAACAAAAGCATCAGAGTTAACAGGGCCAATAATGCAGCTAAGCTGAAGGTCTTTATTATCTCAACAACACTTGAGCAGAGCCACAGGCTGATCTCCTCCATATAATACTGCATTGATACAGTAATTCATTAAAAAGAAACCCTGACCAGGTTGAGCATTTACACTGGAAAGTACATGGAAAGACTTATAATTTCATTCCATGTGCCATGAATCTGAATTTGTCTGATGTAAATGTTGAATGGTAAACAGCATCTCTGTGAGAGTGACATTTATACAGCTCTTCCTGAATGTATTTGGTCCCATGAGATTTCTGCCGACTTAATTTCTGTGACATCCATGCACATTAAGTGTGAATAGGAACTACTGAAACCATTTCTTTTTGTCTTTTGTTCTCTAGTTGCCCTACTCTGACTTCAAGGGAGATTTGATAATAATATTACGGATGCAGAAACAATTGTGTTATCATCTCTGGGCAACATAGCGAGTACCATACTCTAAATTTAAGAACAGGTTTAACATGTTTATCTGCTATAAAACAGTACAGATGTAAGCTACTAATCCCAATATAATAAAAATCTTGTTTTCATTTGATGCAATTCATCCACAAACTCTAGGGTATGATCTAACATCTGGTAAAATCATTACATTAAAGTGGTGAAAAAGTCACCTGTGTCAGAAAGGCTATCAGTAATTCTGATGGGAGATGATATCCGATTCTTGGGAAATCAGTTTGTCCTAGGAAATATCCTGAAAGCACATTTCTCTGCTTACATCCACCTGATCTTTCTCTATTTTTCCCATTTCCAATCATATACGAAACACCTGGGAAGTTAAAATTATGCCAGAGACAGAGAAACATTTTTTGTCAGCAAATGTTGTAGAAGGAGCCTCAGCTGTTTTCTACTCTAAGTAAAAATCTAAGGACATTTTGAAAAACACTTACGTTTATTCAAATCATAAATCCAACATAGGGATTTAACAAAAACCATTCCTCTCCATTATCGACCATTCTTCTTCTATGTTAGTATATATTTTTTCCCTTACAAATATCAATGCCAGGACATTGCTTTGATGAATCCCCTTTGGGCATTTTATCGCTCTCATTAAACAGAAAACACATGTTCCTTTTAAGGCATAATGCTTTTTCTTTCTGTGGTATCATCAAACAACAAAAGGACGCAACTGCACCAGTCTAACGCAAAATAAAAAGAAAGTTGTAATTATATTAGTCCCAAAAATCCAAAATTAGACAACAAAAGTAACTTATACTGAAACTTATACAATAAAAGCTACAAAATTGTACTTTACAAGCTAAAAATACAACCTTTAAAATTGCATTTAGCCTAAACCTTGTCTAAAATTGATTAGGGTAAGGTATATCTAGAAAGGATAAACTCTGCAAATTGTCTTTCTTTGGCCTTGATGAAAATACGACAAATCAGCTAAGAAAGTCAATTTTTAACTCAATTGTAAGTTTGCATGATTGCTGTTATACAGAAAAACTTGCCTTGAAATTGGTGAAGTTGTCAATGTTTGCATTTTTCAGCACCAACTTTTTTGGCTGCATTGAAAGTGAAATAAGTAATTAATCCCCTTGCATGCATGAAGAAAACCTGGTTTACCTAACCAGTCAAGCAAAGACACAACAGAGCCTTTATGGGTATTAATCTGCAGATTTACATAATTGCTTCTGTTCAGAGTGAAACCAAAAGTGACAGATGAGTTTTAGAAAGTTCAGTTAAACTAATGATAAGTCATTAGGAAAAATGAAAATTGACAGAATTGCGATAGTGGGTGTAGCATTTCTGTTATATTAAACAAATCTGGTTTTCTGAAGCAAAATAAAGGTGAAAAGCATTCAGAAGCAGAAGTAACATCAAAACAGAAAGCTTCAGTTTGTTGTCTATCTTTATGTCTGAGGAAGTTGTAACATACAGTCTGGCTGGATCCAAGACTCGTACACACCACCGTAAAAGTATTTCTATGTTTTGTTCAACAAGACTGGAAATCATTTTCCATCTTCGGTAGAAGCATGTGCCGTGACAATAGACATGCTATTCAGCTGCAGTGCAGGCAATTTTCCACACAATGCTTCACATGATGCCTTCGAGGATGACAATGCAGAGAGGGAACCTTTCCGCGCCCAGACACCGCTGTGCCTCGCCAACAACAACTTATTACTGCAACGCATGATTCAGACAGACTCTGCAGTGTTTACAAAAACAGAACAAACACACTTCTGTTGTTTGTCAAATGTGAAAGATGAAATATGTGTCTCTGGGGCTTGAAACACGAGTGGAAAACTTATTTTAGGAGCATTATTTTTGCAGAGCAGATTAAAAGGAAGCTGCTTTCAAATTGAAATTTGCAGTGTATGAAGTACTATTTGGATAGGTAATAAAAATGTTTCAGTTTGTACTTTCTAACTTAAATTTGCCAAAGACTCAGACTCATACATTAAAAAATTATTATTTAAAAGTTAGAATATTGTGATCTTTTTAAGTTTTTATTTTCGATCAAAACATTTTTTCAGCTTTAGAAACGTCTGTTGTTTACTTCCTGCAGTAGATAGCTCACAGACTAGGTTAGAAAGCGATAATAAACCCATATTCAAAAAATAAAACTACAACATAAAGTGGCTAATAGTATAGATAACTGTAAAGCTTAAGTTACATTCACATTGAGACTAAAATATAGGAACTTTTACATTTTTACAGTGCCCTCCTGCTACCATCAGTGGTAACGATGTGCAAAAACTTCATACATCATTTTAGCATCAGAAACTCACATTGAACTTTAACCTTGAACAACAAACATTGAACGTTTAAAAAAAAAATTTAATTGTCAAACTAAATTCCCTGGTGCCACCTTCATTTGCCACCTGAAAAATTCATGTAAAATGAATGTATCCAAAGCATTTTATTCTAATGGAAGTTTTATGTTCAGCTACTTTATTTTCCCTTAGTCATGAACAAGGTTAGACCACTGTATGTAATGCATAAACTCATAATATGTGATGTGGCCAAATCAGGAAAACGAATATGTAACTAAAAAATTTGCTTCATATAAGTTATAGAACAGTAAGTCGAAATCAACAGACTTTAAAAGAACATAAGAGTGAAGTTAGTTGAACTCTACTGGTACTTTAACTGAAACTAAATGCTTTGGTTAGATGAGGCTGAGATAAGAATAGGTTCACAAAAAATTGTTGTATTTCATAAAGGTAATGTATTAGAAAATAAAGTATTTTTAGAAGTCTACCCGATTTGTAAATAATTGCGGAGGAAGCTTTTGGTAATCACCGACTTTTGTCTTTTTTTTTATTACACTTCTTGTGAAAGATAGTAGTTGTCCAGATACATTCATGTGTCTCAAGGGCCATCCCATAATCATTGGTGTTGATGCGGGAGCGAGGCACAGAGCGATCATCACTGTCCCTGCTGAACGTCTGACCTGACCTCCTCACAAAACTCGCCATGAATATCATTCTAGTTGGCATCGAATTATCCTTTCCTACAATGCTGCAAGCCACACAGACAGTGTCATGTTCGGCGGCTGACAGACTGCAGGCGCATTTGCATAATGATAAAATTGAGTTGTTTAATCACTTCAAACTGTGATTTTAATTTACTGTTAGACTGGCATGTCTGAAGTAAGCAAAGTCCTTCTATGAAGCTCATGTTTGTAAAGAGAAATAATGACAACAGAGGAGATGCAAGGCAAAGAAAAAGTTATTCAAGTGTCCAGTGTTGTTGTTTTGTTTCAGTCTTGCTGAGCGTCTGACTTGTAATTATAAATTTATGATTTCCTGGAGCTGAAGGACATAGCATTCACTGTCAGAATTACTTGTGCGTCTGAAAAATACAAGAAATCTTTATTAAAGCAAAGTCAAAGCTTTTCACATCACATGTATTAGTTTGCAAAAGTATTCATACCACTTATAATGTATCCTGGGTTGTCACCTTAAAAGAAGAAATGTCAGAATATTTAATGTGGTAAACCAACTGAAAGTAAAGCAGGTTTGTAGAAGGATGGGGGTATCTTGTTTTAAAATAGTTCAGAAATGAAATACTTAAAACGATAGCATTCATTTTCATACAGCCCCTTTATTTTGGAAAACCTCTAAATTAAATCCATTTCTACCAACTTCATTCAGAAGTCCTGCAATGATTGTTAATCCCCACATAAACACAGTGGGTTTGTTAATGTTTTAAGATTGTATTAAGAGAACGTCTGTAAACCTGCCTCTTGCATCAGCACCTGTATGGAACTCCTACAAAGCTATGAGAAGTCATGTTCAACATAAGCAGCTAAAGATATCTTGCAAAGTAAACAGAGAAAGTCCCAAGACATTCATCTGAGAATGTAGCATGCATTCTTGCTTCTTTTGAAATGTCTTTTTAGTATGTAAACAGCAGGAATAAGAAATTCAGTTTAGTCTGCTGTGCAAAGCCATTCTGCTCAGAGCTGCAAAATCATATCATTACAAGTTAGTTTATCCGAAAACAGTGGGAGTTTGATGAAGGTTTCTTTGAGGTTGCAGTCTGGGTTGGATCTGATGCTGGTTGTCCTGACCAACTAATGGGCATCTAGTAATAGTTTTTTTTTTTTTTCTTATACATATTCTGTCTACACATTGCTTTATAGATTCAGATTCAGATATGGGCATTACCAGGATGTAAAATAAGTTCAGGAGCAGATGCTAGTTATGACGCCACACAGAACTCATTATAATAAAGTAATTCCCCATCAATTTATTTTCTTGTTCTGACAAATGCTTCTGTATTTATTAAACAGAGATGAGCCTAAAAGAAAATGAGGTCTGTACAAAACACAAAATAACTTAACACACTAAATCAGTCAGCAGTTGCTGAAATGATCTTCTGCAGTAATAACTCTCATTAGTCAATCTTTTATCTGGCTTCATCCTACATTAAGAGTAATAAAGCACAAGGTGTGCTCACCACTCTTTCAACCATTTATTTTTTAAAGTTTGTATAATTTCTCTGTTTATCTCATACATCAGTATTTCTGTCAGGTTCAGATCTAAACTTGGACTAAACATTGTAAAAACACTTTTTTCTATCAGGCTTGATCGGTGGTTTGGTCCTGTTATGACCATGGTCCTGCTGATAATCAAGTTTGAGCCTAGCTTCAGCTGTTATGGAAATGGGCTTAAATATGTGTCTTCTTCTTTCGCAAATAATGTCTGAATAGCTGCAAGTGCTCAGGTCCTGGGGCTGCGGGTAAACAGCAGCCTCGCCATTGGCAATTGTTATGAGATCTGTGTTTGACGTCAAACATGGTTTGGTCTCATGCGTTTGCAGGACATTGTGTCAGAGGTTTTGTGTAATGTTCTTACTCCATAAAGCCATACTCCTACTCTATTTTTATAGAGAAAAACTCCTTTCTCATTTAACAGTCCTATATTTTTCTAAATACCATGCTATCAAGCTTAAACTTAAATGATAATTGAAACTGAGATAGAACCTTATAGAACTGGCCACTTGACCGGAATCACCATTGAGAGCTTCACACACTTTAGTATTATCCATTTTGCAGCTCTCAGTTTTTGATGTTACAATCTAATTTTAAGAACTACTCAATGTATAAAAGTGCATCACATTTTATGGTAGTTAAATATATAACACGGTTATCCATATCACCAAGTATTCTAAAAAAAGAGAGAACAAATTTCAGCCCGTAAAAGTAAAGGCCTTTCTAAAATAAAAACAATGTCGCTCTAAATGACTTTTTACTTAATGTAACACCATTATTTGGGCCATTTATATTATGTTATATTGTGAACCATCTGTTTGTATTTTTCTAAACTTTGAAAGCTGGGGGACGGTATTTTGTTCTTTTTACATTTAAAGGCACTTGATTAAATGAGCTAAATTATAAACCTAACAATTCATGCTGCACAAAAGGAGTGGAGGACCTCAAACACTCTGCCTGAATGTTACTTACAACTGGCAACATCACCTTTCAGTGCCAGCTCTTTGTTGTTGATTCTCTCGTTGATAATCGTTGTTAATATCCCAGTGTTAATGTGTGCTCAACTCAAGTTCAAACCTCAATACCTCCAAGATCCCTATGCGAACTCTTTAAGTTTCAAGTTTCCACTCTTGTTGTCACTCTTCATGCTCTGCTCGATCTGCTTGCTCCAACGCCTCTGGACAACATCTGCTCCCGCCTCTGGACAGCCTCCCACGCCGCTTCAGTCAATCTCCCTCAGCCAGTGCACCTCTCCCTGGCGGATCCATGCTCACCACCAAGTAAGACCCACTCCAGTTAATTTTACTCACCTCCGGCTTCTACTCACCTGCTCTGTCCCCTCTTCCAGTGCTCACGGTTCCTGTGCCATTCCCGCTTTTCCAGTCTGCCAGAATCCTGTCCAGTACTTGCCTCTATTTATCTGATTGCTGATATTCTGAGAGTTTCCTATTTATGTGGGTGAAAAGGCTAAAAACTAACATGACATTTTTTGTCATGCATTGCATGGATCAATATATTATATCCACTTTATACTTATTCTGTCTACTTTATATCTATGTTTGCACTAAACATGGCTGCATTTGGCAAAACAAAAGCCTCTTTGTGAAAACACATGTGGCCATGAATTTCAAGCCTTTAGGGTGTAGCTACTGAGCCTCATCCTCACCGCATAGTTTTAAAAAGGCTTAAATAGAAACAAGTTACTTCAGTCCTTCTTTTTCTAAAAAGAAATAACCATATTTTAGAGTGATGGTTTACTCTGTCCTTATGAATCCTTATGAATATGCCAGCTTTTAAATCATTTTAAAATGTATTATTAATGCAGGACTCATGACAGTGGCCATATTATAATTTTTTGAACAGAAAAAAGTGTACACATATTTTCACAGGATGTATATATATATTCATTTACAAACTTCCTCTAGGCATTTTCTTGGTCGCCAAATTACAATGTGAATTAATTAATTCAGTCGCGGTGTAAAAATCCTGGTTAGCTTGGCCCTCCAGGTCCCCACCTGCTTTTGTCATCACTGACTGCTCTAAGATGTTGTACTTAATGTTAAAGACATAACTTGGGCCACCGGGAGATGTACAAAGCAGATGTTCAGGGGATAGCAGCTTCACCGGGTTAGAGGGAAATTAATTCAGATGTTACCCAGGGCCACTCTTCTTGTTATTCATGCATTTCTTTGACTCTTTAGTGAACAAAAGAAAAGGATAACACAGGATGTGGAGAAATTTGATACCACAGCGTTGAAAACAGTTCATGAAACAATGAAGTGAGTCAACTTCATCTAGCCTCAAGGATATTCATCATTTGTAAATGTTCATGAATTGTATACAGAATTTATTATAGTATTGCGGGAGAAGTTGACATTTCGCATGTCGCAGCAACTGAAAGTGTGCAGTTTTTGAGATCCTATTTCCCTTAAGCAGATCAGGATAATCCTTAGCTGAAATGACAGAATAAGTAAGTCTGGACAGGGATTGACGGATATAATCTTCTTACACCGCAGCACAATAGAGAAGACTAAAACCTAAATCGCTGACCCATCAATATTTCCTGACCTCTTAACAACATGTAGAATCAGACAAAATTGAGATGAATGCAGCAGGAAATATTTTTATTCTGTTTTATTTTTTTAGAAGGTGCTTTGATTGGTTTCTTTAGTAGGTGGGGGATAGATATCAGCATGCTTTATGCTTTTCCCAGTGAAATAGAGCCTGAAAAGAACCTGAGTGCTCTGGTGGGAAGGTGATCATATTGTTTAAAATAGAAGGCAGTAATACAGTAGATTTACTTCTATGTGGGAGTTTAGCTCTCTGCTGAAGAGTTTAGTCATCATGTTAGGCAGCTGTGCAATGCCCTTCTGATTTCTGTACAGCAACATCTGTGTTGTAAGAATGTGGCAATAAACTCTGTAACTTTTCCTACATAACATTTTATTTTAATTCACTGGCATTGCATGGAAACAGCCAACATTAAGGTGAATACAAGTTTAGCTTGGCTTTAATCCATTCAACACGTTTAGAAAAAATTGCCAGTTGGTTTAAAGCCTTTCAAATCCTTTTACTCTGATACACCAAAATTAGTTTTTTGGTGAGCGTAATCAAACATTTTGTTAAATAACTTTAGTCTTGTTAAATCACAGTAGTCTTCCCTAGTCTACAAAGTAAGCATTTTTAAAACTACTGAATACAAAAACTGATCAATTTACAGATTAGGTTTTAAGAATATATCTTAAACTCTGAACTCATTCAGCAACGGTCTTTATTCCACAGATGTTTTTAAGATTTAATGGGAAAACCAAGGAAATTTGAGAAGAAAACCTGATAGAGGGTCAAACAGACTTGAAGCTGTGGCAAGAGTTAACTTTACTCCAGATTAATAAAACAAAACTTAAAATAAGAGTTAGGTAAAAACGCTTTAGATCAAAGGGTATTAATTTGTTACAATAGCCTAGTTAAAGTCTAGACTAAAATCCAAAAGAGAGTCGGTGACAAGTAGTGATAAGATTGTTGATGTTGACATACACTTACAAAAAAAACAACCTTAGGATACAAATATGGTATCTAAATAATAGAGATAGATTAACCAAATAAACCAGACTAGAGTTTAAAAGGTAGACAAAAAATATGCAGGGTTATCCCAGCCTTAATATATAAGAAGTATAAATTATGTTGCATAACACATAAACCACTTATTCATATAGGCTTTTGAAGGAAATAACTAATTAGGTTAGTGTATATTAGCAACTATTCACAAATTTTTGTTTTTATTTATTTTTGTCTGTTTACATCTGTTTCTGCCTCGGCTTGATTACTAGATTGTACTTTTAATGTGGTTATTTTTTCAATAAAGCTGCTATTATTCACATACATACTCTGTTTAATTTGTCACCACCAAACAAAACTTTATGTCTTTAAAAGCCCACTGATTTCGATGCTTCAGGGAAAAAAAAATAGTATTCCAATATTCCCTCTGATGATATGGACCAGATTGTGAAAAGTATTAGAGTTATATTAGAACCAGTGTATTAGATTAGCTAAATTGCAAATAATGATTTATTATGGTTATTATTGTACCTGTGCTGAGGATAATTACAGAGATAATAAGAGAAAAATCTGTCAAACTTGTGCAAGTACTTATCAGAGTAGTTTAGTAAAAGGAAGGAAAACATCTTTCTGTCAAAGAACGCTGTATTGTTGTGAACCCAAATGCAGAGAATGGAGACGGCGTTGGATGAGATGAAAGTTTCTTGCAGGTTTTGGATGATGAACACAGGAACCAAGAACAGCAATGAAGCACAGAGAGCGATCACTGGCGTGGCATGGCGAGGTGCAGCAGAACAGAGACCGACAGAGAGAGGAAAACACAGAAAACTATAATAGTAATCAACAGAACTACTAGACATACAAAGGAAAACACTAAAAAGTAAATTGTAAAATTAGGAAGAAAAATGATAATACATCTAAATGATCTAATGATGAGAAAATAACTAAAAACAATAACTAAGGAATCCCAAACAACAAACAAAAACTCAGACCATTACATTTTTACTTTACTTCCACTGCAATGCTGATGCATTCCTATCCCTTAAATAATTTCTTCTTTGGGGTTTATTTGATAAACCAATGCTGGAGACTCCTTAAGCTATGTCCTGCGCATGTAATACGTAAAAACTCTGTTGCCAATAAGAAGACAATGATGGGACAATTTCTGCATACCTCAACTGAAGCCACAGGAAAAGGGACCTCCAAGGGCTTTTGAGAGAAATGGACCATCCCGAATTGTTTGAAGCTATAAAAACACTTTTCTTATTTTGATTTTTGCAACAAAGGATAATAATCAATTACATCTCATTCAGGTTGGGAACATTAGGAAAACAAGTAACAAAATAAAAAAATTATTTTATAAAACAAACAAAAGAAAAAACAAAAATGCTGTAAAGAGTATGATCACGTCTTTTTGGTCATTTTGTCAAATTAAACACTTCTTAACAGATGTTGTTGATGATCCCTAGGCTTTATACCGTAGTCTGATTGAGGAGAGTATGGTAAAAAAAGAGGACGTCTATATCTTTAAAATAATGATGGTGGCTTTAAAGAAAGTTATTACAAAAAACTTCCCAAAGAAGGTTTTATGGAAAGTAAAACAATGGATGGGAAAAGGAGATATTTACAAAGTGGAAAAACAATGTTTCTTCTGTGAATTAAAATGGACACCTTCTGTTTAATACAAATTCACACAATGAAAGACTTTAATGCAACAGACTTTAAAGAATGCAATCTCCAATCCCGATGTCTGGGAGATTTTATATGTCTTTATCTTTGTTAACCTTTTCTGTTATCAAAAAAACTAAATAAAAACTATAAAAAAGTTGCCCCATTGCTAAACTAAAGTTGCTGAAACAAAGCAAGTTTTTAACTAATCAATAAACAGTACAGTTATGGGAACAAAACGCATTTGTGTTTAGTTTGGAATTATTAATAATGGCTGTATTAATTGATTCTCTTTCAAATCTTAGCATCTTCTATCCTAAACATTTGTTATAATTTGGTTGCGGTCTAGATAGAGCGCAGTGCTTTTTAAGCTTCTGAGGAAAAACGTTGTTCTTACTTAAAAGTGTAAAATGTTTCAGGATCTCTCTACAAATCGTCTGTGGTAGGTTTCATGGAATGAGTCACAGAAAAGGTGAAACATTATCTCAAAATTTCCGTGCTGGCCCACACACAGCTTTTCTGATGCCTTCAACACATTGCAGGGGGAAACTTGAAAGGGAGATTGCTCCGGTTCATTCTCAAAAACACTAGTCACTTATATACACTCATCTGAGAGGCAGTTCCCACTCAGCAGCAAACCAATCAATTGTGAATAACGCCTGTGGAATAATCCAATTGCCTCAAGAGCCCTTGATGAACCAGAAGATAAGGGAGAATAATGGCTTTCTTTTCCCTGCTCTCTGCTGCCCTTGGCTCTAGCATACCTCTCTGACAGAGTAGCTGTCATGTTTAACACTTCAAGCAAAATTATCAAGGTGTTATTATTTATTATTATCTGTTAACCTACGGTCAGATGTTGAGCACACAAACAGGGAAGGGCACTGTTATCCTTGATGAGAGAAATAATTCTGATCAAATGAGGGTGTTGCTTGAAGGGTGACGCGAGGGTGGAATTCACTTGAAGCAAAGTGAAGTCATACTTTTCCAGCGTAATTCAGCTCTGCTGGGTATATCAGTATCTCTCAAACGCATAAATAAATAAATATATATATGTGTATGTATGAATCTATTTATACAGTCAGCTGGATAGGAGAACCCTTTCCAATCCTGCTTATATGGCAGTGGTATATAGTACAGTAGACCTATATTATCATCCAATGCTAACTCCCTACCTCATAATATATAATAGGAGCAAATAAACAGATAACCATACTGGCTCAGAAGTCCCCACATCAATAAAGGTCTACATCTAGTGTGTAAAAAGCAGGACACTGTGGCGAGAAAATGTGAGACTGGACAAGAGATGAGACTAAAGCACTACTGTCATGCTACAACTTCAGTCACTATAAGATTGGTGCTTCGTTTACATCAATCCCACAGAGATTGCGTGCCAAGCCTTAATGATGAAAGACCAATGTAATGCAAGAGTGACTGGCCTGAGAGATAAGATTATGGCTACAGCTATTGAAGTTAAGGGAAGTACCTCCAGAGGATCTAGATTATGTGAATACAGCACCAAGTACAACCCATACTTTCATCTTCACAGAAACAACATTATTAGTGATCCTTGAGATGCTGGGAAAAGGTACTGTTACAAAAATTAACATAAAGTTACAAGGAGAAGGTTTGAATCCGAAATCAAGGCAATATGACTAGATGAAAGCCAATTTTCAGAAAAGTGCATCCAGAAAGGGAATACCTCAGAAATGCGAACACCTAACCATACCTGGGGCCCTGAAAAATGCCAAAAAGAAGAGGTAGAAGAGGACATAGTACCCAGACAAAAACACAGGGTTTTTT
Organism: Orestias chungarensis; assembly: GCA_032876305.1. Lineage (NCBI taxonomy): Eukaryota > Metazoa > Chordata > Actinopteri > Cyprinodontiformes > Cyprinodontidae > Orestias > Orestias chungarensis. The sequence goes on along the minus strand of JAVLVB010000558.1, from coordinate 1,966,163 downwards.
CCACTGAATCAGCTTTAGTGTAATCCCAGTGGCAGGGTAATTAACTCAAGAGCCAAACCACCAATTCCGGAAAGCTATCTGGTAGAATGAAGCATCACATAACAATGATGCACAGTGGCTAACCACCCTAAGAGAAGGCCACACTAATCTCCCTAAACAGAGTCAAGTGAACATAACGATGACAGACACCCAACAAACGCTCTCAGGTATGAAGAACTGAACAGCACCAGTCCTGGACATGATCCACCTACTGGCTCAAGAAACTGACTTCTCTCCATGAGCACTTACAGCAAAAATGAACCAACTGTGACAGGCCTCTACTCTGACCATGTTTAAATCCAGGAAGAAAACAATAATTTTTATTGTGGCATATGACATCTGAGATGATTTTATCTGCACTTACTTTCATTTAACTATTTAAGATCTTTTTTGTTCTTAATTCTTGCTTTTAATCTGCTACCTTTTAAATAAGATTCACATTTTAACTTTTATGTATAGCACTTTGGATAGTCTTGTACATGAGATGTCCTAAATTGGTTAAGAGTAAACATAAAGTAAATCTTAAAAGGCAATACAAAAAATGGCAATTGTAGACCATATTCATTTCTGATGCCACTGTACTCTGTACAAGCCAACATTTTGTTTATATTTATTTATCTTTTTGCCTTGACGACAGGATGAAATGTAACATCTAGCTCAGCAACATAAGGAACAACCTTAAAAACAAATCTTTGAGGTAATACTTAACATAACCAAAGTATATTACAGAGAAAGGACTACATTATTTGTTCTTTAGAAAGGGTCCAATTTCCAAGGGAAATGTATTTGTAAATTTAGCAGCTGAGGTAATTGTGTAGGTCGACCCATAAAAACGCACTAAGTGTTGGCCAGGATTGTGGTATGACTAGTGGTATTAGAACTAACAGGTTACAATTTATGTAATTTCATAGTTTTAATAAAATCACAAGCTCTCCAGCAAAAAAAACAAAAATAAAAATTGTTACAGAAGAGTGCTGATAATGTCATGTGACATGTTTTTGAACACCAAATAATGCAAATCCATTCATAAGAGTGGTATTTAATGGCCACTTCCTCAATGTGTCTGCTATTTTTTGTATATCCTCAACTTTTTTCCACAGCAAATTTATCTTTAGTACACTGAAAAAATAACTCTTTGGATGAACATAAAAAAATAATGGAAAGGATTTCCACCTGATTATTTTGCTTTATTTCAGCACCATGTAATTATGTTACTCCAATTTAAAGCTAATGTGTTAGTCTACTTAATTTATTAAGGTCATCCAATTTGTAGCAAATGTGTTGGGTCAACTTAACTTTTAAGGTTGATTCAACCCATTTACTATACTTGGACCCAATGTAATTTAATACAGCCAGCCCAACTAGTTTGCAATGTTTAGGACAAAATAATTGACTTTACTTGATTAAGATGAATGTAAATTTAGTTGAAACCAACTTATTTTACAGTGGTACCTTCACACTACTTAATTAATTTGATCCAACGCATGAAAATTAAGTTAGCTCAACAAACATGCTTCATGCTGAAAGAAAGCTTATTAATCGTGTGGAAATCCTTTCCATGATTTAATTAAGTTAATTCAAAGAATTTTTTTTAAGTGGTATTAAATGAAATGTTTTAAGACAGCACTGGGTGAAAGGGTAGAAAGAACACTCAACAATTAGAACAGGTAAAACAGAATTGTAATTTCTAAATTGTTATACATTTTCTTTTTACATAGCACAAAAAACAGCTGAGTTGGAACAACAACAACAAAAAAACAAAAACAAAAGGCTAAAGTTTTGTTTTTCCACCCAAAACTGGGCTGTGTTGATCACTGTTTAGCATAGAAATCAAATTCGTAACAACATAAAACGTGTCAGTAAATTTGCTCTTCAACTTGAGAACTGTAACAGTTTAAACCTTTTCGACTGCAGTCTTTAAACATTGTTTTTCCCTATGAAACTTTCCTCAACTTAGCAAGTTTCTTAGCGGGAGAGTTGTGTATTGAGAACTTGTGCTATTCTGGATAGTTTGTTTCCATCCAATTTCAGAACAATTTTCAAGTTTAGTCCATAGATGAGACCCAGCAACATAACCAATGCAAAATACACATTGCCCGAGTAGTTCATCACTTCCACCCCCTCCAGGACAATCCCAATGTCCACATGGGCATCGGCAGGCTCTGCACCCTCTCCCCGAATAACGAAGATTCCGAACATAGTCTCGGCTATGGGCATTTGTGCACCTTGATCAACGTCCTATGGGAGTTAGAGTGGGGTATTGGGAAGGAGAGATTTCACATCTTATTAAATAAATAATTTATTTCAAAATTGTTTGAGTGGCTCATGGTAAAATACTTTCAACAACTAAGGTCCACCAAGGACCTGTCTGTGTTACTAAGATTTTCCATTTAGAAAAGGTATCGTATTTTCTGCACCATAAAGTGCACCTAAAAGCCTTACATTTTCAGAAAAATCGACCGTGCGCCTTATAATCCGGTGCGCCTTATGGTGCGGAAAATACAGTATATTGTCTCATTACATGGAAAAACCAGAAGAGAAGGGGTGAATCCCAAACAGGCCCAATATTTCCGTGGCCTTTTTGGATGGAGGAAATGCCATGACAGTGTGTGGTGCAGTTATTTCCAAAGAGATCAGTACAACCGTCTGAGGTAAAGTTACTTAATATTTTTGACTGTGTATAAAACAGTGCCATTAGAAAAAAGAGGCTCAATAAAACAGGCCAAAGGTCTTTAGTGGAGTTTAGCTCACATTAAAATCCTCATTTTAAACCCTATTAACCATAACTGTAGTTATGTCAATCTTACTAATTCTCCTTCTCTTTTCTAAAAACATCCCACAAGTCAGTGTTTATACCTTCCCCCTTCTTTAAGTGACTCATCAACGGCAAATAACTCAATTTGGAGGAACATGTAGGTAGGTGGCGGTTTGGATAAATTGAAATTTAATGTGTCCAAGTGAAAGAAGAAGAGTTTTAATGATCTTCTCTTGATTTAAATTTATTAGTAATACATAGGAAATCAAATTTACTCCAACTCTTATCACCTCTATTGTAAACACAAAGATAAATTAACCATGTACTCTTTCACCAGCTTCTCTGGATCTTCATTCAGGTACGCACACAGACCTTTGAGGATGCACTCTCGTCTGACTTCAGCAGTGTTTTCCTAAATATGGAGATCAGAAAACCGTGAGAACAATCTCAAAAATCCAGCACTATAGGTTCACGCACTTGAAAACCTAGCTTAATTAAAAGGAAGTCACAACAAAAGTGATCAGTGGCTTGCGGTCTATTTGAAAGATCTTTAAAATTGTTAGTCTCCTTTCATCATGCCACGACTAAAATTAAGTTAAATATTTTTTTAAACAGCTCACTGAAGCTGTTAGATGTTTAAATAAAGACATAAATATATCACCTAAGAAATATTTGTCTGAAATATGTGAAAAGTAGACAATTTTCAACACAGTTTATATCCTTCTAGTTAAATGAAGTATGTGGTGCTCAAAGTCATTTCTATAATAAAGTAGTTTTCAGTGTTAATTTTACATTGTCATCCCACCTGGATTATGGGTGCCATGATAGTCTTGATTTTTTTTTTCCTAAACTCCACCTTTCTTTGCATATGCCCTCATGCAGAAAGACCATCAAGCACAGAGAAGAATGTGGACTCCAAATGGATTGTTGTGATTCTCTTAAATTATGCAATCACCTACAAAAACAGACAGACAAAACTCTGTTTGGCAGGGTAAAATCATTTTAGTACATGAAATATCAGTTTTGATATTTCTGAGACATAGATTCATAGAATCAAGAATCAAGAATCAGTTTATTTATATAGCGCCAATTTACAACAGGTGTCGTCTGAAGGCAATTCACAGAAAATCAATTAAAGATACATCATAACAAATCAATTTGAAAAAGTTTCCAATCTAAGGAACCCCAGCAGATTGCATCGAGTCATTGACTTGCAGCATTCACTCCTCTGGAATCAGCAGACCAAAACAATGGCTTGTGTTGTCGTTGACTTTACAGCAATCCCTCATACTGAGCATGCATGTAGCAACAGTGGAGAGGAAAATCTCCCTTTTAACAGGAAGAAACCTCCAGCAGAACCAGGCTCAGTACAATCAGCCATCTGCCACGACCGACTGGGGGTTTGAAAAGAAAGAAAACTAAATTAGAAGTACAGGATACTGAAATAATAGAGTTTATAGCAGCAGTTGTAGAGTGTCACTGGAAGCATCTCAGCCCATGTTCTCATCCAAGAAACTGTCTCAGCTAACAGAACGCCAGCCCAGGTGTGGTTACTATGGAGAGAAGAACACTAAGAGAAAAAAAAAAATTAACAAGGTTGAAATAACGGTAACTAAGTAGATTGGACAAAGGAAGAAAGTAGCAGAGAGAGAAGTGGTCAGATTGTCCTCCAGCAGTCTAAGCCTATAGCAGCATAACTATAGAAAAACTTAAATAACTTAACCCTATAGAGTGAGACATGAAGAAGGTAGAGCAAAGGAGAACCGTCTGTCAAGACTGAGTTCCT
>JAVLVB010000558.1:1945950-1957236 GCA_032876305.1 Orestias chungarensis | reverse complement strand
ATATATATATATATATATATATATATACAAGACTGCCAGGAAAGGTTTGTCTTCTCATAACTGCCACTGGAGTTTTCCCGGGCATGCAAAATGATTATCTCGCTTGGGCTCGTTTGAATTCACATAATCTCCCGTGATTTCGCTCATCGTCTTCAGCACAATATCAGTTTGACTATAATGAATCACGTTATCTCAACATGGTTAAACTTCATAAACGTTAAGTTATTAAATTTCTTGTTTATCCAACATGATTTTATCACGTTTTCGTTTGAAACATGAAATTATTGTACATGATTAAGTACATGATATTCTTTTGTTAATGTAATAACCCCCGAAGTTCATTTTTGTGAGTGTAGTAACATGTAAAAAATGTGTTAAATGTTTCAAATTGGGATTCAGTTACATGTGAATTTCCTCAAAAATAAAACCCTACCTGTAAATTTCTTCTGAACCAACGTATCATTTTTTCTCGCACACAAAGTGTTCCAAAATTCCTTTTTACTTCCTCTTGAATCAGGCTATAATTCTGCTGATTAAATAGTCTGACTGTAATTTACCTGTTGAAAAGAGCAGATTATTTAAGTGCTTGCGTCTCTTGTTCTACACCTATTTCTATACCAGAAAAACATATTTTCATACCATACATAGGTACAAGAATTATTTCTTCATTTTGGAGCAAACTCTGTCAGGTTGGGATTACATCCAACCTGTGGAAAAGGCACCGGTGCTTTCATGATAACCTTTAGGCCTGAAAATTATCTTAAAGAATTCGTTCACAAACATACCTTCTCTCACATCTTGGATCTCCACCACAACCAACCATCCCAACTTCATCTCCTTTGGACTGCTCACTGCTTTACAGATAGTCCCTGACAGGCAGCGCCAACACTACAGCACCATCAGTCTGCTGCACCCCATCCCCCCTGCTCCCTCTTTAGCATATGCACCTGCAAACATCAACAACTAAATTATCAGACATAACCACTCCCTACCAACCATAATTATTAATTTATGCTCCACAGTACTTCCTTGGAAAGAGTAAGTTGTTGCAATGAAGTCCTCTCTGGCCTGTTATTCCCTGTATAACCACTTAACTTCTCTTCTGTCTCTGTTTCAGCTTTTTCCTGCTTTTTCTGTGTTCCCAATGCCCCTTGTCATAACGTAGCCCACTCCGGAGTATCACTCCAGACACCAGTCCCCTAGGTCATTTTCTAATGATTGCACCAACCACTTACATTGTATATTATATACATATATGGTTTGTTTATTAAGGGATCTACTCCTTGAATTGTCTGATGAGACAATTTAAGTCAAACTAAAACAGCAATATAAAATAAAAGTTGAAGATAGAGTTGGTTGCTGTGTTAATAGTTCAGATCTGAGCTGCTCATGTCATCACCCAAACCCCATCTTTCAACGTTTTTTACGTCCTACAGCAGCTTCACTGGCTCCCAGATACATTTTGCATAATTGCTCTTCTTCTATAACCTAACCCTCATCTGTTGCCTGGATTCAAAAACTTCAAACCAGATGCTCTCTTCATCTTCATCCAACAAGTCTTAATAATATCTTCCAAGCTACCATCACCAAAGCGTTCTCTACCTGGGATCTGAAAAGAGTCACCCAGAAGGGCTTGTTTTCTGGACCAGACCCAGGAATTGGACTACCAGGCAGTCAGTACATTCTCAAATTTTGTTTAAGCACAACTATCCAGTGAGTCCACTCAACTTGTTTCCCCCTCCATATTGGTTTTGACTTAACCATTTACTTTTCCATAGGTTGTTGTAGTGGCTCCGTCTTAAGCATTTGGCCAAGTAAATTTCCACATCTTTTATCTGCTTCACAAACAAGACCTCCAATCATACACTGTCAGGCCTTTCTCATTCCAAGCAGTCCCTAGTCTCACATCTCCCATGGATTTCTTGGATTTTTCGCCACATTCAGGCATCATCAGGAGAAACCGCCACACTCATCTTCCATCATGTCTTCCAACTGCATGGAACCCAAACAGAAATACTCTCTAGTAAAGGTCCATAAGTCAGTTCTTAAGTCTAGAAACATCTATCCCATGCTTGCTACTAAACCCCATCTATCATCTGATTTTCACCCCCAAACTTATGGACACTGTGATGTCTGAACCAAGAACTTAAAAACACTCATTGCATCTGTGTCTCCATCATTCTAAGGATTACAACCATTCTCTCTTCCAACCACCTTATAAAATACCACCCCACTGCCCAATAAACATCATCTAAAAACGTTCAGTGGACGTTCAGACAAACGTTCGGACAAACGTTCAGACCAGTACTGTAGAGCTCATTTGTATTGATGTGCCCCTGATGGCGGGTGATTCTTAACATCTGATTTCAAAGGCGTGTTTTTGGTGTCATTTCAGGGCCTGGAGGAGTGGGAGTTTAAGCAGAGTTTGGTTTGGGTGTTCATGTTTAGGTGTGCATGTGATTGTGCATGTATGGGCAGGTTTATCTTTTAGGTTTTGTCTTTAGCTGCTTTTTCTTCTGAACCACCTATTATTCCCAAATAATTGTGGGTTAAATATTTCCCTATCACACTCGTTCCTAGTGCATTGGTTGTTTTCGTTCAGGTTGTTCTGTGTTGACCCTGGTGACTGCTTTGTGGTGAAACATCTAAGGCTCTCAGATACACTTTCGGCTGCAAAGACACTAAATATATCTTGTATTATCTAGTATTGTGTATTTTCAGTGATGTTATAATTTCAGAATTTGCATATGATGTTTGCCACTATTGTCTACTATTGTCTTTTGTATGAAAAGCTAGTCCCTGGATTTTATGGTCCAAAATTAAACTAGAGATCCAAAACACTGCAGCATTAAAGAAAGAGACTCTGTCTCCCCTGTTTTATCTCTGACAGAGTGAGTTCTTTTCAGCTCTTCTCCAGATGTCCACAGGGGGTCACCCGTGCTCTTCCTCTGCTGGAGCGTTTGCCACTCCAGGTGCGACCTGTTTGCGTTGATGAGCTGACCCAGTATAAGAGGAGTGGTGGATCAGCTACTCGACGCCTGAGTGTTTGTTACTCTTTGTTAATCTTTAGTCTCAGTGCCAGTCTCTACATCGCTTGTATTTTTTGTAGCTGTTTGTTGGTTCCCTAGTTTCAGTGTTTTTCTCCTAGTCCTGCCTTCAGTTGTCTTTCTAGTATTTTTTATCTTTACTTTGTTACTTTGTTGCTGCTTTTTCCCATGCGCTTAAACAACCCTTGTGCTCACCTTAGGTTCCCGTCATCTCTTCAGTGCTCAAATCCTCACAAGATCTCTCTCTGGTTGACCGCATCCATCTGGTCTCCCCGCTCCTCTTGGCTCGGCTCGATCTGCCCGCTTCAGCATTACTCCATCTGCCATGCACACCCCCTGGACAACTTCTCCACTCACTCACTGCTGAAGAGAACTCACCTCTCACCTCCCCCTGGCGTCTACAACAAATCCACCACAAGTAAGATCAGTCCAATATTTTCCTCTCACAATATTTCATAAACTCGCCTGTCCTGTCCTCCACCTCAGTGGTGTCCGGTCTCCCACGTCGTCGTGCGCTCTGGGTCTCCTGCCGTTCCCCGCTGTCCTGATGTTCCTGTTGTCCTACCGAACATTGCCGTCACCCGCTGTCTCCCGTTGCCGGATCCCACTCCTCTCCCCTTCAATAAATTAATTATAACTGATCTCCTGAGAGTTTTCTGTTTTATGTGGGTGAGAAGCTAAAACGCTATGACAATCTCCCCTTCATTGGCTCTCCGTCACATCTTATTGCATATAAAACCCTCAATAATTAAGGTCCATTATATAGTTAAGGTCTGATTGTTCCATACATTCAAAACTGTGTTTCATAGTCAGACTGCTGGTTTATGAATTTCTCAAAGTAAAATAGTAGGAAGATTTTTTTGTTGACGATGTGTGCAAAAATTATGGTCATTCAGAAATGGTAAGTAAATGTTATCATTTACTTTGTGGTGGTGGGAACCTGAAGTGAACATTTAATGGAAGATGTGCCTGCGGAGAAAGGACACATGATGTCAGTACAAAGTAAATGGGTTTCTGTTCTGGCCAAGGTATTGAACAAGAAAGTTTACTACAACCACTAAGTTAACAATCTGGCATTTTCCTCAGGAAACCTACTCCTCTAAATACAGTCTCTTCATTGCTGCTGATGAGCACCTGCTGGTGATACCTTGTGGGGGGTGGTAGGGGAACCACAGACAAGCGCACATTCCAATACACAACAGTCTACTTTGGGTTTAATTAAAATACCTTTTTTAGAAAAGCCTGATGCATCTGAATGGATGGCCTTCAAAGAAAAAGTGATAAATATAAAACACTGATTTATATATATTTATTTATCTTTTAAAAACTACAGAAGAATGTTGCAACAGTACATCCTATACACAATCTAAGCATTTTTTTTACTTTACATTAGACTAAAATAGAAATGAACAAAATATTATTGTAGATTAGTGTTTCCTATCACTAGTTATCAGAGCCCAGTGTCCTATATTTTAAAGATATATGCACTTGTTAAATTCCATGACATGCTGGTCGTGTACATGTAAACAGTGAAGAAAACTGCGTCGCTTTAAAAAGTTAACTGTTTTAGACTCAGAATTGAAAATGGTCATATTTAGAAAGAAATATTGCTCTATTGGCTAGACCTAGGCCTTTTTTATTGTTAATATAGCAGCATTAACAAATCCTGATTATAATTGGTTGGATCTGAAGGTGAAGGCCAAAACACAAAATGTGTTCCTTTGTCAGTGTTTCTGCCATTGTTGGCATCTCAAACACAATGAAAAAGTAGCAGCTAAAAAAATACTTTTTTCTAAGTTTGAAAAAGGATGTGGGTGGAGAAAGAGGTGGACAGAAACTGACATGGCCAGAGTTAAACCCAGCAATGTTTTGTTTGTTTGTTTTTTTTAGCTTACCTGCATAGCTGTAAACACCTCTGTGAAACAATTTCACAAGTTATTCAGTTTCCAATCTGTTCCTCTATATTTGGAGGAAGCAGTAGAAAAGGATGATTTAACTATTTTAAGCTAGTGTGTGGATTTTTTATGTTTATTCAAATTTTACTCACATGGAATCACCTTTACACTGTAAGTACGCTGAGTAACGCAAGCTTATCATCTTATTTTTAATATATTTGGAGAAGGAGTATTACAATTGCTAAAATTTACTTTCAATTATCACCTAAACCAAATTTGAGTTTCACTAAACTTAAAGCACAATGCATCATGTAACATGCTGCTTATTAATACATTTACGAAAAACAGTAGGAGTTAGTTTTGATTTAGGTAATACATTTCTTATTTGATTTGAAAACAATAGCCCTAAGCCTATGCCAATCTGCTAATAACACAGGGTTAGTCATGTGATTTATTTATTTATTTATCATTCCCTGCATTTATCTGAAGATGTGAGACAAGATGCCCACTTTAAGCGGGCGCGCTTGCCTGCTATTCGTGCGCACACGCTTGGGGTTGTTGCTCCTTTAGGTGGTTCTGTGGCGGCGGACCTGGTGGCACAGATATCACGCAATAAGGCCCACCCAGGCCCAATAGTTGCACCAGAGGTGGTATCGGTGTCATGGTATCGGTGGGAATTTTATGAGTACAAGTAGAGAACTTGAAGCCTGGTATCGGGCCGATACCCGATACCAGTGTCGGTATCGGTGCATCGCTACTTGTTATAGTTTTAACACCACAACCGCCAAGGAAGTAATTTTTACCCCCTAGCACTTTTAAATGCTTGTATTTCTGTTAAAATAAATCCCACACATCTATGTTCAAGACTTTTCCTAAAATGCATTTACTAATCCTTCGTTGAATTTTGGTGAGTGTGTGATGAACAAAAAAAAAACCTTTCACCTAGAAACGCAGAGGGAGTCATTTTTACCCTGATATAAATCGTTGTATACAGCTGTCATTTTCCGCGCCACACCCCATACCACCCCCCAACATAAAAGACCCCGGCTTCTAGTGATGATTGAGGGGTTACCCACCACACACACACACACTCAGCCCTCAGACACAGTGGGATCTATTGTAAATACTCTTAAGAGGTAAATGTGGTGGTCTATCATTTTATTTTCCTATCGTCCAAATCATTTAGCATTTTAGGTATGTTACGGCACTGGCTTGTCTAATCATATGTATTTACATTGTTCAGAGCCATTTCAACCTGTGTGTGAACTACATGAGACGGCCAAGGCTGGAACCATTTGGAGAAAATGACCCCCCTTGGTTGTTCCACAAGAATGTTGGCAGTTCCAGTGTTAAATCTCAAGAAATGTCCCCATCTTTAATTCAAAGATGTTCATTTCACATATTTGCTTGCATTACTGATATCACCCACTACGTCCAGCCTTGATTAGCACCAGTGTATGAAAATTGTTCAATTAATAAAATCTAGCCTATTAAAATATCCACAAGTATACCTGTATTTTCTGAATAGAGGTTTCTAGATCAGAGAATTAAAGAACAATTACTAAGGTTTATGTGATAAACTTTACTAGGACTTAAAATTTCAATAAAAATGTGGGTTTCTAAAACCAAAATCTCAGTTTTATAGCATTGAATGTATGCTTCATTATGTTTTAATATAAAATCTTTGTTGCAATGGAGCTGTTTTTCTTCATGTTTTACCTGATTTTGTTTATTTTGGATGATTTTTCTCCCCAAGCCTTGTTATAGCCTTATTATCCCTTTGAAAGATGTTATTTGGATCCTTATTTTGTTTAAAAATAGGCATTTGGGATTGCACATCCGAAATCTGTGTCCATGTCATTGGTGTGGACAATCAGAATGCTATAGTTGGCTAACGTGTTTCTAATGCCTCTAATGAACTAAGCTCATTTGCATGCCTTTTAGTGCCTGATACGCCAAACAATTATCATTTATAACCCATCATAAAAATAAATGCACAGTAACTAATCTGCACTTATGATGTGTAAAATTATCGCACAATATTTAGTTTAATGCTTCAGAAAACCACAACAGTTTGTGTTTGGTGCATTAATGCTATAGGAAGAATAAAAATGGGAGCAGGATTTTGTGTTGTTTCAAAACTTCAAAATATAGCAGCAGCTTTTTTTTTTTTAGATGGAAGAGAGAAAAACAACAAAAAACGTCTGTATCTTCCAAAAACAGCATCTGCTCTGACAATATTCATTTTTCAACACAGGCCAACACCCAATGTAGCACACATGCCATCTCATAATATCAGTACTGAGAATTTAAGCACAATAAAAACAACTCATAAAAATAATGAACACATCCAGGTTTTCATCTTTTTTGACTTGTTTGCTCACTTTATCTGCTACTGGGAACAAACGCAGTGAAAGCTCCAACATTATTTGTTCTATTCTCTGGAAAGATTTTTTATTTTTGTATAAACAATGAACCCAGCAGGAAATGGTACTGTACATGAACTAAATCATTTACCTAATTTACCAAAGGTGAAAGTGCTGCAGCTGTCACATCTCCGGGAATATAAAAATGCAGCTTCAGTTTGTTCTCAGCGCACCTAAGATAACAATCCATATTCTCTGTTGAATGTACTAAGGTAGCATTACAAGGATCATTTTGAAGAATTTGTAGTACCCTTAAAGCAACACTAAAGAAGTTTCAGTTTTGGTTGATTCTGCCAAACAGTGAAAAAAAGTTCTAGTGTTCTGCCTTATGAAAGATTGCATTTCCCATAAGGACCAGCAGAATAGCATAGTAAAACCCTTATCTCCTGGTATGTAAAATCCTTTTCTTCCGGTCGCCTTGAGTTGGATTGAAGTAAATTTCTTTGTACTGCAATTAGCACTTTTGTAGTTGTTTTGTCTGGCAGGGTTCCTGCCACCCTCCCCAAGTCCGAGAGACAGACACTCTGTCTAGTTTCAAATCTAGGCTTAAAACCTTCCTTTTTGATAAAGTTTATAGTTAGGAAGAGGTAGAGAAGACTGCCTAATCCGGTTGGGGCAGGAACTCAGTCTTGACAGACAGGTCTCCTTTGCTCTACTTTCTTCATGTTTCACTCTATAGGGCTAGGTTATTTAAGTTATTTCTATAGTTATGCTGCTATAGGCTTAGACTGCTGGAGGACAATCTGACCACTTTTCTCTCTGCTACTTTCTTCCTTTGTCCAATCTGATTTAGTTACCGCTATTTCAACCTTATTAACCTTTTGTTTTCTCTTAGTGTTCTTCTCTCCATAGTAACCACACCTCGTCTGACGTTCTGTTAGAAAGTTTCTTGGATGAGAACATGAGCTGAGATGCTTCCAGTGACGCTCTAAAACTGCTGCTTTTTTTGAAGTATCCTGTGCATCTATTTTAGTTTTCTGTCTCTTCAAACCCCCTGTCGGTCATGGCAGATGGCTGCTTGTACTGAGCCAGGTTCTGCTGGAGGTTTCTTCCTGTTAAAGGGGAGTTTTTGTCAAAGTGAGACTTTTCAGCACATTCACAGGTTGTCCACGCTGGGGCACCAGAGCACCATCTGGCTTGAGCAGTTCCTCAACTGGGCTCCTGTCCTGGTGATCCTTGTTGGGACTGATTGGGCAGAGCTGTTTATAAGGATCCAGCTACTCGTGGTCTGAGTGTTTGTTTACTCCTAGTAACGTTACCTGTTCTCAGCGACAGATCTCTAGTCTCAAGTCTTTGTAGTATTTTGTAGTTGTTTGTTATTTTAGTTTTCTTAGTTACTTTGTTTCACCCTTGCCACCAGTAAATCCCTTTGTGCTCATCTCTTCAGGTTAAATCTCACCTGTGCTCATGCTCACTCCGTCAAGATCTCCTGGACTCTCACCACTCTGGTTCCTGCTCACCGTGCTCAGATCAGCCGTGCACCCCCCTGGACAACAACCACTTGACGCCGCTGGAAAGTCTCTCCACTCACCCCTCCCTGGCGTCATCATCTACCAACAAACAGTAAGATCAGTTTCAACTCACTTCCGCACAACTTGCAACAACTCACCTTCTCTGTCTCACTTCCAGAAGTCTCCGATCCCCCGCGTCGCTGTCTCAGTTTCTTGGATTCCCCTTCCATTTCCTGCCGTGACCATTGCTTCCTGCTTCAAGACACATCCACACTATTCAATAAACTTTGTTATTATTGTTCTCCTGAGAGTCCTCTGTTTTATGTTGGTCAGGTACCTGAAAAGCATGACAGTTTTTCCTCTCCACTGTCGCTACATGGATGCTCAGTATGAAGGATTGCTGTAAAGTCAACGACAACACAAGCCATTGTTTCGGTGTGCTGCTTCCAGATGCTGCAAGTCAATGATTCGCTGCAATCTGCTGGGTTTCCTTAGATTAGAAACTTTTTCAAATTGATTTGTTTATTATGTATCTTTGATTTTAATGGATTTTCTTGTAAAGTGCCTTGAGACAACATCTGTTGTAAATTGGCGCTATGTAAATAAACTGATTGTTGATTCTCACAGTTGCTTATTGCGTATAGTGAAACGGCCATGACAGAGGTGTCATTCAACAAACTGTAAGTCGACGTATAATCACAAACGTTATGAAGATTGAAAAGTTACTTAATGTTGCTTTAAGTAATAATATGAAATACATGTCAACGGACATTTTATTATAGACATCAAAGGGTTCTGAATAAGTAATTGCTGAGTAAAGCTAATTCTTAAAACAGGAAATATGCATTTCTCAAAAAAGTCCTTTCTGATACTTTCTGATCCACAGCAATGTGGCCAGATTTTTAAATTTGTGTGAAATTATAAGCTTCTTCAGTTGTAATTTCAAAAAGATCAAAACAGCATTTAGACAAAAAAAAAAGATAAATGGATTTATGTTGTAAGAAGAAAAATCAAAAGTCCAAAAAGTTTCCTCCTATAAGCAAAATGTTCACTGTTTTGGCACCACCCACAGCCTACTATATTCTTTTCTTAACAAGATCTTCTCATGATGCACTATATGCGTAACTCTTTCTTCATAATCTTTATTCTAAAAAAAGGTGTTCAACTATGCTAAAATACAAATGCATGCACACATGGTGTTTTATAATAGGTTTTCATTTTAGAAGAGAATTTCAAGTTGTCACCATAATCTGAATCTTTAGCTGAAGTATCTGGTAGCTTCTGGTATGTCTGAAAATGTACCACATTTTTATTATAAACAGTATGAAAGATAGTAGAAAAACTTTTGAAATAGACTTATGATTGTTTACAGGTTGTTCCGAAGTATTCATTGTTTTATTTCTGTTTAGAAAACATTGATACGCGATTGTTATATTTTTTTCTCCTCATAAATTTATTTTTTAATGAAAACTGAATCAATAGTCCTGGTTTTGTTTTTTTCACACAAATTTACCATTATTCAAGCAATGGAATCATAAAACTTGTCCCTGACATGTGCTCTGAATAGCATTTTCTGTTATTATTCTATCTCTATAATTTCTAGACACCTATTGCTATGTGCACTGTACGAAAGGAAGGAACGGTCTGTTCCCATGTCAGGGCATCGAATGCTGACACTTTATTAAAAGCCTGAGGTGATGGTGAAGGCAGAACATCTGAACAAAAAAAGGTTGCATGGACAAAGGAGGTACATCAGTGTCGATTCTGAGTAGCCTTGGTGTATGCTTGAAAAGAAGGAGCTGGACTTCTTTGTTGGTTCTTATAGATTTCCGGAAAGAGTCTGTACCACCACTAGATGCAAAAAGTTTTTACGTCTCAAATTTTGTAGTAAATATGTTACATTCTTTGTGTTTATCCAATTATGCAAATGCTGTAAAGTTTTGAAGTGTCTGTTATAAATACAACTTTAAATTGAGCATCACTTTAACATTTTAGTCTTTAAACTTCAGCTAAAATGAAACCCAGAATGGAAAGTTTGTTCATGCTTTTCAGACATGAATATCAAACAAGTACTACTCTAATTCACATAAAAACTCAAATCGTCGCAAATGTACGGAGTTGAGCTGGAGGGTGTATTCAAAATCCCAAATGAATTAAGGAAAATGTGTAAAAACATATTACCGTATAAATCTGGCCCTAGAATTGG
This sequence comes from Orestias chungarensis, assembly GCA_032876305.1. NCBI lineage: Eukaryota > Metazoa > Chordata > Actinopteri > Cyprinodontiformes > Cyprinodontidae > Orestias > Orestias chungarensis. Next base: position 1,946,211 of record JAVLVB010000558.1, on the reverse strand, counting down.
TGTTTGTGGAAGCAAGTTAAGGCATTTAAAAAAAGGAACCTTTTTCAATCTAAACAAAAATCAAAACAAGAATCAAGAATCAAGAATCAAGAATCAGTTTATTTATATAGCGCCAATTTACAACAGGTGTCGTCTCAAGGCACTTTACAAAAAATCAATTAAAATCAAGGATACATTCTAACAAATCAATTTGAAAAAGTTTCCAATCTAAGGAACCCCAGCAGATTGCATCGAGTCATTGACTTGCAGCATTCACTCCTC
>JAVLVB010000558.1:1900438-1945850 GCA_032876305.1 Orestias chungarensis | reverse complement strand
TTTTTTTTTTTTTTTTTTTTTTTTTTTTTTTTGCAGCCACTTCTTGGATTGATTGTTTGAATTCTATCATTAAAAATGCATTTCACTCACCCACAATGCAAAGCAAATGTTGACATCTCACTCCACTCCAGCATGGCCCTTTGCTTGACTGACAGGCCAGAAATAGATTTTCTGACAATTAGATTTTTAGTGGAGACCAGGAGGTGGGGCAGACACTCGCTGCTCTCTCACGTAGCCATTCACACTGGTGATCGGACTTTACTGCTTTGATGATTTTTCTGTCTGTAAGCTGTTGCTCGCCAGGCGTGAAGGTCACCAGCCTTTTCTCCACATCAAAGAACTGAAGTTTTTTTCAGGTTGTCTGTCTCGCTGGATGATTGGCACAGAGGGTCCTCCACCGTGGGACTCAGGTGCATTCAACCCCATCAGAGCCGGGTCTATTGGGCAGGAAGCTGACAGCTAGGCAGGTGGAGGTCCCCTCGTGTCCTGGGTTGTTGATTACCTGACTCGTGGTCCAGTGTATGTTTAGAACTATGTATAAGGATAAAAACTGACACCTTACCTTACACATCACAAGCTTTGGTATACAATGACGTGTCTCCATAATGTTTTTTATTCTGCTGTTGTTAGCCACATACTAACACACACATCCTGCATAAAGGACATTCTTATTCTCAGTTGCTAAAATACCTCTACCCCCAAATTTGTGTTACTATGTATTTACACACCCGAATATATCTGGGGAAACCTGTCCAATGTTTTGGAATTTATAGTAAGAGAAAACTGGATGGCAGTGTTTGGACTCTTCCATAGAGATGTAGCAAGAAGCTTTGTCATCCGGAAGAGGCTTCTGCTGCTCGTCCACATTGAAAGGAGCCAGTTGAGGTCGTCCTGGTTTTGTTCACAGCTCTGACCCACATACAGAAAGCACCTCAGGAGAACAATTATCAGAGGTGGTGTATAGGTGGTGTTTTGAATAGATGGTAAATAAAGAATAATGGTAAATGTACATGAGGAAGTCCTCGTCTGGAACGGTGGAATATTGACGGGGGAACCAGGAGCTCTGAAGGGAGACGGACGGGTGAGTGGGGATCTGGGATAGTGAGTAAATATTGCTTGTAGTTAATCTTATTTTGAGATTATGTTTATCCACCAGGAAAGGAGTGAGAGGATCCTGCGTTTTTGGTTGTGAGTGTTTTGAGGACTCCAAAGTGGTTCCAGAGCGTGTTGATGATGGTTAAGATAATGGGATGGTGTTGCTTTAGCGGACAGGTATCACGCACCTTGGTCAGAAGCTGGAGGTGTTTGAGGAGTTTCAGTCGTGGGTTTGTATGTTTTCTATAGATAATGCTGGTTATTCCACATTCAAGAACTGATTAGTAGGGACAGGACCAAGAAGAAAGAGGAAAAAACATGTGAAACAACAAAAAAATTGCAGAGGAGTATTTTAATACCATGTAAATGTAACACTCAGGCGTTGAATGACTGCAGCGCAACGTGGACAGTGAATGTAGATCACAGACAACTAGTCTGTGATCTACATTCATAGGTTATTCATTAATAAACCACCAAAGTTTCTTACATTGCAAGTAATAACGGCTGTGGTTTCCTTTGTCTGTAGACCATTCATACATTTTATTTGAGGCAACCAGACATCTGTTTTGCTAGAACACAATGTATCTTGGAAATTAAGAAACAAGTAGAGACAGATTAACAAGAATTTGTGTAAATGTACATTGCTCTGGACTTATAAGGATTTGTTTCGCTTAGCTTGCATGCACACTGAGACAGCTTACACACACCCACAGTAACAGCGAGGCCATAACCAAGAAGGTATACAAGTTTGTGCTTCTGTTTTATGCAGCTTTGTTCTGTTTTAATCCATACGATTTACCAGTCTTAGTCTCAGTCCCTCTGCTAAGGTTGTTCAATTTCTCTACTTGACTAGATTAAAAAGTTAAACTCAAGTTTGGTTGTAGCATCATTCTTTAGTGTTGTACGGAGTTGTACTTCCCTGGGCTAAATGGACCAGGATGATTTCTACCAGCAAAGGGGTAAGGAAACATTCCTTTAACGCAAAGTAGTTAACCACATAGATAACTACACTCTCATAATCAGGAATGTATTTGGTCTTCAGTATCTTTTAATGCAAATGGTATGACCATTATTTATTCATAGCGCTTAAAACATTAAACAATACTCAAGGACTTTATAGTTAAAATAAAATGTTTTGCATCAACTCCGCTTTGCAGAAAAAGTATCAAAATGTTGTGAGAAACTATTGATGTTATTTAAGATCTGAAACTGGAACAGATTAAAGCAGTTTAACTTTCGTTAAGTTAATTCAAAGTGCAGCAGAGTTCAGGCAGTGACTGTAAATTCAGCGAAGCTTCCAAAGAGCACCGATTCTCTGTCAGTAAAGAAAGGTCAGTATTATTACAGAACCAGCCAAAGCACCTGGCAGTGCAGACACTAGTGTAGCTGATTAATCTGGTTCATCAGCTGAGGTCGCAGAAGCTGTGCATAATGAGACTGTAATTTAAGAGGAGTAGAGGTATTGTTCTTTGCAGTTAATCCAAACCTATGGGGTGGAATATTGAAAACAGATCCATCCACTACGGCTGAGGGTGAGTGCAGCTTTTGGCAAAAATCTGTTTAAAATTCAGCCAGCGTGAAGAGTCTAATAATTGTTAATCCTTTTGCATTTTTTACTTCTCTTTGCATCATTTCCCTTATTCGCCCTATTATTGTATACCCCTAGTGGATTGATTCGAGGATTACGACTCCCCACCTACCTGCAGCACAATGTGAGCCGAGGATTTACCGGAGGCAGCACTCTGTGAAAAGAAGCTTTGAAATGCTGTGTTACAGTATCTGCTGCAATTGACAGAAATGTGTGACAAAACTTGCACGTTACATATTACGAACGCAAGTTGCAGGCAAGAATATAATCAGTGGGGTTTACCGTGCTTACCTGCACATTTTACCAAAAAATTTGGTAAAATGTGTGCTGATAAGGAAATAAAGTGGAAAAAAAGCTATTGTGAGTACATATTAAATGCATGTATCATCTTTGTAAATAATTTTTAATTCATAATTATTCTGCAGTTAATCTGATGCAGACACATTTATTTGCTTTGGGTAAAACCTTCAGTCCTTGTCAAAAGCATTAATCTGTACTGGCATTTTGTAGAAAGTTTGACACCTTCCTTGGAGAATTTGCCTCATCAGATTGTGACTCATCTCTGCTTTACAGACAATTTGTCAGATGTCTGTTTTAGTCACCAATCTAAAAGTATTCTGTAGAATTCTTGTCAACTGAACTTCACTAATTCAACAATTCCGATCATTCACACCCATTATTGGGCTGAGTTGAATAAGAATGCTGAATGCTTTTAAGGAGTAAGATTCAGGTTAACATAACCTGTTTAAAAAAATTTTTATTAGACTTTATTCATCGTAGTGCATTAATATTGATTTGGGTTTTGATTTTTTTTTTTATTACCTAAATAGAAAGAGAAAGATATAGACACATTATATTCTACATCTCACTTTAATTTCCTCAGTGATCTCTTATTATAAATAATAAACAATAATGACAAATAACCTGAGGACAGGAAAATGGAAACTGCTGCATTAAATTAAACAAGAAAGCTAATTTAGGAAAAGATGAAACTGTAGAACTTCACAGCTTGTCGTAAGTAAAGAAGGCAACTGAAGCTTCACTGGTCATCCATGGAGAGCTTGTAATACAAATAATATTGCGTCTCTAATTCAAAGTCAGAAGGAAAAACTGGACTGTGATTACATAAAGGAGTTTCAACCTTGTGTAAAAAACTACAAAACACAACAAAAAAGAAACACAAGCAGCATTTTCTCTGTACTACTGCAAAAGCTGAGACAGTAATAGGTACCAATTTGAATAATGCATAACACTACTTGCGTCTTTTAGTGGCAATCAATTATTCAATGCTGCAACAGCTCCCGCTCTACGTTTTTATAATATTGCTAACTTATGTCACAAAAAAAAAGACTGACACCAGCTTGAAATATTCCTTTTGTTTAGGGTTCATGCATAAGCAATGAAAATTATCCAGAAAACACAGGAGAAGAAGGTGGAAAGGTAATGGCACGCGTTTCTTTTCGTCATTTTCCATCCTTGTTGAATAAAAGGAGGTTAGACAGGTCTAATTTTCAGCTCTGCTTTTGTGGATAGATGCAAGCAAAGAGAGCTTCTGTTATTTTCCCTGTTTGCCTGATCAAACTGGGATTATGCAAAAGACAGGCAGGGAAAATTTAAGCTAATTCTGTATAATAATAATTGTATTATTATATGCGAACTATGTTTGGATTGTGAGACTATAAACAAAAGAAAATGACTATGGGAAAAGTTTTTCTTTTTATCACTATGCAAACTAACAGAAAACCATTAAACTCAGAAAAGTAGTAAAAAAAAAAAAAGTCCTATGGGGAATCAAGTTTATATTTCTTATTTTTAGACGCTAAATTTTGCAACTCTACGGACATTTTTTCCACTGTTACATTCTTCAGCTAACAGGCACTTCTTATCTTTTAGAATCAGCAGTCAGTTTGGGTTTAGGAGGTGGGTACAATCCTTACTTTTAAGACCAGGCTAAACCCTTTTCTCTTTCATAAGTCTTAAAGTCAGAGCTTCTTCTGTTGTTCTCTTTAACCATTCTCTAACCTTCCTTCCGAATGCTTAAACTAACTCTAACCCTTACCTGCTAGACTTTCTGTGTGTTTTAGCATCAAAGAATTTAAGACTTTTTTTTTTGCTTTAATTCTCTTCATTGCTGTGGAAGTCTCCAGAGGTACATGTTTCTGATCTGTCTAATGTTTGTTGTTATGTTGGTTGTCACTCACAGCTTCTCAGACTCACAGATCAAGGTAGACGCCGGCCTTCTGAGTCCTACAGAGCCGCAGGATTTTAAGCTGTCCTGCTGTGCTATTCCTTTTTTCTGGATTCAAAGAAAAAGTGCTTGGATGTGACAGTTTACATTCAGCTATCATGACTGCAATAATGTGACTTCTTTAAAACAATCTTCTTCCAGCAAACCAAGATGCTTCCTTGATTCAAGAAAAAGAGAAGTGGATGGCGTGTTTTAGCCTACAGTCTCTCAACCAACCCCAGGCTGATGGTCATGACTGAGTGCACACGGGTTAAGAGGTCATTAGAGTAAGCTAAACTACAAGAATTAAAGCAAGAACAATTATTTTAAGTTTGGCTTTTGACACAAGCAGTCTTAATTCACCAATGTTCCCCAATAAAACAAACCAGTTTCTTACAATTGCTTCAGAAGGTTTTTAATGGACATTGCTGAATCAAAAGTAATACTTACATTTCCAAAGTTTTGCTGGCCAAATAGTCCAATAGCTTCAATGTATTCTTTTTGAAAAAGATTTTAATATTCTGTGAAATTAGCGCATCAGTCTTGCCCGGATTAAGTTGTTTGTAGTTGTCATCTAACTAAAGCTTGATCCCGGACAAGGAGTCTAAACAAGTTTAAGGACAATCAAGACTTTGAATGAACAACACAACTAAATATCGTCCATATAAAGCTAATACAATACTTACCTGAACTGTCTGATATTGTAGCCAGGAGGGCGATGAAAATAACACAAGATCCCAAAACAGATGCCTGATATATCCCATATTAGTCCTGAAGTTTTGAAAGTCTAACCTCTCTTGTCTGCTGATATCCTGATATCATGCTGTTGCTGGAGACTTTTAGTTATTTAGTTTCTGTATGCCGTATTTTATGGAAACATGACTTAATCTGTCAAAATGCTACTGTTAATGGTGAACTGAAAAACAAAGAAAAGAGGCTAACTTAAAATCCGTTACCTCATATCAATAGGCCTGCTTATTCAGAAATTTTTTTTTTATTGTGCCTTAAAGCCAGAAGAAGGTATACCATAAGAAATATCAATTTCAACTAACTGCATTGTTTCAGAGGGAAATTTATCAAATTATTAAGTAAAATTTTGATTCCACATATTTTTTGTGTGGATTTTTACTTTAATAAGTGAAATATGTCCCTCACAGGAGTGTCATTTCAGTTTGAGGATATATATCCCTACCCCTCACCACTTGAAAGTTTGATGGGGCACTGTGATCTAAATTGTTTTTGGTAGGGTTTGCAAATATTTTTGACAATGTTTAGGTTTTTTATTATTATTTTAGGGAGATGCCGAATTTTAAATGTTCTCTTGGTGACCTTGTCCTTTCAAACCTTTTACATAAAAGGGTTTATTTATTTCCTTAAACTAAATGTTTTTGTTGTTGTTGTTGTTTTTGTGGATTGTAAGAACCAAATAAAAAAGTTTAGAAAAAGGAAACTCTTTTCCATTGAACCTACTAAAAAAGCAATCAGCCAAATGTTGATGTTACCAGATTCATATATTTTAGGGAAAGATCCACAGTATCACAGATCCTCTTAGCATTAGGCATGAGGGGCTTTTCCACATAGTTATGTAATGGCAGCCAACTGGCATTTACTGTCAAAGAGCTCAGTCCAGCCCAGTTGAGGAGAGGTTTTAACAAGGTTCCAGAAGCTCCCAGTCTCCCACTTCGCTCCTGCCGCTCCTGTTTCAAGATCACTTTCAAACTCTGTTCAATAAACTTTATTATTCTGATTGTTCTACTCCTGAGAGTCCTCCTTCGCATGTGGGTCAGAAGGCTAAAAATCATGACAGGACCATCTTTGTAGAAAACCTGTTGGAAGGTACTAAACACATAAAGCTGAGGGAATATGCCAACTTTACCACTAGAGCTGAAATGGAGTGTGCCTTGATATAAGAAGGGCTTAGTCAAAGTCCATCACTTGATCAGTTTCTGATTTTTTGACGAGGATTGAAAATGTATGTTTTAATTTTAATTTAGCAAGATAACTTAAAAAACAGTTTATAATATCTATTGGGGATAAACAATAACGAATTATATCATATCTTGGAGGTGGATGAACAAAGGGACCATTTTTCAAAGTTCAAAACATTTAGATGGTTGCTACAAATGAACTGAAAAAATGTTTGCGTCAAAGATACTCTCCTGTTTAGAGCTGCTGGACAGCCTTTTTGTATGCACACTGCTTGAATATTAATTTTTGAAGATTTAAGCAGTGGATGGATGAGTGAGGCAATCTTTGAAGTCATTCCAGGAACACAACAGGGAGCTGGAAAACATGGCTTCTCAGACAAATAAAGAAGCAGCAGGGGCTATAATATTGTTCTATTTTTATTCATATTTGAGCTTGTTTCTTTTTCCTCTCAGGATCTTCTTAAGAGCGATTCTTAGACAACATACAGTTTGACATTCATCTTGATTTCCTGTGGGAGAGAGACAGTATCAAAAATATGGAGGGGATGGGATGTTGACATGGATTTCTAACTTATTAGTGATATAAATAAACAATTAAAATTCAGTTGTGCCAAGAAAAACCTGAATATTTGATTCAACCTGTCGAAAGCTTTTACCTGAACTCTATGTGAAGGAGCCAAAACATAGCATGATTTAATTTGAGCTAATGTTCTCCTAACGTATAGCAGTACGTAGCTTCACTTGCTGAAATTTTAACAAATCTTTAGGCGGCCAAAATGTTTCAACTGCTGGCTCAGCACGGTCACCCGCCTCTAAGAGGAAACTGTAGAAACAAATGCTTTTCATCATACAAATTACTGAAGACAAACACGTGGCAGTGTGAGGAAAAGACTGAACTCATCCTATAAGCACAGAAGAAATGTTGTTGTATTTTAATCCACAAATGACTTTTAAGACTCCCAATCTCAGAGACTCTGACTTAACCAGATAACCAGACGGAAAGACGAGCTGCTTAACGGGTAAAAAATGGGTTCCGGAACCTCAAGGCCTCAGAGGTCTCTCCTCCTCCTCCAGACTCTTAATTTTATAAAATAATGAAAGAAAAAAGGTGGAGATGATTGTGTTAAATGTGCTTTGATTTAGAAAGATAAGTTTGTTTTTCCACAGGGTGGAAGTTTAAGATTAAATCAGTTAAATAAGGTAAAGAGATGAAGAATGAATACTGAAAAAAAGGAAAAGTGAAACCATGAATATAAAAAACTAATTTAAATCAAAACCAAATGGGTAAAGTCTTTAAATTAATGGTTTTTGACCGCTAACCGCAATACAGAAAAGGTCTGAACAGAAATAGATGGCAGGGTGAATTAAAATGTATCTGGGGACGTGGGTAACAGGCATGATGATGCTAGTTGTCTCTACGCTCCATTACAGGCAAAGCCGCAGGCCCTCTAGGTGGCCAAACCGGATCTGGACTCCCGTCCCCCTCCAAAAAGACGTTGACCTGCTTAATAGTCTGCAGACCAAGACCGGCCCAGCGATCATGGCTGGTCCGACAAAGCAGCGGGCCGACAACCATGAGAAGATCCCTGGCTCTCCTCAGGCCCAGTCACCCCCACGACAGAGCTGATACCACTGACATGCTCTGAACAGTAGCGATGGTGAGAGAACGAAAAAGAAAACTGACAAAAGAGACACTGATCTACACAGCGCTGCCCTGGTTCTCTATTCTAGTGGACATGAGCAAGGACCTGTTCCCTGTTGTGGACCCAGAGCTCATGGACAGCGGTCACATTCTGATGCATGTCACAATTATTGACAATCAGGAAACTACCTGAGGAATTGAAGCAGCCTGATGCTGGTAACTGACAGGTGGGGGATCCGACCCTGTTTAAATGATGAAAAGGTACCTGCTTTTACTGATCCACATAGTTTGCTCACAGAGGCTATCACACACATAACAGTTTTATCTGAAACGTATCTCAAAACACAGACCCATGATTTTTTTTTTTTTTTTGGTGTCTCCCTTGTGTCCCTTAAATCTTATGGGTTGAGATTTGATGTGAAGATTGAATTGACTATCAGTTCAAACCCCAACAGACTGACAATTTACACTCAGGAAGAGTCTGATTATAGGAACATTTTGTATTACGTTTCTTGTAAAAAAAATTCAATAAAATTAAAAATGCAGCTTTCTGATTTGGTGCCACATGTATCATTGGCGGAATCCGAAAAATATAGAATGGATGGTTGAGCGGTTGTTTGTTAAACGTTGTCTTCGTGCCACAGCTTGGAGAAAAACGGATTTCCCATACATGTTAATGTCTCTGTCTCAAAATGCTTTTTAAAGACATTGGTCAACGGTTTTCCTAGCTTGCGCAGTTCAACTGCTCTCACACTTCCATCTCTTTTTAACTACACACATAAAAAAATTGTTTGATCTGCGCTTCTCACAACACCTCTAAGCACAACCACAAGCAGCACATCGGCCTCATTTCAACATCTGATTATGTATTTCATTGACCGGGTGAAGGAAAGAAATATTGTCTATTGGTTGTGGATATTGTTTTTGAGTATGTTTAAGCTTTTCCAGCAAAACACGCAGACAGCAGTGCCGTTAAGACCTTAATGATGGAGATCCTCCCACGCCAGGAGGTCCTGAAAGTAATTTCTAGTGATAACAGGACACATTTTGTAAGCAAAACACATAGCTATAACCATCCACTAGCAAGGGGAGCTGTAGAAAATGCCACAATAAAAAATAATTATTTAAAAAATTGCTAAATGTTTTAAAGAAAAAGGTTTGTCTTGGCTTAAAGCTCTCCCTCTGGTTTTTAAGTACATGAGAAATAGATCCATAGCTAATATGAATCCCTTTAAGATCCTTTTTGGGAGGCCTGCAAACACCAGAGGAGGAACCAGTACTAAATTCTTCACCTTAACAACTGACTGTTTTGAAATTCCATGTTGGAATATTGAAGGTTCTGTCATGTTCTCTCTCTCTCTCTCTCTCTCTCTCTCGCTCTCTCTCTCTCTCTCTCTCTCTCTCTCTCTCTCTTCTCTCTGTACATACGGTGAAAGCTGCCTTACCCCCACTGGCTGACAAACCCCAGATAACAGAAAGAGCCATTGGAGAAACGAGCGTTGGACAAGTCCATTCCAGATCCTGCTGGAGACCCACAACGCCGTGAAGGTCAGAGGAAGGAAAACCTGGATCCACGCTACCCAGTGCAAAGTGTTAAAGAGAATATCTTTGGAGCAGCAACCCATCTCAGAACCCCCTACCAACAGTGGCTTCCAACGACCACCCACCTGTACCAGGAAGGTAACATGGCAACTTCCAGCACCGAAGCCACTCTGGAGAGGCAGCAGGATTTTTATGTTTTTTTTACAGTTGTTCTTCACTTTTGTTTTCTCTGAAAACCTGTTTGTGCTGAGTAACCAGAAGAAAGGACATTACATCTCACGGCTAAGCTCAAAATGAAGCTGTTTGGAAGATGATCTCTTTCTGATGCTGGTGATTAGTATGGCAGTTATTTTTTATTACTCCTGTAATTATTTGGGAAAAAGAACGGCAAAGACAATTTGTAACTAATCTGAGTAATTACGTGAACAATATTCATTAGCTGATTCGAAAAGAGATCCATTACTTTTCTAACTACCATGATCGTGCGGAAAATGTCTGGTGGTAACTGATGCATCAAACTGTGAGGAAGGTTTCACCGTTCTGACAAAGGAGCAGCAGGCTATAAGAACTATGAGTTTGCAAAACAGAATGGCTTTGGATTACCTGTTAGGTAAGAAGGGTGGTGGTGGTCATTTGATATGTCTAACAACATGACAACTATTAATGACAAGTTACAGGATTTGCTGATGACTCAACAGAAAGAAAATATGCGTTCCTCTTGGAACCCTTGGTCCTGATTCATTATTGGTGGTTGGACATCATGGTTAATAAAGATTAGAGTAATTATTTTATTTTTAATTTTGATTTTGATATGTCTTTCACGTTGCATTATTCCAATTGTTAAATGAATAGTAATGAGACTGATTAATGTTTCCATGCTTAAATTTGATATGGATGTAGACTAAATTTCTGTTTGTAATGACTATGTTGATTCTCCATTTGAGATGACAGACGGCATGGATGAGGATGAATTTTATATTGCCTAAAGATGCTTTAATAATGTAATAACTATAAACTGTTTAGGGAGTTAATACTGATGTTTAGCATTCTAGTCGTTTGGATGGAGTAAGATTTATTCTTTTAAAGTGTTGTTATCCTTATTATCTTAGACTTTATTTTGAAAAATAACACACATATTTGCTGAATATTCTTTTCTTAGTTTTAACTTTGATTATAATCTCATATAATGGCTTGGTAGAATTTTCCTTTGTTGTGAGACTATCTTGTAATCAGAAGAAAGAAAGGTTGTGGGAAATTTCTTTTATGCACTGACCTATTTTACCCTTCACAGCAGTGATTTCTGTGATCTGCGATTTAGAGGAAATAAGCTTCAAATCCATTACCAGGAGCGTTTATGGTCAACGCTCCATGAAGTGTTTATCTCAAGGGGATGGTAAAGAGACGCCCTCATAAATAACTTTGTTACTTCTGACACGGGGAGAGGTCTAGGGGCTATATTCCCCAACTGTTCTAAGTTGAGATAACACCCACATACTGGTATAAATGTTGTGTCATGTTATTTAAGCTTCTGACCCACATCAAATAGAGGGCTCTCAGGAGTCCAAATAATTTTGAATTTATTGAGAAGGTTTGTAGATTGTCTAATGTTGGAAGCTGTGAACATTGCGAGGGAATCCAGAGACAATGGGCGCAGAGGGAATCCAGAGATGGCGGGCACAGAGGGGATCCAAAGCCAGCAACCAAGGAGGGGATCCAGAGACAGCGGGAACGGCAGACTGCTTAACGGAGCACTCAGAGGGAACGGCAAGGACAACGTGGGAGACCGGAGACCACTGAGAGGTAAGCAGATTGTGATGAGGGGATGCAGACGGAGTGTGATGAATAATGGAATGTTCTTACTTTAGGTGGATGGTTTTTGACTCCAGGGAGGAGTGAGTGGTGAGTCCTTTCAGCTTGTGTCCAGATGGTGAGGCTGTACAGGGTAAGAGCGCAGCAGATGTGGATGCTGGAGCGGGCAGACCGAGCTGAGGCAGTGGAGCGGTGTAACCAGACGATTGTGGAAACCGTGGGATTCTTGTAAGCTTTTGGTCACTGGTGAAGGTAAGAACTTGAGTGGAGCAACAGGAGATGATGAGGGACATAAGAGGGAGAAAAGTATCAAAATAATCAAAGTATCAAAATAATAAAAATGAAAAAAACAAAAACTCAAACTAGGAGGACCAAGGAGCTAACTGGAGAACTGACTACGACTAGAAACTAAAAACAGGAATATACAAGGGCAAGAGAACTACAGACATGGAAATTACAAAAAAGGCTAAAGAACATAAAATCACTTAGAGTAATAAACTCGAGAAAAGCTGGCATTGAGGGTTTCAGGTTACCGGGAGCAACTAATTCTCAGACGTCGAGGAGATGGTCCACCGCTCCTAATATACTGCACCAGCTCGTTAGCGAAAATGGATTCCGCCTGGCAGGTGCGCAGGTGGAAAGGTGCTCCAGCAGAGAAGTATGTAGAATACTATTATACATAATACCAGGTAGTACTAGAACTATTTTACAATTTAACAAAGAAACCTCAATGCAGAAGAGGGACAGAGCAGGGGGAACTATAGACCACAGAAAAGAACAAAACACAAGACTAAACCAAACTAGAAAAAAACCTAAATAAAACAATAACTACTAATATAAATAATGATAATAATAATAAAACAAAACTAATCTAGAAAACTGAACCAAACAAAAAACACAGATCATGACATGCATTTCTTTGGGTTTTACCAACAGGAAATTTCACATAACTAAGTAAAAGGTACACCAGCGGGACATGATGTAGAAGTCTATTCTGTTACTTGTGGGCTCCTGAGTCAAACCCTTTTATCAGTCTAAGTTGTTGTGTCGTTGGGCAAGCTATTTCACCCACCTTTACTGCAGACCAGACAACCTAATAGCGCTGATTGTATGGTAGCCCTGCTTTTGTCAGTCTACCCCAGGGCAACTCTGGTGACAGTTTAGGTTATCACCATGAGTGTGTGAATGGGTGAATAACTGAATGTAGTTAAATGTCAGGGAACTGGTAAATCACTGGAGCAGAGGTGAGGATGTTTGAAGGAATAATAATTTATTGTCTGAATGATTACTGTCGGGGGTGCAAAACAAACTGAGAAAAAAACGCGAGGAGAGAACACAAACAACAATGAGGAATGAGGAAAAGAAGCAATGGAAGAAACAGAACAACGGATGAACAGACTAACAGAGGAGAAACGGAGGACACGGAAGGGGAGAGCGATCAGCTCAGTGAATCTAGCGAGCAGAAAAGAGAAACTTAGCGAAGCAGCAGAAAGATGACAAGAGGCTCAGGGGTAAGACAGCTCGGAGGAACACAGGCAACTGGAGAGAATAACAAGGGAGACAGGTAAGGGAAGGCATCCAATAATCCAGCGTGTAGTAAAAGAAAGAACCAGGTTTAAATACTGAGGAGAAGGAGGTGGAGAAGTAGAGAAGATGAGATGCATAATATGGAACAGGTGCGGGTGATAATGAGGGACTCAGGCTGAGGGAAAACAGAGAGAGAGAGACCGAGAGACAAAGAGCACGGGAACTGGAGAAGAAAATAGAACAAAAGAAAACAATACTAACACTAATAGTAATAAATATACAAACAACGGATGTACAAGATAAACAAGATGAAACGAATAAAACTAGGAACAATAAATAGAAAGACAACTAATAGACACAGAACAACAACAAAACAACATGGATCATGACAGTAAAGTGCTCTGGAGTCCTCTGACTTGAAAACGCTCTGTGTGAGTGCTGACCATTTACATATTTTTTTTGTTTGTTATTGTTTATTTCAGGTACATGCATCAGATTCGGTCCACAGTGTAATTATATTGGGGACATCATGCAGTGGGCTACCAAGATTTACTGGTTCCAGTTTCAATGTTTAAGGAACTAATATTTTTTTTGGTCATTTGTTTTACTTTAATTTATTTAACTTGTTTTATCAATGGCTTTTTTGCCGATCTTTAAAAAAAATGTATGGAGCTAAACAGGTGTTAGGACAACAGGTGTCCTAATGTTCTTTCACAAACCTCTGAGTCCTTAAAAGAACAGCTATATTTTTATTGAGGTTAAATCACCCACAGAACATTTATTTTTGCTAAGACTTTTGAAGGCTATCGTTTGCACATATTTTATTTACAGATAATAATTACAATGATAATAATAGTAAAACATTTTATTTGTTAGCGCCCATTAATACACCCAAGGACACTTGGGTGTATTAGAAGGCGTACAACAAAAATAGGCAAATAATAATAGATGCAAGAAACAATTTAAAGTAATAAACAACAACTTGGACAGATATGTTGTAAGTTATGGTTTGAAAGTAAGACAAGAGTCAATATTTCGAATATCTGAAGGTAAAATGTTAGGGAGCAAAGTGAGAAAAAGCTCTGCTTCCTGTGGTGCTAAGATGGACAAAGGGAGCAGCGAAGTGGATAGAAGAGGAAGTATGAAGAGTGCTTGAATAAGAGATGATGTGCTGGAGAACAGACAGAGAGGGGAGATGTTATAGAGAGCTTTGGCGGCATACAACTGTCTTTTAAATTGGATTCTCTGTAAGAACGTAAGCAAGTAAAGTTGCTGTAAAACTGGGGTGATCATGTGAGAAAATTGGGGGCTATTAATATTGATATAGGCAGCTGACATATGGATCATCTGAAGTGGAGTTGCAATAATCAATTTGAGAAACAACCAATCTGTGAAAGCAGAATATGGGAAAAGGGGAGCACAGAGTCCATTTCAATTACGAAGAAACACATTTTCCAATCTACATATTTCATTTGACAGAAAACACTTATTTTATTTTCCTCCACTTCACTACTTTTTAATGATCTAAAAATATAATTGTTTTATGAGAAGTTGAAAAGTATGGTTTTAAGGTGACAAAATTGGTAAAATTGGTAAAACTTTAGGTGCTTTACATATATTTGCAAACCATTTACTCAAGATTTCACAAAAACTTTCTTCACAGTCTTCAGCTTCTTGTCCAGGTCTTGGGTTGTTTGTTACGGGTTTACCTGTAGATGGTTCTATTTTTACAGTGATCAGTATTAGTTACGCTTTATTTTATTTTTTTTACCTGCTCCCCTGTTGTATTTGCTGCTTCTTACTTTCCTGTGTCATCTCTCTCATCACCTTCACCCTCAGTTTGCATAATGTTCTCCACCCAGAGTTGAGTCATGCTTTTAATTAGTAGCTGTTTATCATATGCTTCAAAGTCCCTATTGGCGACAGTTTATTCAAGCCATTGCTGCAGAAACTACCCAGCTACGTCTACATATGGCTTGAACATTTTTTGTTGTACATATCTAAGAAGCTCTTCTCAGAGCACACAGGAGTCGTCTCACTGATGAGCACCTGCAGTCCATCCTGAGAATCTCCACAATACAGAACCTAACAACAAACATAAACACTTGCCAGACATCCAGCTTTGACAAAATGACATAAGACCAAAGAAAACTCCATAATTTTATTTTTTAATTTTTTTTTATATTCAACGTTTTGTTATGCAGCATGTTTCATATTTTGAATTTATTGCAATATTGAGAGAAATTTTTGGGGATATTTTAGTAGACTTACTTTTTTTATTATTAATTTTATTTTTATATAAAGTAAGAGTAAAGATATTTGAATGTTTGTTCTTTTAACTTTGACTTTTTTCCTAACTTTTATAATTTAGAGTGGATATATTTTATGAATCAAAGTTTAAGTTGATTTATTCCGCAAGAATAGTATTGCCTGTTTTTATTCATAGTCGTGTTCAAAAAAGTTAAATTTTTTAAGTTAGGGTTGAAGTTTTAGTTTGTTCAATAAATTTTTATTTTGTTTGGCCCTCAAACTCAAGTGTGTTTTGGATTATGGCCCCCTGTGCAATTATGTTTGACACTGGTCTTGATTGTTAAATCATTCAATCTCCAAGTGTTTAAGTTCCTCACATTCTTTCATTCACTGCTGGATTTTCCTGTAAATTTCCTGACAACTTTATATATTCTGGGTCATATTTGTTTGTGTGCTATTTCCCTGTTTTTGGTTTGTTTGTCATTTTTTTCCTTAAACGTTTCAACAGCATTTGGGTCACATCAGTAATCATGACTTTTTTCATAGCAAGTAGAATTATTGAATATAGAGCACATAGACAAATGTTCTTGTTAGCAGTAGAAAGAAGAAGCAAGCAACCACCAGGTAAAAAAAAAATTAAATCATCTTTCGCTTTCAGCACTTAGTGATCCCCAATGATTTGGAGATATTCTTAAGGTTAAACATCTTCCATGGCTGTAGTTTAGATATCAGCATGGAAAATGCCCTGGCACCTGTATTGAGTCCGACTGCAGGGCTGGGAGTTGTGTCCATGAAGGGGAGGAAAAGCTTAACCCACCAGCTTTTCAAAGATTTGCCCTTGACGGTATCAACAGTATCACACCTCCAGTTGTGATGCTATAATACTGCACTTTGGAGCAGAAAATGTTCTCCCAGTTGAGAAAAAATCTTCAAAGACAGAGCTTTGTAAAAAAGTCAAAAACAGATTTTTGAAATAAAATTTATTTCACCATCCAATTTATAGATTTCTTTCGACAGAATTACTATGGGGATTGCATAAACTTTAAGGGATATTAGTACAGTAAAAAAAATACTGTTGTGAAAAGTTGGACCCTAAATAAACAGTTAAGAAATTCTCTTTTATTCCGTAGCATTAGGAAAGTATCATACAAACAAGAGCTTCTACGAGACTGAATTCCAAGAGTATCCTACGCATTTTATTGTCTTCAGTCCCCTCCCTTATGTCCATCCCAAGGCAATTTGTCTCCTGCCTCCAAAGTAGGATCCTCCTAGATCAAAATGTTACCTTTCCTCTGGGAAACTAGGTACCAGACCTTACCATTCCCACCATAAACCAGACAGCTGAATTTACAACTCTTTAATCTTAACATTCCAACACATAACAGCCTTGAACACAAAGTAAAAACAAGTCATAAAGGACCAAATCATAAAATTCTTCTACAAACACAGAAAAAAAGATAGTAAGTCAAATATTTGTTATTGTCCTTTTACAGGCTGGATGGATAACACAATTTACAACTTTAACGATTTTCTTAAGACAGGTGTGTAGTTAGAATCCATTGTGGCTTTTTCTGAAGAAACACAGGTTAGAAAATACATATAGAGGTTCAAATATATCCACACATTTTTCCCAAAATTTGCTAAATTTCTCATGAACCTAATGAGAAATCACAGACTTTTTGCAGCCATCAATAAGACTCAAACTGACTGGGTGGACTTAATTTGAGTGGCTGGTGTCAATGAAATGGAACAGGCCTTTGGGCATGGTCCACACATTTTAAATATGGTTGAAATTGGAGCCAATCCCCTAGCTTAAAAATGTTATGTGATGTGTTTTGAATCAGAAGACTGTTGGAAGATCTAATCATGTGAGGTTTCACCATCCAGAGGTTAGAATCTTCTTGAGAGCCAAAAAAAGCTTACGGTTTTGCCAGAAACAGATGTACAGATACTTTTAACAGTTATAAGATCTTCACAGATTTAGAGAGAACTTTGAGTTCATACTTACAGATAGGTTAAGGCAGATGTTTTTTTATATATAATGACCAAAAGGCAAGGGGTCCCACCACTGCATCACATAAAAGTTCACAAACAGTATGAATAGTCTAAGCAACTGAAGCCAACTGAAAGTACCAAACTGTTGAAAAGAACATTTTAATAAGAGACTCACCAAGAACTCAATACCTGCTACAACCACCAGGGGGAGATATTCTGACACGCCTTACATATATTAAGTGCAATAAGGTTTAATATTATTCGTTTTATTTTGATAAATAAAACTTAAACAATGAATTGGAGGAAGAAGAAGAACAAGCCCAGGTGTTGTTTTACATGATTTAGAGGTAGTTAAAAATGGATGAAACTATAAGGAACAAAACTCGAACATTTTATTTGTGAGGTCATTTGTGTTTGCTGTCATAATATGTTTCATTATGAATGCAGAAAAACTTACAAAGAAAATTAAGCAGTTCAATTATTTCCTGGATATCTGACAACAATGAGCAAAAGAGGAATTGGGGGTTTTATCATTCAAGCAGTTGCTGCTTTACTGCTTTGTCCCCATTCTTTTACTTATTTATCACAGACAGAATGTTTAAACCATTTAGAGTTGTAACAAGGTTATGTGACAAGGTTGCACTTAATGTGACATTATCCGCATTAAACTATGCTTGCTCAAAAGAGCTATAATGCTGCAGAGGACTCATGTGTTTGCTGTGACTGGTGGATCACCAAAGATCTCTGTCAGGTATGAGCAACTGAAGGTTAACTTTAGGAGACTAAAAGACTAAAAGTTTACCACACCCACCTGCTTCCAGATCAACAGAAATTCCATTCATTCCAGGTTTGAATGACAACAGCTAATGTGGGCTCAGATCTGTTCCCCCCTCACACTGACACATTTCAGTGTACCAAGCCTGCGCCAGCCCTGCTTACTTGTGAATGTTTTGTCCAACTGGGAAATGTGGGTAAAATAGGGGGATGTTATCGCAGTTTTAGTAACTGGTATTAACAGAGGTTCTAACCATTAGTATGACTCAATTTGCATCTATGTGAATTAGAGAAAGGTTCTAATAAAATACTGTTTACCTGCAAAACAGTTTTAAATGCATTGATTTTCCAAGAAAATTTCCAAGCACCTTGAAAATATGAATCCTTATTGATAACTCTCTGTAAACTTGTGGGACTAGAGTCACTAATGTGAACCTTTAGTGATATGGTCAACGTTAGTTACATTTAACAGTGGAAATAAAACACATCGATGTGTTTTGATGTGAGTTTTGTCAAATATTTATTAAATTGTCTTTCTTAACTGTGGCAATCAGACTGTACAATTCCTCCTCCATCTGCAGCAGGGATAATTAGTAGTGTGCTTTATGTAATATGGTGATTGTGTACTGTACTGTGTGGTATGTGAGAGGAGTGTGTCATGTTAATTGTTAATTGTACTCTGTATTCTGTGGCACAACAATTTCCGCGATCAATAAAGTCTATCTTATCTCATCTTATCTTATCTTATCTTATCTCAAATACTTTGTGGAAATAAATGCAAAAACGTAAACAGTCTGTTTGTGTTATAACAGTAAATGGATCTTAACAGTACCAGTACTTTAAACTTTGTTGCAATTCTAAAACTACACTTCACTAAAATGCACATTTTATTTTAATGACCCTTTGACCATCCTTTATTGGCTACTGTATAAATCTCAATTTAAAGAACTTTGAAGAATCTTTAACATTTATGAGATTCTAATTCACAACCCTAGTACACCCTCAGACAGGTGAACGGATGCATAAATGTATCTTCTCTCAGAGGTAATAGGGAGGCATGTGAGGAGACAGCCATCAAAAAACTGAAGGTTTGTCCACCTTAATGTGCATATAAAGTCCTCAAAATGAATCTGCATGGAGAATCCATGCAGAGTCCCCATTGTGGAGCAGTTTAAGATAAACAAACACCTGTCCCTTTTCAGCTGAAACCACCGCTGGCTAGGTACATCTCAAATAATCCCAGTGTTTCCTGATGCTATTTTTAAACATATGAATCTGTCTCCTGTTGAGAGCCACCTGTCAAATGGGTTTTAGCATTCACTGTCCAGCTGTTGTTATTGTATCCACAGCTGTGACTGAAAATTTTTTTTTTTTAAGCATCTAAGGAACTGTTGTAAAGGAATTGGCAGTATGTAGACTTCTTGTTTCTGTGGAATAGTTGTCCTCTAGGTTTCACCTTAATGTTAGGCCTTTGCTTGGCCTGCAGTGAGTAACAATTGGCCCGTTCCATATTTCATGAGGCTGACAGGTACACACCGATCTATTTTGTCCTTGGAGACAGTTGCAAGGCCCCACACAAAATTTATCGGCAGGTCACTGGCGGGACTTCATGGAAGTGGATGTCTGAAACGATAACATATGACGGCATGGACGGCCTGACTTATGAGCATTCCTATTGATAAAGTCCTCCACATCCAGCACTTCAGCATGTTCCAGAAGTGGCTTTGTGAACACAAACTGTCATAATGGAACGTGAACTCCAGCTTTACATGATAAGAAGCCCACGGTGATGGAGAGATGAAGATAGGGGCTGACTTATTATCTGCTGCAGTGAACTAGGTGATCGTGTTTGATTTATGCATGAGGAAGACTGAACGTGATGACAAGAGAAGGTGGCATGCATATTTACCCATTAAAGTTGCAGCCTCTTCTTTTTTACATTAACAGCCAAATTGGAAGGCCTCGTAAAAATTATGCAATTTAATGTCATGCCTATGTGGAACTTAACGTATCTCGGAGCTGGTAAGAATAGAAAATGAGACACTTTAATCTGTTTTGCCTCATGAAAAAAACATATCCTGACATATGCCAAGCAAAAAGGCCATTCACCGTGAACTGGCTGCTGATGACTTGAGTAAGCTCTCATCCGTCTTCTCCGCAATGCTTGGGGTTTTCTCTCACTGATGGATTAGGCTGCTTACATACCACTTTGATTTCTCTGAAACCTTCAACAAAACTGTGGCTAAATCATTATAGTGCAATGCAAGGTGAGGTAAATCCATTAGTTCTCTATCAGACTGCAATCAGCATCATCATTGCACACTCTTCCCTGCTTAAAGGGTTTCTTTGCCAGGAAGAATTGGGTTATGGTAATTAAATCCTTTCAAAAGTATGCTCCTATGAACTCCAAAATTATGAGTTAGATAATTCATTTTAATTAACCTTTAACCATTATGAATTAAGAGGAGCTTAGAAAGGATTTTCCGTCTTTTTTTAAACAGGCATGAGATGGAAATATGTGGATTAAAATGTATTAAGGCTAGCATTAATGGAAATAATAAAACATACAAATATACTGTAGTTTACCCAGCTCTTCATTGTGACTCCAGACCCTGGCAGCTTTCCCAATTCACTGTGCCGAAGAAAAAGGAAATCAAATTCAACTTTAAATACAACACACAAAACAATAGCATGTCTGTACAATTAAGGAACGCAGAAACAAAAACAAAATGAACAGGATTTTTCTTGAACAACTACATTTGAAGCTAAATGGGAGCCAGTAAGAATCTTAGGGTGGAGGAAAGATTGACTTAAATATAAATATATAAAACACACAAATAAATATCAATCAGTAAGTTATTGTTCAATTAACATTGAATAATAACTTACGTTTACCTACATAAAATATATTAATATTTTCTATTATTTATTGAATACCAAATATTTATTAATAATTGCTATAGCAGATCTGCATGTTTAGTAACAAGCAAAGTACATGTGCGGCAATAAGTACTTACCAGTGCTGTGAGCTAAAATAGCTAACATACAGCCCTGTGTAAATGCAAATCCAATGATGGTTCTATGTAAGCCAGATAAGCTGATATCTGTTCAAGATTTGCCCAGAAAACATTGTAAAGTTATTTCATGCCTTACAGAAATCAAGAGAAAAGGTAGCATCAAAGTAACAACACTGCGTGAGGTTGATTAAGGAGATCAGGTGGAAGAACAGAAAAAGAGTAACAAAATTGTGATGGAGAACAAAACAGGTTATCAGGGATAGCAGGAAGGTAGAATCGCAATGTACCAATGACTAATCACAATTTTTTTCCCAAAAATATGCTATAATTACTATAATTACTCTGGACTTTAATGTCCTTAGAGAATTGAGAGTAAGACCAGGTGGGTGTGGTCTAAAAGTACAGTCCTCCCAAAATGAACCTGAGCAGTTTTCTCTTATTGGACTTCTGTGCTCATCATGGACACCACATATGGTCAAGCATATGGGTGTCCATATGGACTCTTTGATCCAGGACTTCTAGTTCAGGCGTAGTTCAATGATGATCTTTAAATTCAATCCTATTTTCAATTCAGTTTGTTTAGATAGCACCAATCTACAAGTCCTCCTGAGAAACTTCACAAGACAAATCATCTCAGTCTAATTTAAATAGATTTTAATGGATCCTAGGTAACACACACTGCTTCCCGTTTAATTAACAATTTAAATTCCAGCATTTCTCATCCAGTCTTTCACTTGCTGCATTCTGTCCTTCTAGACCAGCACACTAAGATTTTAGACATTAAAATTGATTAAGCAGGTTCTTTTTTAGAGGCTCTGGTCCAAGTATGTCTCTTGTTAGAGTTCAAAAGCAAATTCTTTAGAGCCATCCACTTTTGACGCCTGTATTTATTGAAGAGAAAGATAAAGCATGGATGGATATTAGTATGGAGCATTTATAAACAATGCAATCAGGTTTAGTTTATTTAAATTTAAATTAGTAAAAAAGTTTTTTTTTTTTATCTAAGAAGTACCTGCCCGCTGATTTGCATGACAGCAAAATCCATTTGTGATATTGTTGATGTGTTTTATCAATATTAGTCAACTTTCTTCATCAAAGAATTGGTGTAGGATGCATTGGTCACTTGAGACAAAAAGCCAGACGAGACAAATTTGTCTGAATAAAACATAAAAATCCTGTTAAATCAGGATTATCCCACACTAATCTGGTTTGTTCTGGCCTGGGAAAGAAGTGCCCTTTCAGCTGGAAAGGCTGCAAACATACATTTGATTCTGGCTTGGGAGGGGTGTAAATAAATTTATATAGTTTGAAACTCACCCAAAATCAAATGGCAAAAACCCATAATAAGTAGATTTTCCCTCAGGGATTTCATTTGGATGCTGATTGCATGCTCTGTTAAGATCAAAAGGGGTAGAATGACAACTGATGTGTTGCCTCGGCCTGATTCACTGACCCCTCTGGTGAATGTAAGCAGGTAGGTCCGGAGTGTCTTTCCCTGGAGGATAACATTGTTACCTCTTCCAGTTCATCAGCGGCAGCTGCCCCGGGGAAAAGTCGATACCAAGTGTTTGGGCACTTAGTCACTGCTGTCAGCTGTCAGATATGGCAGATTAGAGCTCACTTGACTGCACATGGCTGACAAATCATTGGGATTGGTTACCGGCGAAAGTGCTGCATGTGTACCGCTGCGGGTGACTGGCCAGATTTGAGAAAAGAGGAGGTCAATAATAAATATTAAGCAAGATTCTTTTTTCTTTTTTTTTTTAAAGTCCAAATCACCCCTGGCTTAAGAGTCTTGGTAAAAGTTTTACAGGGAGACATGTTTTATCATCCATATAACTTCCAAAAATGTTATATCCATTTTTTTTATTTTTTTTGGGGAATTGATATATCTATTATCCTAATAAATTGTTCAGATTAAAACCTAGACAGAAAACCTCCTCAAACAGAAAACCTCCTATTATGTTGCCAGGGTAATCAACATAACCAGCAACACCTGCGAGCACACCAACACAACTACCAAACAGGCCCATTTCCGAACAAGGTAAGGTTTACCCTTAGGGGAACAATATTCAGTCTGGCTTGGAGTCGAGGTGCTCGACATAATCCAGAGTGTGAGGGTTCTGGGAAGTGCAGGAGTTCATTCAGAAAGTGAGTGAACTAAGGGCTTCAGATGTAAAATGTGTTGGACGAAAGGGTTTTGGAAACGACATCCATTTGAGGGTCATTGTCAGGTAAATACTTTTCCAGATTTGCTCAATAAGAGTTGAAAATAACAAAAACGGGAATATCCAAAAACAGAAGAGTTTTCAAAAAATCTCAGGAAACTAAGAGCTAGGGTTGCCATTACATAACCAGTATTGCTGATGTCTAGGATCACTTTAAAAAGACTTCTTAAACATCAAAAGTGATGATCACGAGTACAGTATCGGATTAGGAGACTAGGTTAGGTTTTACTTGACAGTCCAAAAATAACTCCATACCTAAGTATTGAGCTGAGAAGTAAAGGCTGGAAAGTTTCCTGAAAAATAATAAGAATTTGCTGAAGAAAGTAAGGGAACACTTACCAACTAGCAATATAAAGTTGACAAAAAAAAACTAAAAGCTGACTAAATCGTAACATGCAAGAGGTGTAGTGTCCCTTGGGATTCGCTAATGGGAAACGTTACTGAGAGTTCTGTCAAACACAACATTCATGTTTTTTTTTTTTGTTTTTTTTTTGTTTGTTTTTTCTCATGAAGCCAATGTAATGAAAAAGAATGCATTTATGTTCTTTTCTGAAGCGGTTTAACTTGCTCCCACATGCAGCTCAATAAATGTTAAGAGACATCAATTAACGCAGCTCTACAGTGTGATTACAGCCAGCACATAAACTTACACCAACCCACTTGCAAATAAAAACATATTCTATGGAAAATTATGTATGTTTTAAATAAACCATGAATTATACATGAAGGAATTTCTGCTCTGGTGCAAATAAGCAAATAAGATTTTTGAAATATAAATACTCTATATCCTGCAGCCATTATAGGATATTTTCTATTTTTAAGATTTTACATTATTTTATATTGGATACATTCAAAACAGAATTAAAGGGGGTGGTAATGTCGACAGTCAAGCATTTAACTACAAAATATAGTGGCAAACCAGGTGGAGTTGTTTGTATTGTTCCTTTGTGAAGCTGCAAATTTCAGCAGAGCTGGAGGAGGGACTACATTTCATAATTTAGCAATCACATTTCTGAACTGTAGCAGGAAGCTGGAATACCTGAACGGAATCCAGGTATACAAGGAAAGAACACTCACAGATTTGCTGGGATTTGAGCCCAAGACCTGCTTGCTGCATGGCAATACCCTAGAAACTGCCCCACACATATGTTAATGTTCATATTTTCTAAAAATAAATAAATAAAGCAACATCCCAGTTTTACAGGCAGTCATTTCATTTAATGATTTTTAGTTTAGTTTATTTGAATTTAGTGGTTTAAAGCCACAAAGTAGACATCTCCCTCAAAAAGTAATCATCGATTCTTATTCATGTGTTGTTAAACTTACAGTAGTAACAGTTCTGATTAGCTAGTAGTGTAAAATCACCCAGAATTCATTACAACAGTTAGATATTAAAGTGCTCTTAGGGTTAAAAGGTTTACCCCTGTAGCATACAAAGGTTGAGTGTTTTATTGTCAAAAAAAAACTATTGTCAACACTAAAAAGGTTGTTGGTATATATTGCTTTATAAAGTACTAAACGCTCTTTTGTACAGTTTATTAAAATGTCAGATTAAACCAGTTATAAAAAGATGCAAACAAAATGTCGAGTCTTTGAGAAATTACAATGTGTCATCTTTACAGAGAGGCACACTCCCTCTTCCTTCAGATTAGTGCTTTTAGTGTCAAGATGACCTGACTTGCTGATGTTAGAGCTAAAAGCAGTACTTTTCGTTTTCAACACCTTTTAGGCTTTCGAAATGTCTGATTACTATAGCATGTGGAGCAATCTACCCCTTCTGTGATCACATCTAGATCTTGGCTAACAGTGTTGTAGGAATCTTGTCTTCCAGTAAATATTTATAGATTCTGTTATTTTTCACTTATTTTTTCTGTTGTTTTTAAAATAATAAATGTCAGCAGAGGAGTTCTTGCATGAAGAGTTCTGATTTACTTTATATTAAGATCTTTGCATGAGCCAAATTAATCAGCCATCGAGCGAGAACTTCTTCCATCTTAAGAGACAATGTATTGATTTCTCATGTATCCTCACTTGTGAAGCAGCAGTAGTATAATTTAATAACGTCCCCTGCCACATGTGGACAGGTTTTATAACAGACCTGTGTGGGTTTGACAGTCGGCCATAATGCCTGCTTGTCAGAGAGCTGTTGAGTATTGTTGTTTTTTTAACACTGTCAGAAACTGCTGGGACAAAAACAGAAATCTGTAGCTGTGCTCTGTCCTCCTTTGTTTGATGTATAAATAATGATTGCAGAAAGGAAGTCTTAGTCGATTCCCCCTTTTTATCAAAAATTTACATTTTTAACAATCTCTACGGAACCCCCAAAGGGTAAAATTGTTTCATGCCTTTTGTTGAGTTGTAGATCTTGAGACATTGGCATCTTGTCTAATGAAAGGCAATTGAAGTTTACAAATGCCTGATCCTAAATATAATTGAAAACAATTAGTTTTCTTTAAATAATAAAATCTGAAAATCCATCACTTTTTAACCTTTCAGCAGACCTAACCTGTCTAGGACAACGGGAAAGGCAATAAAAAAAAAATCAAAAGGAAGCTCAGTAATGCAGCATGGAAAACTTGCTGCAGCTTGCCATATGGGAACAACACAAATAATACTGTGAAAGTAATTAATTTAGGGTGTGTGCCCAAGACTTAAAACACCCTTGATTACATTATGTATAGTTCCCTGATGTCTTTATATAAACTCTTTTCTTGTCACTCAATTTTCTCATGTTGTAAGTAATGGTTGTTTGCTTTGAAATGTGTGGAGAAAATCTTAAGAAAGTTTCAGAACACAAGATTGTCAGAAAATATGAAAACATAACTCAAAACAAAAAGACCATACATCCGAGCAAAGTTTGATGCAATAAAAGGGTTTTACCGCACAGGTGGAAAAAAAACCAAAGAGTGACCTCGCTGAAACCAAGTTTTGAGACGTTTTGAACGTTTATTTGCAAATTCTCAAACAGTTTGGTAAAGCATGTTCTAAAGTATGTTAAACATTTATTTGAACAATGAATAATGTTTGCTATGTTTCCAATGTTGTAATAATGGGAAGCCAAGAATGTGCATATCAAATTCAAAAGTAGCATACTTTTAACATTACCCAGGGGGCTTTAGGTCATTGAACTGGATCTTCTTTCCGATAGATTGTACAAACGCATGCAAAATGTAAATATGATGTAAATTTTTTAAATGACCCTACTCAGCGACATGTTATTTTCTTTGAAATAGTTGAGCATGCTATTATTTAAAAACTGTTTACAAACATGGTATCTATTCTATGTTGTTCTGTTCTATCTAACTATGTATACACCACCTACAACTCCAAGTTTTTCCATGCACTGAAATCATTTTATCAATACACTTAAATTATGTGCCTCCAGGCATTAAGGACTAAACTACAGAGAACAAAAGGAGTGGTGTGAAATCTCTTAATATTACACTTTGCACTGCATTAAACCACTTTTAGTTTTCAAGAAGAAGAAGAAGGGTGTCACAGTAAATTTATGTGACATGGCTAACAAAATCATTTTGCAGACTCACTTCATGCCCCTTCATGTAACTGTTCCTGGCTACATCGTACAGGACCTTTGCACTCCTTGACACTTTTGTGATTCCACTGCCATGTATGACACAGAGAAAATAATTCATCTTCCCAGAGGCACAGATGCAGAGTTGTTACATTTCAACACGGCCTAATTTTTGGAACAAACCTCCAAAAATTAGCTAACCACTTAAAACTCGATTCCTTAAAATCAGCATTAAAACCCTTGTTTAAAACTGCCTTTGATTAACAACTGAAACATAGTAATTCTAGTCTTCAATTAAACTTTTTAATACTTATCTTGATTTTTGTTATTTTAGTATATAATTCTTCTGTTGTTTATATATTGTTTAGGTTTTATTATGTAATATGCCATAAGAATAAAAGGGCAAATTTGCCCTAATTTTCAAAACTCTTCAGCAAAAACCTAAACTTTTAACCATGCGTATTCATACTGAGCTGTGGTATTACTTTTTATTCAATGAAGTACTCATTATTTTATTTTTTGCTTTTCTTTTTTTGTATTTTACAGTTAATTGTTATCTGTAAAACATTTTTGTTATCCTAGTATTCCTTCATGTTACTTTTTTTTAAATCCTTCTGCCTTGTACGTAATATCTCGCTGCTCACAGTGTAATATTAGTGCATGGTTTTACACAGCAAAGAGACAGTGTTGCTTCCTACTGATGCAAGTGTCCAACATACAAACTGTTAATCCAGCCTATTTATTTTGGGCCACGTATAATCTAGCAATGCTTTGTTTTGGACTGAACAGCATTTTACAATTTGTTGTCCTTCTTTCCGAACTTAGACAAGGATTTTATTTCTTTGATGTTTACTTATATCCAGTGCCTTAAAACAGATTTTATGTGGGATTTAAGGTCAAGTGAAGGGTAACCTGACACCCAAAATCATGGTATTGTAAATGCATATTTTAGTCAAAATTCAGAGAAACTGCCTTGATGAAAACAAAATTTAAAAAATGTTCAGGACTTGTAAATTTTTTACTATCTTTCCCAAGTAGTTCAGTAATTGTGACTAGTGCAGTAGACTCCTGTGGTAAAAGTTATAGATTTGTTTAACAGCTCTAAATTTGAAACACTAAATCAACAATTTAGAAATTTTAGTAAGTCAAAGATTGAACAAAATGAGCTAAGACTTTTGTTTTGTACAACCAAGAAATTGGCATTCATATAGAAATAATTAACAAGGTTCTAATATTTGGTGAAAAGAGATGGTTGATGGAAAGTTTTTAAATACTTTCAGTCTCCTATTTTATCAATGTATAGGATGTGCTTAAAGCAATCACTTTAATTTTACTGAAAATGCTGAAATGCAGATCAGCATGTATGAAGCCAACTGCCTTTTCAAAGTTATGCAGAATACACTAGAAAAGTCAGAATCCTTCATTCCCTCGCTTTCTTGCCTCTTTGACTCTAGCATACTCTCTTCGATTTACTTCATTCTTTGATTTCCCTCACAGTCTGCTCCGGCTCCCCATCGCTGTCTCGCTGCACCTGCTGGGAAATGATTGAGCAATGTTCTTTCTACTGCATCAGCGCTTCACACAGTCGCCAGCCAAACCTTTTCTCTGAAATGCTGAGCTCATGCATCACCTGCATACCAATCAGACCACAGACCCCACGTGGTTCATATTCATCACTGAAAAAAAAGGACCTACAGAAATCTCAGAACATCAGCACCCCGGAGCTAGGATCTGACATCATGTCTTCTCAGGAGAGAGCTCTTAACAGCCATCAGAACTTTTTTTTTTTCCTGCATCTCTGATTATCATTACAAGTAACTCACATTTGCATCAAAGCCTTTGCAAAATTTCATCAATTTTCATCAAATTTCAATTTTACATCTCAGATGTAAAAAAGGGTGCTTTTAGTCCCAATCCAGGTGAGTATTAGACTACTTCTTAAAAGTCAAAGCTCGTTGATTGGGAAGGCTGTTGCGAAATGGATGGCCTGATGGCAAGCTGAGTTTGTTATAGCCTGTTCTACTTAGCTTTAACTGGTTTGCTTCACTCCTTCTATCACAATCTCTAGTCTAGAAAAGAACCTGTTGTGTTGTTATTGCCTTCTTGTCCTCAATCTTAATTGCCTATTTTTATTTTGAAACCATAAACAATGATCCTACAACCTAAATAACATATAACCCTAAACAGAGATTCTAACACTTTTCAGAATGACACTTTAATATTACTAAGACACGTTATCAAACAGTGCATTAAGTTCTGTATAATTTTCAAATTAGTTTAAAAGGTTTTCTATCTAAGGAAATTTAGCAGATTCCGTCAGTCGTCATTCACATACAGGATTCACTTCTCCTGGTATAATCTGACCGTAGGCAATCAGGTCTGTTGTGTCAGTTTTTTTACAGCAATCACTCATACTGAGAATGCATGTAGTTACATTGGAGATAAAAATCCTGGCCCTTAACCAAAAGAAAGCTCAGGTTCAACCTGCCTCAGTGTGCATTTGCATCCATCTGCCATGGCTGCCAGGGGCTTTGGAGGAAAGAGTATATAAACAAACAGAAGCTGAGGAATTGATGTAGATTAACTTTATAACACTAAAGTAAAAAAAAGTTAATGACACGACAGGGAGAACTTTGTGATGCTGTCAACAATCTCAGCCAATACACCTTCTTAGGTAAGTGTCAGCACTAACAGAATGCCAGGACAGCTGTAGCTTTAAATTATGCAAGTTTTAAAGTAGCAGAATAATAGAAAACATAGCAGAGCAAGAACAGTTGTCAGTTTGTTCTCCAGCAACTGAAGCCTATAGCAGCAGTTTAGAGAGAACCTATGCATTTAGAAATACGCACAAGAGCTAGGCAATAGTTTTTAAAATATATGGCATTCTGGATTTTGTAAATAACACAAAATATCAGTTTTGTGTAAAAAGCCTGGAGATAAAACTGTACATTTTTCCAGTAGTATATCTCACATTGGAAAAACAAAGTAATAAATAAAAGGAGCAAATTTACTGTGGCTCTTTTTTTACTGTGGGTCTTTTTTTACAGAAATAGATAGTTGTTACTAAATCACTAAATAAACTATATGGTCCTATTGGGCTTAATATTGCACTAAGAGTCTTAATTTGAAATATTTAAAGTAACATAGTGGTTCAGCATTATTAAGCTATGGAAACACATACATGTGCATATTTCTGTCAAACTGTCTAGAAGTGCATGAAATTTAAGGGAATTACGGAATGTTCAAAAGGTGAACCTAAAATTAGAGCTTACAACATTACGTGATCAAACAGCTAGGAAGCTTTGAATTTTAAATCAAACATCTCAAGGAAGCGCGGAGTTTAAGGAATCAGAGCGACAAAGTTTTATTCCTGCAAACTGATGAATCTGAAGACTTGCAGTTGCAGTATCGTTTAAGGATTGAAGGTTTTTCTTTTATTTATAAATGAATGAATACAGCAACAAAGACAGTACTCTTGACAAATTCACCCTTTATCATTATAAAACTGATTCAGTGGTTGAAAGACTCAAGTATTTCTGTCTAACAAATATGAAAATGTGATGATTTGGGTAACTATGCAACTAAGTACATAAAATGGGTATCAGTAATTAGTCTTCTAACATGCTACATAAACTCAAACTGAATATCTATTAGAGTTGTTCCATTAGCCACTATTCACAGAGGCAACAGAAGGAAGGATAAATGGGCCTTTTGTTGTCTACTGTCTACTTAATTAGCACAACAATATATGAAACTCTGCCTGGCGCCTGAATTCTTCTTTAAAACTGCTGCAGTTGTGGGCATTCGGCTAAATCCAAGATTTCCTACCATGTTCTAAAGTGTTCTGTCCCCTGTTATCAATGAACACCCAGTGTCTTTGGAAGCCATGCTGTCTCACTCCCTTTATGTTGTTTACAAAGGATTTCTCAGCACCAATTTTGTGATCCATTCCAAACCATTGTTTTCCTCAGTAACTGAGTTTAGCTTCATAAATCAAAAGAATGCCATTTTGAAGTTGCTCTGTGTTTTGATCAGGTTTTTTAGAGAAGACCGTTGGGTTTGGACCTTGTAATAAATCCACCTGTTTTCGCTCTGTGTGTTTTGCTCTCTGTGGCACACCTGCATAACAAAATGTTTACCTCCTGCAGGCTGCTCTCCACTTTGCTGGATGTTATGAATGGGTTTGACTTCAGGACATAAAGTACTCTGGGCTATGTGTGTATGTTCCTTGTGTTTCTCACAGAACAAAACTACGATTCATTTGTTTTTTTTCCCTTTCACTTTAAGTATTCCTGCTTTGATCGCACTATAAAACTGTAAAATTGTCAGCTTATCAGTTTTCAAACAATAATCTGTGGTTATGTGCCTACAACTGCAGTTTACTCCTAATATGTAATACAAATCTTTAGAGATATTGGATAAAAGCCTCCAAAAAACAAAATATGGAGCTGAATTAAATTGTCTGATGCCTCATTTAAGAATGTGAAGTATATGTATGATAGAGATTCCTGACACACCTAGTGTAATTATTCAGGCCTTTATTTCTCATTATTTATATTATTATGGATTACACTTGAAAAAAAAAAAAGTTCAGTATTTCTGAAAATCTGAAAGCTTCATATGTTTTTGTATAAATGTTATATAATGCTCAGGTTATGGCCTATACAATCGTAGAGAAGACTGCTGACTTGAACAATGCCAAACAAGTTTGTTCTTACTCTTTGGTGTTGCTATGTGATCAATCAAATACAATTAATTTGTCCTATTTTATATTGTATGTTTTTTTTGTTTATACTTTTGACAGTAGATTTGATCATTTTAATCTAAATAATCACATTTGTTAATAATCGCTTTAGCAATTATTTAGTTAAAATTGGCCAACATGAATTTCTATTGATGCCTCAGCATCTCAGACTACAAGTGGGTCCTTCCCTGCTAAATTTTAAAAGTAAAGTTGAAACTGGCTTGCTGTTTGATTTCTGGGGCTAACGATCATCAAACAACTTTGGGTTGCAACACTGAACACAAAAATGTAATTTTCAGACAATTAGTTGTACCTTTTTAAATAAAAATAAAATATTGTTCCAACACAGTAGAGCACTGTGAATTTCACATTCTTAATTCCAATACACTTGATATTCAAGGACACCTTAGTGATGTGACATATTTTTCACCTTTAGACCTGCATAAAAACTGAGTTTTGCCAGTGCACCTGACAAGATTGTAAACAATGTAACCCCAGCTTGATATTAATCCTCATTAATAGCCTTTAGGAAGCCTAAAATTTCTCTGCATTTAACCTTTTTGGGTGTCTGGTTAAAATTGTGTCAGTGCCAGAAGATTAGATCATTGAAATCCATTTACCAGATCTGGCATAAAAGTGGTAACACAGCATCGAAAATGTATGTAAACTTACACAAAGTTTAGATAATAGCTCCAAATGAGCATCAAAAAGGTGCATGTATGTGCAGATTAGGTGTTACGGGTGACATTTTCAGTGTTTGGAAAGACAAATAATATTTAATGAATAATTCCTTCTGTCACGCTGCAGAGAGCTTTTGCTCTGTTATTTGTAACTTGGTGCAAATGATTAATGAGCTGTTTTCTCTACTGCAACTGCCGCTTCTGGTCGTGTTTCAAAAAAGTTTTTTGTTCATTTGTTTGTTTCTGACATCCTACCTCCCCAAAACCAGAGCACAGATCCATTTCAGGCTTTAATTTTGAACATTCATAAGAGTGGAGTAGTAGTAGTAGTAGTAGTAGTAGGACATCTAATAGACCAACAACCTCTGTTTTTAACTGCTTTATGTCAAATATTGGTTGAATTTCCCCGGCATGGGTTGCCCTTTTCATCTCAGATGCAAGTTGTTTCTTGGCACTACTTATCTTCTTCCCAGCCTATGAAGAGCAATTTAAACTGTCTGAGTTTGTGCCAAGCATTTGGCACAGGTGCCTAGAGTGGCAACGCACCGACTCCTGTCCCCCTGGGCTCTGCCTGTATTTTATATGCTACATTAGATGCCTCACAGTCAACTTTGCATTCGCAGGCCAAGCTCTGGAACTAAATTGTCCTCTCTGCGTTGTGAGGAAGGCCTTCCTTCGGGTTGGTAAACAAGTCAGCTTGTTAGTGTGGCTTTCTCTCAGAGAAGTGGGGGAGACAAAAAGTTTCCGTAGCTCTCTCATCCCACAGGCAACTCTCATCATCAGAAGGTGCGTGCTGCAACTTCATTGTACTCTAATTTATGAAACCCTGTATTCCTCTCTGTGGAAAGAAAGTTTCTTGTTCCAACTTTTGCGGCGCGAGTATCTCTACTGCACTTGTTCTTATCGTAGCAAAGCCTTCCTTTAAAACCTTGAGGGAATGTACCTACTTAGTTAAGAGCAGGGTGGAAATATTGTGCTTCTCCTTTCAAGAAAAAGAAAGCTTTCTTCTCTGCCCCAATTTAGGTTCCTATGAATAATGGATGTATTTATAAGGAAAATATAAATCACAGTAACTAAAAATGTGTATGTATTTTTATATTTCTAACTTTACAAACTTTTAAACGAAGAAAATACATTTCTCTGCAAATGCATCCATGCGGAATAATTGCATTGCATTTTGAAGAAGAAATTATATTGCGTTAAACTTTAAGTGTAGGAAACTTTTTTTTTTCTTTTTTTTTTCCTTGTCCTGTTCAGCATCATGGCTAGTAGAATGAGTTTCTGGCTGCCATAGTTGTGCTTAACAGATTTTCTTTTCCAAGTGAGGCTTTATAGAGCCTCCTTTGGTTCCCATACCTTGATCATTTATTGATTACTGGGGTATTATATACATTGTAAAGCTAAACTGAGGGGGGGGGGGTTGCACAGAGTGAAAGGGAACACATAATATTAAAACAAACAAACAATAACAAAAACAAACAAACAAAACAACGGAACCAAAAACTAGCTGCTACTGGATCGCTCCTGAAGCATCTTTGGGAAACTGCAAAATGGCAATGAATCATACCTGTGGAGATATAATTAGCAGAAAGAAGAGCAAAGGCAGCAATGTATGTGGCACCAAACACATAAATAAATATGAGACAAACTTGGTGTTATCAATAAACAGATCGGCACAGTAAAAGTGTTGTGATCTCTATAGTGTGTGATTGCGTGTGAGCATGCAGAAATTTTGATCCAGGTATTACATGAATTATGCTCAGCCATGGGTACAGAGGGCCACTGACACCCCCCTCCCAGAGCCCAGAGCGAGCAGAGGAAGCACAAGTTCCATGACACTGGGGCCATGCAAGAGCACAGAGATCAGACAGCTCACCGCAGGGACACCAGGCACCCGCCCAGAGGACCGCAGAGGGAGCAAGGCCCCGGCTGCCCAGGCACGGGCCAGGGCCCAGGGCCCAAATGCCCGAGCGCCCCCAGCGCCCATCGGAGAGCCCGCCCGACATCCGAGAGAGATAGGCGACCCCAGACAGCCAGCCGGGGCCGATCGATACAAGACCCTGGCCCCCAGCACTGCACTGCAGGCCCCAGTCCGTCCGCAGGTGAGTGCAGCAGCAAGCAGTGAGGAGGGGGCAGGGCACGACCTTAAAATTGATCTGCAATCAAATCAGTTTATCACATGTCTCCATAAAGTCGTATACATAAGCCTTTCTCTGTATGAATTCTATGTAAAATCACCTTTAGCTGCATTCACAGCTGCAAGAGACATTTCTCCACCTGCTTTGAACATCTAAATATCTACATTTCTGCGCATAAAAGTTTACAAAGAGGCAAAATAAATGAAGCTCAGTCAGACTGAAAATAGAGAACATAAAGTTAATATACTACAGCCACTGAAAGTCTTTCTACCTATGATGCCCTGTATTTAGCTCCATCGATCTTCTCATAAACTCTGACCCCGTTCCCTTTCATATTCTCAGGTACTTTGAGTTAAGTAAGTTTGCTTTTCATTGTGGTGTTGCATTTCTTTTTATACTGAGATCTTGATGTTTTTATATCTTCTCATGTAATCTGATTTTTTTTATCCACTGTTCGTTTTTCTTGTGTATATAAGTAATCCACATACTCCATGATCACTTGCACACATTTAGAAATGTTACTAACCCGTTTCCGAAGTGAGGTAATCATTCTTCACTGTGTATTTGTAGTATTAACTTGGTTCCTGCACATCCTTCTATACTACTCGTGTTTCTTGTGTTTTCCTACCATTGCCGTTCTAAACACTGCTCTCTCTCTTGTAGTTTTGCAGGTTTTTAGTTAAAGCTCTTAACAAACTCTAAGGTTTTGCCTGTATCCCATCTGCCTTTGGATGCCAAAATACAAAGCAAACAGTACCTACGAAAGAAAAATATCTCCACAGCCTTATGCTGACTCTACTATGTTTTACTTTTAGTGATGATTAATCATAGTGTTTAGGGTTAGCTGTCTGCTACAAAATGGACTTATGTAAAAAAGTTAAAGTCAAAGATAAGATAAGATAATTCTTTATTTGTCCCATAGTGGGGAAATTCACACAGAAATTCATATTCTATATGACTTGTGGCAAATTTTAAAATAGATTTTATGGCCCTAATTTAACAATAACAAATATATATATATATCTATATATATATATATATATATATATATATATATATATATATAACAAATTATTCCACCTTAGCTTTGAATCTCTGCAGCTCCATTTGTACTTTAACATGAAATACTATATAAGAATTAATAGTTTTTCAATAATATTTTTAAATGCAGCATTTTAAATGTCTTTTTACTTTAATATTTTTGTTTATATCATTTATTTGTTAAGTTGACTTTAATTTGAGATGGACATAATTAACTATGTATTTTAGATGACTATGCAGCTCATCTGCATTTTCCAACTGGTGAAACTTTGTGTATTTGCATTCTTTAATTACCTCTCAGTAGCTGTTGTTACACTTAGCCGCAGAGTCGGCAATTCCTGCTCAGGATTCAAATTACCTCCACTCACGCTGGGATTAAAGGGAAAACGATGCATGCATGTAATCCACTGTTTCACCCCCCACCCCCATTATTATCAGCTTGGATGTTTACAGCTACAGCTGCGTCAGAGCTGCTTGTAGTTCACATTAAAATCACCGAAGTGAGAGACTGGACTTAAAGGATAATTCTCAGATTTTTCCGGCTTTACTTGTTTTCCATTTGCAGTGAGCCTTCATGTATATGAATCAAAATACTGGATGATTTCCTTGGTTGATGAGCATCTACCAAAGAATATATGTGATTTGGACTGAAAGGCAATGCAGGTTTTATTTTATTTTAACATATGCTTTTTGATAATTAGAAAATTCATTATTTTAAATTCCTAAGTTTTCAAACCTGCATGTATGAATGGATGGAAAAATTGCAACTATAACGGCAAATTTTGATGTTCTCAAAGTCAAAAATCAATAAATATTGATTACTTTATTATAAAATAAATTTGTACAATCAATTTCAGCAGCCAATCTTACTGGTTGCCTAAAACATTGTAAACAATTTCTAATTTAAATCCTACACACACACAAAAAAAGATTTCTACCAAAAATAGCACATAAAA
This sequence comes from Orestias chungarensis, assembly GCA_032876305.1. NCBI lineage: Eukaryota > Metazoa > Chordata > Actinopteri > Cyprinodontiformes > Cyprinodontidae > Orestias > Orestias chungarensis. Next base: position 1,909,137 of record JAVLVB010000558.1, on the reverse strand, counting down.
CCTTTTTTTTCTTTCTGTTTTTTTGCGGGACAGAAACAACACTGATGGAAGCGATGCCACAGGAGATGGTAGAGTGCTTCCTTATTAACTTTATTGTTGTTTATTCAGTTTACTGGTTTTATTTCAGTAAAATCTTCCTAGGAGCTCTGATGGTGGCTATCAACAACCACAGTGTTAATGAGTGCCATTTTCACACTCACGTGACACACACACTGATTGGTTATTTTTCTTCTAATTCAGAGCTGCAGGAGTCTGTAATCCATGAGCTGAAATGGAAAAGCTCCTGAGCTGAGTGTGGATGAGCTCTCCAGATGGGGAAATAAGGAGCCAGTCTAAAAGAAGAAGAAATTCAGTCCATTTCACTAGGTGCCATTTATTGCCAATTATATTCAAGTACTTTAGGCAGCCTCCATTTGGAAGAGAGAGTGACACCACTTCAGTTATCTTCAGGCTCGGATAAACTAGGCAGAGGTGACTTTGAGGGATGTTCAGCCAAAGCTATTACCCAGTCTCTCATTTTATTTATTCTCACAGCCTGCAAACACCGCCTTTGTGTATTTCCATTGTTTTCTATGATGTAGTCTGTTTGAATCTGTGCAGCAACATAAAATCAATTTCTCCTTGCAATATTTGAGATTGTTGCTGAAGAGTCTGAGCTTTAAGAGCTTTCCTAAAATCTACTCCAACATCCTCAGCACAGTGCTATATCTACTCTGTTGTTTGGATGATGAAAATTAAATCAAGGAAAGAGTCTTCTGGTATATTTAAGTTTTGTTTGTTTTTGTTTTCGGGAGTGATCAGTGGAATGAAAGGTGTGATAGAAATTGGATATATTTAGAGTAAAGTACCTGTAACCTCCAGACTATCTGAACAAGATATTGAGAGGGCTCAAATGTGAAGAGACGGGTCCAAAGGGTCTAAAGTCAGTTTTCAGAGCCCAGTGTTCTGCATTTTCCAGAAGTTTTCCTGGTCTAACACAACCGAATCAAATAAATATTTATAAACTAAACTTCGGTATAACCTGATGACATGCATATATGCATGAAGAGGTAGTTGTGCAACTTGAATCCGGTTTTGCAAAAAAAAAAAAAGTTATATCTAAAGTATGCAGCAAACAAGCCCTTAGTTGTGGAGATGGACTCCTGTGCTCTAGATACTGCGGATGTTTTTGTTTTATTTCACTCTCCTATAGTCTCTTTTCTTTTGCTAACCCTGTAGGACTGGAGACAGAAATTTGATTTGAAAGATTTCAAAAGCAATTTGAAAGAAAATTGATTTTTTTAGGGGTTGTTTTTTTTGTCACTTTGCTGCCTTTTCCAAAAATTCATACAGTACAAACTGCAAAACGCCATGAATTACCTCAAAATCCCTCATCTGTCAAAAGTCTCTAATGAAAACGGGGTCGTTTCACTGTGTGCACATAAGCCATGTTGTCTGTTAAGGGATGTTTGGTGTAAACTTCAGCAAATCCTTTAATAATAAGTTTTGTAAAGTGTCATTTTGGTAGGACAATTGCAACAGACTGGAAAATAATCACATTTACATTTTTATGTAATTATTGATAGACTATGTCATTGTGATACATGAAAGTAAAAACAGCGCTGCATTGCACAAACGAAAAAATAAAATAAAAGTAGAAATGCCAATAAAATATAATTTCCTTCAGGAAACTGTACATGCAATGTTGTGAAAAATTACGGAGCAGTCTTTCAACACCCCCTGGCATTTGGGCCAAAAATTCTCCGCCAACTCACAAAGAATATTTTCACTTGCAAATCATCGTGGAGAGAATCTTTTACTGTGGCTAATCCAGCCTCTGCAGGCAACTGCTGTGAAGCCATCACACGCTGCATCCAAGGCAGACAGAAGGGTCATCTGTGTATGTGGCTAGCGATCATATAGCATGCTGACATAAATTGCCCAATGATGTTAAGGAAATAAAGAGTAGTGAAAGTAGTGAGGGTGAAAGGAACCATCAGCATGCTGCTGTGAGTAGCAAGCCATTGCCTAATAACGTTTAAAAAATGTAGGCTACCATATGTCCTCAGCCTTTTCCGCATCTTTATCTGTTTTTGAAACCTTATGTGGTGCTATATTTACCATTAACTTACCAGTTAATGCTTCATGAGAAGTACCAAGCTATTTCAGAAGGCTTGTTGATGGTTGATCCAATGGGTCACACATTTGCCTTCATTAGAGAACGTCAGGATTCATGTGGGAGTAATTAGAAAATTCAGGACAGATTTAGAAATACAGTATATTTGAAATGTATAATATAGGCATGGCATGTTATGACAACTGATTTAAGTTTTGTTCATGTTGAGATTTATACAGTATAACTAATTTATGGTTAAATGTTGTTGAGATTGAGACTATTCAAAAGAGACCAATGTAGTACATTTTAAACACGACCAAAGCAGTAGAAAATGTAGGAATAGGTAAAGAATTGCTAATAATCACTTACATGAATGTGGTAAAACAATTAAAATTTTAATAGAAATGAGAAGTTGCATTTTTGAAGTGCAAAACTCACACAAGATTGAACAAGTACTTTAGAAGATTTTATTTCGAATCAGAGAAATTTACCAAAGCAAATGAGAAAAACCGTAAACAATTTCGGTGTTGATTTTATTATTTTATCTTTTGTGTTACACCTGATTTACCTGGAATATGTTTTGCTAACAACTTCAATTTCAGTTTTGTCTTTAACCACTTTTTCTACAGCTTTCTAAAATTGACCTTTGGAGATATTCACCATCTTTTACCATTAGTATGTCTGTGTATGGTGGCGAGGCATGTATGTGTCTTCCTCTAGTATAGTTCCTTTTTTATAATTGTTCTGACTGCAGAAATGGGCAAGTTTAGGCGTGTAGCAAATTCCTTATTTCTGAAGATATTAACTTTTTTTTCCCTGAATCTAAGTACGTACATACATTAAAATATTTAGTTGTTGCCTAAGGTTTTTGTCAGTGGTGCAACTGGCTAAGTTGCTGAACTATGAAGAACAACAATCCTAAGAACCGCACAACAACATTTCACTTTTATCATGTTAAATCACAAGAGGTTCCTAAACCAATTCTTCCCTATAATTTGATATTAACAGAGACTAGTTCTGCCTTTCCCTTGCCCTGGGCTCCCTATATTGGGGGGCTATGGTTATACTGCAAAACAACAGGTAATGTCCTTTTTTGTCGTCTGGTTGCGCAGCACAAATTTTGTGCTCATTTCATTTTAGCATTTGCACTAGACAACTTAAAAGGTGTTTATAACATGTTACAAATAATTTCTGTGTTCTATAGTGTACACCCTATTTACTGGCATAACCATTTGCAAAGCAAAACCCCTGAGGATGATTATTGACTTAACAGTCATCTTGTGACTGGCGGCCGCAGGATCAATTTACTTTAGTAAATTGTTATTACTAGTTAAATGTGATTTCTGAAACACACACCACCTCAATGAGGAAACAGGACAGGTGCTTAAGCGCTGCATAGATTCCGTTCATTTATTATGTAGTGCTATAAAGAGCGAATTTATTTTAACGCCTTACCCAACTTGTCTGGTGTTCTAATAGTTGTGAACCCGGCTGTATCAAAATTAGCACAAATTAACTCCTTATTGTCTTAACATAAAATTGCCCTAGTTTGCATATTAAAATTTCTTATCTAAAATTAAAATATGTGGGGGGGTTTGGTTAACTGTATGACGAAGTGTATAAACTATGTAGATGTCTATGTATATGTCTATAAATCCTTATACTAACATACCTTTTTATTTTTAAAACTCTGGGATCCCTGGTGTGACAGGAAGAAAGTTAAATCAGTTTGAGGAAGTCAACTTGCAGTCCAGTGAGGTCTGTTCTATACTACAGTCAGCTCAGCAGCTGTATTGAGCTTTGAGCGTGATGCTACTGTCCCAATTTGGATCGCTGCCAGGGAGTGACACATCCCTAATGAGGCAGCCATTGAAGAAATCACGCCTACAGACTTCTGTTTGGACCCTTCCTCTCTCTGTGCAGCCTTCTGTGGATCATTTCTCCAACAGTTTAACTTTTTTTCTTGTACCATTTGTGGGAGGATGTGATAACATTAAACTGCATCATACTTTTTCTGTTAATTTTCTGTCTTTAATAGCAGTTATGTTAATCTTCTCTCCAAGTGAGTTCTTTCTTCACGTAAATCCCACATTGGTCCAGAGGATCATACAGTTTCTGTGGTAATTCTATTATGTTGATTAATGTTAATTAAACTTTAGTGCATGCACTTGCTTTTTACTCAGGGAACCATAATTTATTAATATATGTCTGCTTCCTTATTTTCTTTCCATAAATAGCCTGCCGGCTTTTCTGCAGTTTTTATTAAAGTGATGCAGTGTCTCATACATTTATCAAATAAATTTATTAGCCTGTCTATAAAGAAAATTACATGTCTAATAATTTAAGACATTATTTCACAACAATAGACTTACGACGTAACTCATAGAAGAAGAAGCAATGAGGACAAAGCGTAAAAGCCTCCTAATGGAGGATAAAGCCACAGGAAATAAAAAGGAACCGCAAGCAAATGATTGTCACTGGACTGTTTAAGGTCTAGCATTTTTTTTAGATATAATAAGCCAGTGTAAGGATACAAAAGGCTTGTTGGCGACCACAAAAAGCTTGTAGTTGAGGTAAAATCTGATCAGGTGCATTTAATGAAAACAAATATTAGTACACTTAGAAAATTACGTGCTGCATTCTGTTATCACTATTGAATATAGATGATTAAACTCCTCTGAAAGATAATGGCTTGAAGATGACAGAACCAAACTGTCTGCAAAAAGCAAAGAGGAGAATCACAATTTCCTAAACCAGACACTCTTTTTCCATGACATCATGTCAGTGAGTACCTTAAACAGGATCTATGACAAGGAGCAGACCTAACGGTGTCTAACATACATTGGAATATAAACGTAACTTTATGCTAAAATTGCAGACATAGCTCCTAGTTTTGTTACAAAAAAACAAACAGAGAATCCTTAAAAGCATGGCCACAAAGCATAGCAACAAATTCTAAAGCCAAAGAAGTTTAACAAGAAGTCCAACATCATCAGTGCATCATTGATGGTCCTTTTATCTATTAAAATATGGAAGAAAAAAAAACTCCACTGTAGACCAACACAGGCTTCTGAAGATCCAATCATTTACATCCATTACTTTCTCTAATGCAGAGATGGCAACATTCCTCTGGTTATACACAGCCAAGTTCATAACTGAAGAACCCTTTTGGATGATCTATCTAACAACAAAGGAAGCTAAATTGTCTTCTTCTAAAGCTCTTTCGATTAATAAGTCCTAGGTGACTGACAATCTAAACCAGTATAACATAAAGTTTCATTTCTTTTTTGATTTTTTTTTTTAAATCTAAATGTGAAGATTACAAAACTGAATTCAATGCATGATACACCCCTGAATGTAGGGGACAAACAATCAGGACAGTCATTTCTTTAGCTTTTATCATCTAGAAGTTTAATGTTACCCAAAATGTACAGAAGAGTGTTTTACATTGTATAATGCTCATTCAGTTACACAGTGGAGGAAAGAGCTGCTAAATAAACCAAAAATAACAGCCTGCTACATTTTTGCCTTTGTATGTATTTTCCTAAAATAAATAACAATACGCACATTTTCAGTATACAACTGAGCCACAGAAACATGCAGAAAGCTTCTAAAGCTCACAAAACATGGATTCATAAAATTGCTGAACAGTTTACAGATCACGATATAGATTGTGTTTTGATCACCAATACCTGAAAATAGGGGAGGGAAAAAAAAAAGTGATTTTCCATTGCTTTTCTTTTGCCGTAGTTTAATGCAATGAGGACAAAGCGTAAAAGCCTCCTAATGGAGGATAAAGCCACTACTAATTAATCCAAGAAAAGGCTCGCTAACCGTTAACCAATGTACAGATCGAAATGTCATTAAATAAAATGAAATATAAGCTACGTAAAAGTTTTAGGCTTATGTTAAAATATAGGAACTGATATTATAAGCCTCTTTACTGTTATTACTAGGTATGAACCTTTTAGCAATGACCAAGAAAAGTAAGGAGGCAGCCTAGAAGATATGTATGGTTTGACATAGGTCATGTGAAATGTTGGATGAACGTGTAGAGTCCTAAGAAACCAAAGTCAAACTGCCATCTTAGAAATGGGAAAGGGTCTGAAGAAATTACAAGCCAGCTACCTGCGAGCCAATTTAGGGGTAAGGTCCTTGGCAGCGATCCAATTTTTTGCTCAATGTTATACAGAAGTAAAGGGGTGTCACAACACTTTAGGAAAGATATCAACAGCTTTGAGAAGGGCTCTTCCCTCTTTTTTCCAGGTTTGTTAGCAGTGGGAAGCTGTGGCACAAAAAGAATGAACCCTCACTACCTTTTCCTGTATGTTGAACATGGTTGCTGGAACCCATAAACTGAATAAAAAAAGACAAACAATTTGAGCTAGATGAAAGAAAGCTTAATGCATGCTCTACCCAGGGCGGATAATGTAAGCTCCTGTTCTGTTTCACAAAACAGTGTTGGTTTAATCGCAACCTCATGGTGAGCACATTAAAACTGTCCTTCAGTTCAGATCAGTGAATTCTTTTCTAAATCTACTAAATGAATGTAGCCCCAAAGTCTAAAACAACATCCGACAATAATCCATGCAAGTCTTCAGGGGGGCCAGATGAATCCTCTTTGAAAAGTGATGCACTGTGACAATCACTGTATGGTAGTTAGATGCAAACAGCCCACAAATAAAGTCCATGACAATGTGTGACCAATGTCGAATAGTCTGAGGTAATATAAACTCCTGTCACTGGTTTTGCCCTTAGCTGAAGGCTTATGAATACTGACATATCCCCTGGCTTGCTGTTTTTTCGTTCCACGTCTGTAAAATAGCATGAAATTGATGTACTCAAGACTCTTGTAAATTACCCAGACCAAAATATAAGTGTGTCTTTGCTCCCTCCAGCCAGTGTCACCATTCCTTCAAAGTCAATTTAACAGCCAACAGCTCTCGATCTTCCACATCATAATTTTGTTCAGTGAAGGATAGGCTTTTGGAAAAAAATTAAATAAAAAAAGTATGAGTTAATTATAGAGATACATTGACTAAGAACACCTCCTTCCCCACGCTTGAATGTGCCACTTCTGTGCTGATGACTGGTTCATCGCAGCTGGATTATGCCGCAATAAATTGATCAGAAAACACAATAATTCAACCAGACAATGGGTAATGTTTATGAAGGTTTATTTAGCCACTAGTGTTGGGCAAAATCAGGCTGCAGCAGGGATGTGGTGTCCACTGCAAGGAAAAGAAGATTGTGAGTGGCTGAGCAGCGATCAGAAGGACAAATATACTAGATGAGAAAGCCACTAACGTTCTTAAGGAATTCACATCAATCTGCTCCTAAATTAATTCCTACCAGCGAGAGTGTAAAGCATTAGTCATGACAACTTCCAGTTAGGTACAGTTTTAATACACCAGAGACAATAATGGTACCCAATTAATAGTTCTTGGTTGAGGCCAAAAAACAGGCCATGGGAGGGTTAAGAAAATCTGGAAGGGAACTTTTGGCTAGAAGGAGTTTTTAAATTGGTGACAAGAGCAAAGGGCAGCAGGAAATAATAAGGCACAGGTTGACTGGGTGTATTTTCAGGTGTTAATAAGTGTAATTTCTCTCATGACAAAAGATCAGTTTTTAGTGAAATAATTTCTTGTAATTATTAACAATGTCTTTTATCGTAATATTGCTGTAACCCAGGTCCCATGTAGTTAAAATTAAACTGGAGTAGGTAATACAATGAGACTGGGCCTGGGCTCGTTGTAAGAAAATACAACTGGTTCTATATGCTACCTTGTAAATAAATACCTTTTAATAGTACTGTGTATTTTATAATGACCACCACAGCTGCAAATTTAAGGTAGAAATATTATCCAATAATTATTGACCAAAACAAAATAAATAAAGTGGTAGGTTGATATAAAGAATGTAAATAAAACACAAGCTTATTAAACAGTAGATAATAAAAAATAAAAACAATAAGGTTCAAAAAATAAATGTACCCGTAAAACCACACTTACTTTACCAAAAGTAAATCTATAATTAAAACTTGTTTCAAATGAAAAAACAAAAACAAAAAACAAAAAAAGAACAACCCGTTGCAGGCCTGTTCGATGCTTGTGTGCGGTGGGCCTAAAAACTGTAATGGCCAATTCACTCAGAACTGAGCATAAAATAAAAGGCACGTGCATAGAAATAGCAGTACTCACAAATCCAAGGTTACATTAGTAAAGGTAGCCGGGAAGGAATGGATCTTAGGCTTTTTACAGCAATGGCGGCATCAGTCAGAGAGGAAGAAAAGAAAAACAGCACAGCAGGAAAGCAGAAACCATCGGTTGAAAAACCGTCTCTGTCTCTCTCTCCAGCTGTCAGGCTGGGTTTAAATGACTCGAGCAGAGGTGGAGTTGAGAGATAATAAATTTATTGAGGGATGAATGTGAACAGAACACGAAAGGAACCACACAGGGAACAACAGACAACGGAACAAAGCGTGATGGGAACTAAGGGCGCGGAGGCGGAACTAAAAATGACAACAAGACGGAAAATAATAAACACCGGACCCAAATGTAACGCAACCAAAAACACTAAATAAATAAACAAACACCAACACGGG
>JAVLVB010000558.1:1836974-1894864 GCA_032876305.1 Orestias chungarensis | reverse complement strand
GGAAAGACGAGGAGGCAAGGCTAGAGGCAAAGAGGACTAACAGAGGCAAGGCTTGGAGCAACGAGGAATAGCAGAGGCAAGGCTAGGAGCAACGAGGAATAGCAGAGGCAAGGCTAGGAGCAACGAGGAATAGCAGAGGCAAGGCTAGGAGCAACGAGGAATAGCAGAGGCAAGGCTAGGAGCAACGAGGAATAGCAGACGATCCAGCGGTGAGTGTGTGAATGAATGTGGCTTAAATAGTGCGAACCGGGGTGTGATTGGTGGAGAGGAGGAGTGAATTATTGCAGACAGCTGTGAATGAAGGCGGAGTGACGAGACACAGGGAGGAAACAGAACCAAACAAAACACACATCATGACACCAGCGTCCACGTCCTTAAATATAGTACGCGCATTTAGCCACACTATCAAGCACTACGTCCTGTTGAACTAGCATCAGCTTTGCGTCAGCATGCAAAAAAATATATTTCAATGCTAAAGCTAAAACTATGACATGCGGTCTATTAGCACCGAATGCTACTACATAACTAGCACAGTTTGATACAGCACAAATTAAAGGCAAACAAAATAATATTCACCTCTTGCAGGTTACACCAAAGTTTATATCAGGACCACGAGTAGTCGACCTTTATGACAAGTCTTTAAAATGCTTCCCACTCTACGATGCTTCCTCACTTAGCTCTCTGTCTCAGCAGCGTCTCTCATTCTCTCTGCCTGCTCAATACTTTCCCGCACTATGTCACTAACTAACACTCTTTGCATGGTAACGTTACTCTGATTGGCTGCTGAGCATAAACACAACCAATAGCAAAACAGAAAACAGAAGATTGACATATAACAGGTAGCAGGTTAGGCTGCACATATAAAATATTGTCTCCTTTTTTTCTCAAACGGACTAAAACTTTTATACGAACTTATATTTTAACTGTAAATGGTCTTATTTATTACAATGTAAATATAATATTTCTGCTTTTTGATTATTTTAACAACAATTTTAATTATAATGAACTATTTATGAACTTTTGCTCTACATAGAAAGTTATCGTACCATTAGAAGTATTTTAAGCTTGGTAAAAATTATGACATTTTGACATGGCTACACCCTTCCTCTTTTGAATGTGTAGATTTCCTCATCACACCCAGCATCTCACACCCATATACCATTTGGACTTTTTCCTAGTTCTTTTGTGTGGGGAGTTTAACTTGAGTTGGATAACCATGCCATGATGCATGATGGTAACTGGCGTACTAGATGGATGACCGTGTTTCTCATAAGTTAATCTCATAGTCGGCTTTGGTTTTCTCTGTGATGTTCGGACTGTAGAAGACCTTTCACTGTTAACTTCACTTCTTGGGCTTTTAAAAGACCTCTCTCCATTTGGCCGAGGTGTGCTTCCTCCCTCTTCTTAATCATGTGAATCTACTTCTAGAGATTCAGTGTTTGTCTCTTGAAAATCAGAGTGTAACAACTGAGTTACAACACCTTCAGTTAGCTTTTCATACTCTGTGTCTGTTTCTGTAAGTTGTTGATTATCTGTGGCTTTACAGCTTTCCTCTTCAGATATTTCATCTTCCTCAGCTTTTTCACTCTCTTCAGTCTCCAAAGAGTCATTTATGTCCACCTGTCTCCTGACCTCATCCCTATCAGCATCTGGAAGATTGTTTACAGTTTCAAACTCTGAACCTGATAGCTCAGAGTCACTTTCTTCAAACCAGTTTGAAGAAAGTGACGTTTGGTTGACGTTTCCGAGCAGTTTGAGTTCTTGTTACAGGTCTCCGAATAGTGGTGGTATCATCTGAGGGGTCAGACATCCTGACCCGGTAACCAATGGGCAACAAGTGATCTCTATGGAGGGTTTTCATCACAGCTGACCCATGCTCTGGTCGGACTTTGTAAACAGGCAGGTTAGGCAACTTCTCCACCACAACGTAAGGAATTAATTTCAATCTATCTTGGAGTTTATGTTTTCCTTTTAGACTCATATTCCGAATAAGCATCCTGTCTCCTTTCTCCAAAGGTACATCTCTCACACAGGGGTCATATCGGGCCTTGTTTTTCAGGTGACTTTTGGTAGCTGCATTAGATGCCATCTATTAAGCATTTTGCAACTATTTCCTCATCCTGGCAACATACTGTTGGTAAGAGGTTTCACTTTCACCATTCAGCGAGATTCCAAAACAGATGTCGATAGGTAACCTTGCTTCCCTTCCGAACATGAGATGATAGGGGGAGTATCCCGTGGAATCATTTTTTGTGCAATTGTATGCATGTACCAGGTAGGCGATATGTTGACTCCAACATTGTTTCTTTACAGTGTCCAAGGTACCAAGCATTGCTAAAAGTGTTTGATTGAACCTTTCTGGCTGTGCGTCACCTTGAGGGTGGTAAGGTGATGTCTTTGATTTCCGAACCCCAAGCATAGACAAGAGTTCTTTGATCAAAGGACTCTCAAAATCTCGACCCTGGTCAGAGTGTATCCTCGCAGGTAGGCCATAGTGTAAAAAATACCTCTCCCACAATACTCTAGCAACGGTGATAGCCTTTTGATCTTTTGTAGCAAACGCTTGTGCGTAACGTGTATAATGGTCAGTCACCACCTACACATTAGCAACACCTTTAAAGTCAGGCTCTATCTGCAAAAAGTCAATGCAGACTAAATCAAAAGGACCATTACTTGTTATTTGGTTCAAGGGCGCAGCATGCTGAGGGAGGGTCTTTCCGGATATAAAACTACCACAAGTTCGAATGTACTGCTCAACCTCATCTGTCATTCACGGCCAATAAAATCTGTCCTTGATCAGCTCAGTATTGCGTTCCATTCCCATGTGTCAGCATTGATCATGTAGAGACCTTAATACCATTGGGCGGTATCTTGTTGGTAAGACAAATTGTTTGACCTGTTTTCTATTCATCTTTACTTTACTCGGTAAAGTAATCCATCTATTAACTACACTTACTTCACCAAAAGTAAATCTATAATTAAAACTTGTTTCAAATGAAAAAACAAAAACAAAAAAAGAACAACCCGTTGCAGGCCTGTTCGATGCTTGTGTGCAGTGGGCCTAAAAACTGTAATGGCCAATTCACTCAGAACTGAGCATAAAGTAAAAGGCACGTGCATAGAAATAGCAGTACTCACGAATCCAAGGTTACATTAGTAAAGGTAGCCGGGAAGGAATGGATCTTAGGCTTTTTACAGCAATGGCGGCAGCAGTCATAGCGGAAGAAAAGAAAAACAGCACAGCAGGACAGCAGAAACCATCGGTTGAAAAAACCGTCTCTGTCTCTCTCTCCAGCGTCCACATAGTACGCGCATTTAGCCACATTATCAAGCATTGTCTTGTTGAACTAGCATTAGCTTTGCGTCAGCATGCAAAAAATATATTTCAATGCTAAAGCTAAACCTAAAAAGACATGCGGTCTATTAGCACCGAATGCTACTACATAACTAGCATGTCGCTAATCACATTACACACCCAGGCTCTCTTACTATAGCAGTTCGATATAGCACAAATTAAAGGCAATCAAAATAATATTCACCTCTTGCAGGTTACACCAAAGTTTATATCAGGACCACGAATAGTCGACCTTTATGACAAGACTTTAAAATGCTTCCCATTCTACGATGCTTCCTCATTTAGCTCTCTGTCTAAGGAGCGTCTCTCATTCTCTCTGCCTGCTCAATACTTTCCCGCACTATGTCACTGACTCCTGCCCCTTGCATGGTAACGTTAATCTGATTGGTTTGCTGATTATAAACACAACCAATAGCAAAACAGAAGATTGACATATAACAGATAGCAGGATAGGCTACACATATAACATTTGTCTCCTTTTCTCTCAAACGGACTACAACTTTTATATGAACTTATATTTTAACTGTAAATAGTCTTATTTATTACACTGTAAATATTATATTTATGCTTTTTGACCAGATTATTTTAACAACAATTTTAATCATAATGAACTTTTGCTTTACATAGAAAGTTATCACACCATTAGAAGTATTTTAAGCTTGGTAAAAATGTTGACATTTTGACATGGCGACATTGCTCTTCTGGTGTAATAAAGAGTTATCACACCAAAGCACACATTTAACATAGCAGGGCAAACACGGTTTAAAGATGTGTTTAATATAATATATTTACTATTTGGTAAAATAACTGAAAACATAGTACAGTGTTCTCATATAAAACAATAAGGCTTCAGAAGGAAAAATAAATTAACAAAAACTTTCAGTCTAAAACAATTATCTGGAGCGTAGCATCCTGTTGAGATGTCAAAGCCTAATTAAAACTGCATGAACTGTCTCCTGTGATTGTTTACACATCTTCAATTATCTTATTGTCTCATTTTATTTGCTTTTTGTGAAAGCTTTCCGCTTTTCCCTTCATGTGACTCAAAATCCTAACATTTCACCTCAGTGCGAGGAAAAGGCAATGATTTTAAATGTGTCATTGACATGCAGGGCCCAGCTTAGAGTGATGACCATCTGCTTTGGCTAAATAATGATGACAAACCAGTTTGCATATCCAGCATGACGGAAATTCCCAGCTTAGATAAATCAGTCGCTGAAGCTCTGAGCTACTGTGGGAGTTATTCCTTATCTCTGTGGCTGTAACGTATAGCAGAACAGTCACTGCAGTCTGCTGAATGCTGATAGGAGCCTCTCCTTTTCATGTGCAACAGGCATGACATCCCCAAACTGTATCAATACAGATGACTCAACAAAATCCTGGCATGTGATTGGGTGCCCTGCCTTTGATGGCAGTCTTACGGTTCTTTGTGTGTTATGTGTGAGTTGGTTTGATTTAGAATCAAAAGACATATCCAGCAATGTGTCAGGTTTCATTATCATTTTTCATTGAAATGATCAGAGCGAGTCCTCAGAGGGGGTTATTTGCCTCTCTGGCACAAACATTTGCACGCATGTGTGTCCACCCATTCAGTAAGATGGATTGCACGCTATGAGTTTTCAGAACAGTTTACGACCTCGGGGCGTTAAACAATCCTTATTAGGACAATTGTGGGAAGTGTTCATATATGTAAATAAAATAATGTTATTTTATTTTTTATAAGTAAGCTCTAGCTTCATGAAGGTTTTGTGCATGACTTTTTTGAGTTTTTACTGTTATTAATTTTTTTTATAGGAGTAATGGCTTCTTTCTTATTAAGTTGCCTTTTTATCCAATGTCGGTACAGGACACATTTCCCTGTGGAGAACTTCCCACCAGCTTTAGCCAGCGTCATTACAGGTTCTTTTATTTTAATCCTGAGGTTGATTTGTGTATTTTGGACCAAAACATCTTCATTTCTGAGACATACAACACGTCTCTAACTTGAGGGAGGTAGTATGGCTGGACATTCCCATCGTGTCTTTACTTGCATTTAATTTTTTTTCAACAAATTAATGCAAACCCTTCAATCATTTGAAAATGTTTCCACAGTAAGCATAAATCAGTCTTGTGCAACTCCTCAACTTTCCTTCTGATATCTTAGCTGATTTTTTTTCTCTCTATGCATGGATGAATACTTTGGATTGAAAAACTGAGAAGAAATGTAATTTCTAACTTTATTGGTGTAATTCTATTTGAACAAGTGTCTTATAGCAACTGATATCACCTTTGCAACATATACGTATAAATGTATATTATATACGTATGCGTGTTGGAACAAGGTAGTTACTAATGAGAAGGATTAACTGCATCAGTTTGTTCGGTGATATATATTCTTGTGACGATTCCTTCTTCTTAGAATATTCTAAAGGTCAGAATTTCAAACTTATTCCACTTAGTCCTTTGACAGAAGGGAAAAAAAAATTATACTCACCTTATTTAAATGTCAGTTCATTTCTTGCAGTGGAAATTACTGTGTTGCTACAGGCAGCAGCATTTGAGGGGGTTTATTTATTTTCTGCCGTAACTATTTATATGCAACGCAAGAATGGTGTTGGCAGGTGGGAATATGAAAACTTAAACTTGAAAAGATGCGGCAGCAAACTTGTGAAAAATGAATGTCGTAAATCTTTGCTGTCAAGCATATATGTTTTAAAAGAATGAGTCTCTTGGCACATTTTAAATGAGATAAAATTTGCCTCTATCTATATTGATATTATTATACTTTAGGTGCGACTTGCTAAGATATAATAATCAGCTTTGACACACAAAGATAATTTCATAATGCACAAATTTCTCTCTGATCCTGAGGCAAAAGTAATATAAGCAGTGCAACAAGAACCGGAGCTAATATTGTGGAACCTCTTTTACACATTTTTTAAATTATACATAAGAGAAGAAAGAAAGTAAAATAAATATTTAATTTCTTCATCTGGAAGTAATGCCTTATTTTCAGCTTTAAAATCATGAATGTTGTCATTACGTTCTTCTACAAGCAGAAATGTCAAAAGTACTATTTTAATAAGCAGAAAGCACATTTTATAATACTAGTACTAGGCTTGAACTAATTATACATCACAGGTTCATTGATTGTTTGATTTTTTATTTCAAAAACATGAGGTGACACAGGGCTTTGCCTTGGTAATCTGTTGTGTTTAATTATAGCCTTAATTGCTTATTACCCAGAGACCTATTTTATTAAACATGCACATTTCTTTACAGATTGAAAAACAGTCAGGGTTTTTTTATCAGACAATTTTAACCTGTAAAATAAAAATAATCAAGCAAAAAATGTGTTGGATTTATACAAGACCTTTTCAGCAGTCTCTCTGCTTGAAAAAATAAGTCTTAACATCTTTTATCACTGTGGTGTGTGATGATTGTCACAGTAGTGGGAACACTTAAACTTAACAATCCCAACTGTTTGTTCATTTCGTTATTTCCATACATTAACATTTAGAGAGACTGCACTTCAAATTAAGTTCTATTTGCAAAAGCATGAACTAAAATGTATAAATATCTACTTCAGTATTGCATTTTAATACTATAAGCAAAAATTACAAATTTCAGGACATTTAGAATATCCTGCTTGATACGGTTTTACGCTTTTATGGATTCATCATACAGTGAAAGACTAATCAAAATAGGAGGATTATTTTATGTTTTATGAGAAAATATTTCATTTAGACTCTGTACATGTACATAACTGACAATCTACAGATATACAGCAATCAGACATATCATGCATAACATGAGTCTAGATTTATATAAGTTTCACAAAAAAGACATTGTGATGGTTTAAAAGGAGGTCTCTACATCTACAAAACAGAATCTTTGTTGTGATGAATGTGAAACCAAAGGCAGGACTATGAGGTCGATACAAACTGCATTTATGTACAGCTACAACGAAACGGTTCCAAACGGATTAAAAACACCAAATATCAACAATTAAAAATTTCAAGTGGTTGTGTTGCCAAAAAAAAAATCAAATTAAACCTCCAATAAAATCCTGACATTCCTGATTTTATGTTTTATTTAGAAACTATAAAATGTTATTAAATAGAATAAATGGACATTTTAGGAAAGCAGTTCAAATATGACAGACTTAAACTCTGAACTCCTGGTTATGTTGTGCAAAGGTCAGCAACATTATGGTAACTTTGCATTTGGAGGATAGAAACCCCATGAGTGAGTTGGATCTGGAAAAATGCTTTCTGTCCCAGTCCACTCGAGCTTTCCCGAATCTTCAATCCAATAATCATGAACATTTGTGTTCCTAAATTTTAAACTAGGTCCCACCAGCTTAATTTCAGGGACCAACTGGTAAAGAGCTTGCTGGAAAGTGGCCGTAGGGCTCAAGTCTGGTAGGATCACTGGCTTCACATAACTTGGCTGCCCTGGGAAAAATGCCACCTAGTGGCACAGAACTCACACAAACCAGATCCAATAATATTGTTTATCCTAATAGTAATATGTTTCAATTTTAGAGGTGTATTTTTGTGTCGTCCTTCTAATCTCTAGTGGCTCTCACTACAAACAAGTATGCTAGATATCTTAATTAAGTTAGAGGCTGCATTTGACATGACAAGAGGATTTCTATTTTATGAGATCACTGTACTCACCACTGTTACAAGTAAGCTGAATCAGGTGCGTAAGACAAACATTCCTATGATACATTTTACAGCCAATCCCCTATCTCCCTTCCTGCAGCAACCATCACCTGGAGAAAAATATCAGCAGGTGCGCTGACAGCTTGTTTTTTTATTTCTCTGGGTAAATGTATGCCTGGAGATGTGTGTTTGAGCAAAACAAATGCACATCACTGGAACAAAAAAACTTTAATCACAGCTCCAAAGATTAGTTTCACAGCCTGGGTGACAATAAAGATGACCATAAAGTTCTTAAGGCTCTTATGTTTTCCTTGCTGTCTGTTTGATGTGTTTATCAGGTGTTGTCCGGGAGCAAAACTCCAAATCAATAAAGCAATTAGTACATCCCAGCCTCTGACTCTCACCAGGCAAGATTTATTGGTTGGGACTTCAGCCATGGCAAACGGGAACCTCATCATTTCTTCATGGCTGGCTGGGTAGCACAAGCAAGTAGGGCTCAGGTCCACTGGCACAAGCACACTAACTGGCAGGCAGGGATGTCGAGACATCCTCTTCGTGCATATATCAGATTAGCCTGACCTTTTCCGTGAGGTTTACGACAGCTCCCACAGCGTGGTATGTTCTGCTGCAGAAACACAGCTCAATTTTAAATAACTTTGATGCTGGGGATGTAACTTTTGTCATCCAATAACATTTCTAAGTTGGACAAAATTAAAACAGTATGTTTAGTGCTGTTTTATGTCCAGGACTAAATTACTCTATATTTCCAATCCTAGATTTACGTTCAAAGGCCAACTTTGCACTATAAAAAAATTCTACATTTTTTCTTACCATTTTGTCAGCTACCAGTTTTTCCCCTATGCTGAAATGTTTAGTTTCTTAATCCATTTTGGAACTAACTTGGAGGAATCTTTTACACCTGGGTGGGTATATAAAGCTGTTTGTGAAACGTATAAAAAGAACATGTACTTTTCAGCATTTCCTAGTGAGACAGGTGAGGTCACTTCAGTGATCCAGGGTTCTGTGGCTGCAAAACAAGCCCAAATCATTATACCACCACTACTATGTGCACTTTACCCAAAACTGAGTTTAAACAAAGGTATTTGTATATCACATTTAATCAAGGCAGTTCTTTAGTGTTGAGATCAGATCAAAATCAAAGTGCTATCAAAGTGTTTGACCTAATCCTGTTTTTTCAGTCAATCTATAATTATGTCCTCTATTTTGTTCACATTATATATACACAGTGCCACAAAGTGGTGCACCAGCTCTCACTACTAAGTAAAAAGAAATGGCAAGAGTACAGTCATCTGTGGTACTCCTGCACTGCTGGCCAGCTGGTAAGGCACTTAATCCTTCAGCCTCACAAACTGTGACCTGGTTGGCAGGCAGTCATTAATACTGGTGATTGTTCAGGCCTCGGTTTGTGTCTTCTGGAGTTTTTTGATTAAGCAAATCAGGCTGAGTTGTGTTAAATTCACTGTAGAAATGAAAGAACATCATCCTCACAAAGCTGCCTACCAGATGATAGGTTTGTTTCCTTAAGTTTTTTGTTGTACACAATTAGTATTTTCTGTGACATTTGTTAGGAATATTGAACAATAACAAAAATGTTTACCCACATGTATGAATAAATTGTTGAAAAGGTTTTAGATTCAAGTTTTTTGGTGCCTTGAAGTTTAGCTTCTTAAACTCTTCTAAACATTCATGTTCACCCAAAGCTCTAAATCTTGTGTTAGGGACCACTAAGTGAGGAAACAATGTTTCCTCACAAAGTCCCATTTCACTTAGATTTTGAAGAAAAAAATAGCAGATGTCTCTCATTTCTGATATGAAACAGCACCCTACACCTGAGGAGGATTTACTGCATGATAAATTAACGTGAAATACCTTGTCATCTCCTTTGAGGAATCACTGCTAGCATGGTACACTTAGCTGGGCATCTATAAATAAATCCTGTTGAATAAATAACATGTGTTCAAGGAATACCTTTGAGACAGTAACATGAACAGGTGTGCCAGACTGACCTTTTCCCTGTAACTCTGTGGATGGGATCCCATGGGTCAATCTACTTTTAGTGTAATACAAATCCTTTGTATTCGTTGCTTTGTTATCTTCTGCATTCATCTCGCCATTAGTGAAACGAGACCGAAGTGCTCAGACAGCAGTCCTTTTTTCTCAGTTAAATTACTCCCTGGCAAAGTGGACTCGTCAGTGGTTTATGTGAGCCTGGTGTTATTGTTTTGTCCCTTCAGTTTGTGTGACTTCAAAGCTTTTGAGCTGTTGTTTTTAAGATCATTTTCTTTCCAGAAAAGGCAGATTACTGTCTTGTCTGTTAGGAGGCAACAAGGATTTCTGCTGATAAGGGCTGGACATATTTTGCTGCTGTGAAACTAAAACAAATGTGTTGATTAGAGCCACTATTCTGGTAATACAGCCCAGAAAGGTTAGATTGTAACGTCATATTCATCACACTATTGTTAAATCCACTGTGCAGAAGTTGGAATGTTCTGGCTGTCCATCAAAACAAAAAGATCATCATTAATTCTAATAAAAAAGATTGTATCTTTAGAGGAGCTGCAGAGTCTGGTGTTTTATAGAACCCAGGGGAAAAAATCTGGGTAGATTCATTTTCCAGCAGAACAACAACTAAGAATGAAACTGGACTGACTACGAAAATCATAATACAGTGTAAGAGTGGTCCAGTCCAGTTGCGAGCTCATAGTCACAAATTTTTTCGATCAAATACATCTAGATTGAAGTATTTGGCATATTCTACAAACGAGAATATGCCAAACACAGCTTTAACAGAAGCTAAAAGTTGATTTACAAAGGATTGACTCAGGTGGCAGAAAGGGGCTGAATACTTCTGTCACCAAAACACTAACAAATGAACTTTGACAAAAGCTATACTTTACAGAGCTTATGAAGTCTTTTTCGCAGTGCCAGACGTTCAACAATACATATTTTTGAAATGATTTTTCCTCTTTGGATTGTGTGAGTGGGCTCATCGGCCAGGTAAATAAATATTTCAAAACCTCTTTAAAGGGGTCAATCTGTCTTTTGCCATGAACCAATATCCCACTTCATCATGAGTGAATCACATAACACAAGAAGAGCTAGATATTTGATAGTTATTTCTGCCACAAACAAGCTTTTGATCAACAAAGATGGACTATCTCCTGCTTGGAGTCTCAAAGCTTGTGGGAATCCAACGACTTTACAAGAAAAACAACTGCTGACAAGTTCTTCCGCTCTTAAAAATCGCTTCCTTTACCACTATTGACACAGCTAATGCTGCATTACTGCCACCATGCTAAATCGGGGAGTGTAAACACAAGACGACCCTATTGAACAAAAGCGGGACTTCAGCCGCAGCAAAGGAAAACTCAAGCTGGTTGCTGCTGAACCAAATCAGTGAACTGAAGAGTGTGGAAATGATCTGGAGCTTTGGGGAAAAACAACAATTCTCTGTGGATTTGTCACCACAAACAGATACATTGATCTATTGTTTATTCTTGGATGGTAAAAAGAAAAGAAAATATGTCGGTGCCAGTGTTTGCATGTAACTGCTCCGACATCGGACTGAGAACTTGTTTTTTACGTTTGTTCTGATTAACATGCCCACATCAAACACTTTTATGCCTATGCCGAACTCCTTTAAGACATTAACTCTCTCCCTTATATTACTGTGAAGACTGTGAAATGGACAGTTCCCAGAGGTAAAAAGTAATGCAAAACCCCTCAGATGCCTTCAGCATCATTCTGCCTGTACATCCCACAAGCGTCGGTTTGTATTACAAGGTGTGTATATGAAGAGCTTGTGGTAAAACAAAGTCAACTGAAACTATTAAACTACTTATCGCTGAATTAAATTAATAGTTTGGTAATAACTGAAAATTTTTTAATTGTTTTGAATAAGAAAGACTAAGACTACTATTTATAATAGTCTGTTTATAATTCTATATATATAAATGCTTCAGGCTGTGGAGACAATATACCCCTGACCTTCAACTGTTCTCTGTAATAGGAAATGGTGAGCCACCTTTAGCACTTCATTCTATCGAGTAAATTAAAAAAAACATCCTTCATTTTTGTATCTCCCGACAGCAGTGTGATGTTTCTGTTTGCAGTACAGCTTTTCTATGTTAGTATCCTTTTCATGAGACTGCTTTCCAACAGCAGACTGTCTTCAGTCAGAGGTTTGTTGGATTTACTGAAATACAGACAGCTAGAAGATATTGCTGCTGTCCTTGGAATCAACATTGAGAGATTTAAGTTACGAAAGTATCAATTTTTTTATATATATATTGATCCGCTGTGTATTATATTGAATGGAATATCATTTAAGGATTTTTCCAGGCCTGGATGAGCACCGAAAAATATTAGAGTAGGGAATTTAATTTGTTTATTCAGACTTTAATCACTATTTTATTGCTTTAATGTTCCTTACTTCCTTTTCTTGTGGATTTTTATTTCCTCCTTGGATGTTTTTTTTACGTCAGTCAGTTCTTATACCCTTCTTTCATTTCTCCCAATGGGCATTAAGAGAATGCCCCTCATTTTTTTATTATACCAAATATTAATTACACTGTATATTGATACATTCCTAAAATATGTGGCACCATTTCTTTAGCAGCAATAATTGAAAATCTCCTGTATTTTACCATCATTGCAATTTCATAAAAGAGTGAAGAGTTATTTTTTCTCATATTTTACCCGATATTCATGTTCTGCCTTAAACGTTACAATTTCATGCTCGTCACTTAGTCTTTGAAGGGAAGCGAAAATAGCCAGAAGGCGTGAAAAACTTTATGTATGTGTATTATTTAAAACATAGGAATCTGACTTAAAGGTCTTGAACAATTCACCAAAATGGTGTCCTGTGTTAAAGTGGCTTGGGGTTATGCTGGTTTGAGAATTCCTGATTAAAACATAACGATTTCATTCTTTTTTTTTTTTTTGCTTACAGTGACATCATTGAGGATTTCCCATTTTAGTTCTCATGTTGGGCCTTCTACATTTGAAGACTTTGCAGTTTATGGTGGTGTTCTTTTATAATTAATGAGACAAAATAAAAACTACAAGTCTTTACCATCCCTTGTGAAGGGACTAACTCTTCGAATAAACACAAGACTTTGTTGGAAGTTTAAGACCACTTAAAAAAAAAAATAAGTTAGGGGTGCTGTTGCAACATTTGTAGAAGCTATATTTCACCATGCAGTTTGTCTCTGGTTCAGTTCCTGGCCCTGGACTATTTGCTACATGTAAGTCTCCTTCTCTGCCTTTTTTCTGTTTTTATACTGTTGAATAAGTTCCAAAAAGCATTTAATAAAAATGGTAGTTTAGCCAGTGCAGTTTTCATCTAATCCCCAAGGCAAAAAACAACGTCTTACACTTCTCTTAAACGAGCCTTTAAATAAAAATTCAAATCATAAAAATAAAATAAAAAAATTTAACTGGATGCTAGTAGGCTGACATCACAGATTAGTTCAAATCTGAGGATACATCAGAGGAAATAATGTGACGGAAAGTTGAATGACCTAGCTTTGAAAACTATTGTTTGGGGAAATTATCCAGTCTTTGATAATCATTTTGTTCTGCCATAATAGTCTGGCCTAGTTTCCAATCAGCTGCCGCATTCTGGATATAAACACAGAAACCTGTGGAAGTTGGAGTTACTTGGTGATTCTTTTAGTTTCAAATTTCCAGCATTTGAGTGGACTTCTTCCAAAATAAATAAAATAAAACTTAACTGTCTGAAACGCACGAATGGTTAGGATTGTAAGAAAATGTCACTTGATAATGAAAGAGAAGGTTTTCCCGTCAAGTCCAGAAATTGCCCTTCATCTTTTTCCTGGTTCAAACTGCTCCTTCCACCTGTCACTCCCTGCAGGCTAAGAATCCAATTATATGGATATATTCACAACAAGCATTTGCCAGTGATGAGGGAAGAGGCGGAGGCAATGGGGCGCAGTGGTGTAAGAAACTAGAGCCCTCTCCTCATTTTAAAGGGATATCTTGGATTCCTTCATGGACATGTGGGAGGTAACACCCATTTCTGCCAGCTGAAGAAAAGCAAAGGCAACAGGTTCACTCTAACTAACCCACAGATCTCATTAACAGGTGAAGCTGAGAAGATGAAGTAGACCGACAAATATCCTGAAAATTAAAATCAAAGACAATGACTATTCTGACTGACTGAGTTATCCTTTTTTTTGTTGTTGTTGGAAATTATATGGTTTAAAAGATTCAGAGTTTTTATTTAATGTGATCTGTAATGTTAGCTCTTAGGAATTTCTGTGGTTTGAATGTTTTTCTTTTTGGCCAAACCTCAAATAAAGATCTAAAGCTAGGCCTACAAGATGTATTGCTGCTTGTCACATTTAGTAACTTTGGAATTCCTCAAACTCCTTAGAAAAATTGGTGAGACAAAGATTTTTATGACAGGAAGCCGGTAACAAAGTGTCTGTCATATTGAGAAGACCTTCTAGTAAGCCTCAAGAATTTTAGATCGATGTCACTTAAAAGATCAAAATAAATTCAGTCTGCATTTGGGTAAGTTAAATGAATTTAGCTGTTTAATTATTTCAGTTTCAATGTTTTAAATGATGTTCTTTGTGAAATGATGCTCAGGTTCAATATTCTTGTGAATTTTCCTCAGTCTCAGCCTTAGATTGTATTATTCAAAGTTATATACTGATGGGCTTTCCAGCAGAACAATCATCCCAAACATATTCTATAAATGTTAGGTTATTTACTCATTGAAATGATTACATTTTCATTTACACACTATTGGGAGTATTTCTTCAACAAAACGGGAGAATAAACGAGTTGAGACCGAAATTGGTCTCTGTGTTTAATGTACAAAAATAAATATGGACTTTATAGTAGCGTTGTAGCTGAATTTAGGAATTTTTCCTGTGTGTGACCTTTAACACGAGTTTTTCATGTCATCTGGTCAAACAACTAAATCAAACAATCTCCCTATGCATACACAGATTCTCCCCGCTATGTTTTTATGGCACTGATCTAAAAAGGACCTATAATGTGCTTTTGTTTGATTTTCTGCCAAGCTTCTCTAATTTCTTTTCCAGATGAGAGACCATGTATGCACAAAGGGAAACCGTGAGTTATCACCTAGTCTGAATCGCTAGAGAAAATGAGAGTAATCATCTCTACTTCGGCGGTCACCTCTTAAAGGTCCTGTTTCATCTGGCCTGGCGGGAACAAGGCCGTGTCAGCTCTATGCTCCAAGAGACAATAACAACGATGTCATTTCAGCGCAGCAGAGACTGTCACAATGAACTGGATGATCATGCAATGTGACTATGCATAAAAAATCTCACACTGTCTGCAAAAGCTCAGTGATGTGAAATGACAGAGGCCGTTTGAGGACAATGAATGAAGCGTCATGCCTCTCTGTAAGAGCGCTAGTGTCAGAGGCACACCTGAACACGAACACTGATTAAAGCTGAATCAGATTTAACAACACATCGCTTCCAGCCTGAGCCTAAAAGGACATAAAAGTGTTCAATGAGCAGCACTTTCTTATTGAGACTAATGCAGCAGACATTAAACAGTTCCTCATAAGATGCATGACTGTTTCACGACATATATAGATTGGTAATGTGACTTACTAATCCACTGCTCATGTCCCAGAAGGCAAGCACTCCAGGTTTGAGGAAAACTAATCAGCTGCATACTTATCCATCTTCACTGCTGTGGTCAAAATCAGCATTTGTCTAAAACCACCTCATCTTTTCAAGATTGTCCCAATAAGATTGTTTTTTAACCCTGGGAGATTTTTTCAGGCCAAAGGTCAGTCATGTAACCAGGCCACCCAGGGCTTGCCAAGCATGCATGTTCCCACACATACATGTTCAAACCCACAGCTAAATGCATGGGCACAAGCAAAACATATTTGTGCACGTGTGCACACACACTTATAGCAAATTCCAAGTAAAAGGCCACCTATTAGACCTACTGTAACTTCTTGGGTTGTAATATACAGTAACTTTACTGCTGTTAATGCAAAAGTACTAAGATAATAAATATTTTACAAATTAATAAGTGTCTAAGTTAAAGCTTTACATAGTCATATCATGTTAAAAGATCAACTGCCTCAGTGGCACATCATCAGGGAATACTAATGAACCCCAACCTACAGTAAATCCAAGGTTGGAATACACAAACTTTTATGTTTGATCTGGGTTACATAACAGCAAATCAGCAACAGTCAGAAATATTTACCAACATAATCACTTAATAGAATAACGCTTTAACGCAAAGAAAGCTATTATTACAGTTGAGAGCCACTTATGTCTATGTTAGCATCTGGTATTGTTCATGTGTTGTTGCTCTACTGTAGAAATGATTTTCTAACTTCTCCCAAATGCTTTACTTCTCCTGAAGTACCAGCAGGACTGGTGTCATCACCATCACCACCTTTGAATGGCAAACATATGTTTACAGCTTTTCCATAAACCGTATTTCAAACAGTAAGATTATGTAGTCTATCTCACTGGTTTGGCCTTATATCAGATTAGCTGGACAAATAAGTAAAATAATAATAATAATAAAGTGGTGTGTAAATCTGTGATTTTAACTTTCCAGTCCTTATCTTAATTTAAAGGCTAAACCTATATAGGCTCCATATTTACACTGTTGACTGAATGTGGACAGATTAGCGTTTTGTATGTATTCACATATAAATAACATACACAATTAGATGATCTTTTTTTTTTATAGTAAATTAACTCAAGTATGAACTAATCTGGCCATATATGGATCACGTGTTCCTGTGTTCACCTTAAATCTATGTTATGAATTTGAAGTAGTTTGCTCATTTCTTTCCAGAGTTAGCAGGGGGAACACAAAATCTCAGCCTCACTCTTTCATATTGAAATAACCTGTTCCCCCAGGTAACTTTGTTAAGGATAGAAAAAACACATGAAATATCTCATGAGTATAGGAAATGACCTTGTCTCAATAATACATCAGTTAAAACAGATGATTTTTAGAAGCAAAGCACATTAACTGACACTAAGGGTGAAAATTCATTGTAGCGACATATCTCTTTAATTTATCAAGAAATGTGTTATATTTCAGATCAGAAACATGGTATACATCAATTAAAAGATAATGTTTAATTTTGTCACGAATGTTTGACCATCGTAGTTTGTATATGTCGCTAATAAAACAATAAAGAAAGACAATTCCGATCGGAAAACAGGGGAAACAGAAAGTATCAGGGGAACAGAATTTCGCACAACACCGGCAGACTTTTTTTGTTTTTTTACAGAGACGCAGGCCAATATTAGGCTGGCGGTTCGGGAATATTCCCGGTTCTCTATATGGCCAGTCCGGGCCTGTTTTAACCCGACATCTGACAGCCTAGTAGAACGAGACATTCTTAACAAATGCAGGGGCATACAGGGGGCACTTTTGATTTTCTTGAAGCAGCCACCACAGACTAATGATGGAGAGGCCACTAGGGTTTTTCAAAGCCTCAGCTCGGCATACATGACAGACGCCGCTTTGTGACTTCAGATTTAAGGGATTGTTTGGATTTAGAAGATGGAGATTCGTACAAAGATGACAAAGATCAAACCTCTTTTCATTGTTTTGGTGAGCACTTTGAGGACACTTTAGCTGGCTGCTGGCGACACTCTCTCCTTATTCTTCCAGAGCTGAGGCAATTTACAGTCTTGTATTTTTGTCATATGTGTCATCTTTCCTGAAACATAAGTCTGCCTGAGCCAGCACCAATTTTTGCAACGGCCTTTCATAAATGGTCTGATATGAATCATATTCAAAAAGAACAGAGAATATAGTTGATGCATTATGTGAAATTATGGCTCATAAAATACTGCAGTTGGGAAAATATCAAACATCAAATAACATGTTTTTAAAAATATATTTTGAGCTGTTACTTTTTTATTACAGATGCATGTTTCGAGCCATTAAAGAAGTTTAAAGAAAAAGATAAACTCAAGCAAATACAAGTGCCATGTTTAGATGATGATTTTATTTGCATGCGGGGAAAACCATTTAAGAGGAAATTAAAGATCTTCTTATTTATTTTCTGTTTACAATTGTCCTAACACAGGAGGATTTTTTAAGAATAAATGTTCTGTTTGAGGTCCTTGCTCTGCTTTTGATTTGTGCTTTCGATGTTGAGTCCTGTTGCAAGCCTCACGTCCGCTTAAACTTAAGCTCAAAACTAAATTGTCTTCAAGATTTTACATTTTTCACACAACCATCACCATTTTTAACTTTGTCACTTTACTGTTCGGTTTCTCAAATGCTGTTTCACTTTTACGCCAAGAGCCCACATCTACCATTAAGATCCAATCGACAAAATGTTTCGCAAGAAGCATTTGGGATCATCAAAATGTTTCTTGACAAATGAGACGAGTCTCTGTGTTCTATGTTGTCAGTTGAGATTTTTGCCTTAAAATGTTTGGCCCATTAGGAAGGGACAGACGGCGGCTGCAGATGACAATGTTTTCATTACAGTCAAGAGGACACTTGGTTGTTATCAGAATACAAACATATGGGGTTTACTGAAGATGCACGTTTATCTCAAGTTATTTACGTAGACTTTCAAATTCCCAACATCTTTGAATCTGCTGTTGTAAAATCCCTGTGGCACATTTTACTTCTGGTGTAAACGCTGTTAATGTATTCTAAATCCAATAAAAACTCATCCTCTGTTGCCTGAGCTTTAAACTGATTTTATAGAAAAAGGTGCTTAAAATATTTTTGAGTTAAATACTGAGTAAAAGACAGTTTAAAGAGTAATATGTTGATACATATATGTTGTGTGTTTTAAATTAGAACTTTGGGAATGAAGGCACTTTAAATAAACTAGTCACGCTTTAAAATTATATGATTTTAAAATTATGTGAGAAATTTCAGGAAACCCGTATTGTAGCTTTGTGAAAACATTAACATGTAGCAAAATACCACAGTGGTTTGCCTGAAATCTACTTTCCTTGACCTTTTAAAGAAACTGTAAAAAAGCTGGTAGTTTAGACTATGAAAAGCACATTGGTAAAGTACAGAAATCAGTGGTTAAACCAGCAGCCCTCCAAGCTCCAATCACCTAAAGCCATTTTTTTCAAAAGGCCAAAAAAAGGGCCAGAAAGATTTACTGTATGAACTTTAAGATAAAGGTCAGCAGTTCAGAACTCAATCCACTGTTCAATACAACTGAGCAACAAAATAAAATGAAGCTAAAGTGAGAAATAAAGTGCAACCCTGTGCAGCCTCTTCTCCACAAGACGTGGTTCTGTGATATTAAACCGTACCATTTAGACACAAATATGACAATTAACTTTTTAGTAATCGGTATTTGCCCGGCAGTAAACAGTATAACTGGCAACGGCGAGACAAATCCTGTTTTTACCACTCTCTCTCTCTGACACACACACAGGAAAGTGCGCTCTATGAAGTGGGTTATCATTCTTTATTTGTGATCTCTTATCCGAGTTAATATGTTTTCCATCCTCAGGGCATGTTTTTCCTGCCGTATGTGATCCATGGGACTTTTGTGTTGCATTTGCTTCTGGAACACAATTTAAAGTGCCATGAATTTTCTATTGACCTTCTGCCACAGTGTTTGTTTTGCAGCAGTGTAAAAAAAATTTGACAAACATGTTTTTTACCGATCTTTTATGTTTTCATCACCATAATCATATTGATTTCAACAGATTACTTATATCCTTGCCACAATGGGATGAATTTAATCTCATAAAGCGACCATTCTCATTATGTCTGGGTTCTCTGTACAAACTAGAAACTGTACAGACATAAGTTTAAGGATAATTTCTTATAATAAAATCCTGTTAAAATAGGAACATAAAGTGGTTCATGGACCATTCTGTTTGCATATTAATGAAAGCATTTTTTGAGGGATTAAATCAAAGTTATTTTAGTACTGGTTAATTACTTCTATAATCAAAATACTATTTTTTGTAGACTGAAAAGATGTCCTTGTATAGTGGAATCAAATTTCAGACATGCAAAATAAAAATAAAAAGCATATGAGCACCCTCTCATCTTTTATTAGTAAGAAGTATCCAGATCGGTTCAAAACCAAAGTATTCAAAGCTAGTCCATCTATAGCTAAACCAAAGGCCAGGACATTTTGCTCTGTCAAAAGGGTGTGTTAAATATAGGATTGTTGGACATAGAATTTACTATTAAGAGATTGACTTTTATGGATTTCAACCAGAGTACTTCAGTAAGGTATGCTCACATTCTGTGTTTGAGAGCAGATTTTCTCAGTCTCTCAACCTTGCAGCTGCCTGCTCTGAGGCTCTACCTATTTGCAGGACACTAATTGTTTTTGCAGGATAAGGGCTAGAACTAACCATGAAAGGAGCCAACCTCTCTCCATTGTTTAAGTTTTGTGAACAGTTTATCTGCTTTATCTATATTAACTGATTAATAGTTGTATGACATTAATATTGGTTATAAAAATGCCTTGATTACCTTCATTTCTGATGTTTGATCCCGCATGATTCAACAAACTCAATATTTTGAATCTGTTTCCAGAAAACACCTAAAGTGCACACAGAGACACACAGGAAGCACAACCACATGTACACAGTCATAACCAAAGGACAATTTTAAGTAATCAGTTCACCTAATGGTTGTGTTTTTGGGCACTAAGTGGAAACCAAATAACATACATAAGAGATAGCTAGAAAATACACAACTAAATATGTAAACTAAATGCCAAAAGGCCCAAAGCTGGGATGTGAACCAAGTATTTACTAATCATTATACCATTTGAAGTTCACAACTCTCTCAGACTTTAGAAGCAACAGGGCTAACACCTGTGCCACCATCAAGGAATCAAGGAATTTTATTTGTCATCACATCACATGTGGTACATGAGGTGGGCGAAATTTTTTTAATCCCACGGTCCAGTTTACACCCTGAGAGCAATTTTAAAATAGCTACAAAATAAGAATAATATAATAAAATATAAAGAAATATAAGAGAATAGGATTTTGACTACACAAAATCTACAATATGGGACTTCGGACATAGTAGCAATGAAAATTCGGAGTGCAAAATTTTTTGTAGCAGCATGGATGGTTAATAAAGTGACATATTAAAGTGTCATATTAAAGTGAACAGTGCCGGTTAAATGAGAACGTTTTTTGTTTGTTTTTTTCATTTGTAATTGTCCTTGCGTGTGTTTGAGAGTCTCACAGCTTCAGGAATGAAGCTGTTTCTCAGTCTGGTGGTTTTGCACTTTATGCTCCGCAGCCTCCTCCCTGAGTGTGCTGGGTGGGTGGGATCCTTCATGATGCAGGTGGCCCTTTTCCTGCATCTGGAGCTGTTAATGTATGTGGTGCTGGGGAGGCTGACTCCAACAGTCCTCTGTGCAGCCTTCACCACTCTCTGCAGAGCTTTCCTGTCTGCAGCAGAGCAGCTTCCATGCCACACGTTGATGCTGGAGCACAGTACGCTCTCCACCACACATCTGTAGAAGGAGGTGAGGACTGAGCCCACGAGTCCAGCTCTTCTCAACCTTCTTAGGAAGTAGAGCCGCTGGTGCGCCTTCCTGACCAGAGTGGAAGTGTTGTTGCTCCAGGTGAGGTGTGTTAATGGTGGGGGAGGAGATGTTGTGAATCCTCACAGACTGCGGCCAGTTGGTCATGAGGTCCAGGACCCAGTTGCAGATGGAGGACCTCAGACCAAGTGAGAACATTTTTTTTATCAGGGTCTGAGGAATCATGGTGCTGAACGCGGAGGTGAAGTCCACAAACAGCATACGGATGTAGGAATCCTTCTGCTCCAGGTAGGTGAGTGCAGTGTGGACCACGGAGGAAATGGCGTCCTCTGTGGATCGATTTTTCCTGTATGCATACTGGTGTGGATCCACAGTGACGTTGATGGTGGCTTTGATGTGGGTCTGAACCAGTTTTTCAAGGCACTTTGTGACTATCGGTGTGAGGGCTACTGGTCGATAGTCATTCAGACCTGTCACTGCGAGGCTCTCGGGGACCGGGATGAGGGTGGCGGTCTTCATGCAGGTGGGGACAGCTGGCTGGATGAGGGAGGCGTTGAAGATGTCCGCCAGCATGTCTGAGAGCTGGTCCGCGCACTCTCTCAGGAACTGTCCGGGGATGTTGTCTGGGCCAGCAGCTTTTCGGGGGTTGATCCTCCTCAGCGTCCTCCTTACTTCTGCTGGAGTCGCACTTCCCCTGGTGAAGTCGTGATTCTGGTGCTGGGGAGGGTGTCATGGTTCTCAAACCGGGCGTAGAATTGGTTGAGAGCCTCAGGCAGGGAGGGGTCTTTGGGGCATTGTGCAGCTTTATATTTATAGTCTGTAATGCACTTGTAATGCACCATGTAGCCCTCAGTAAAATATTATCCAGTTTATGTTATTGTTTATGGAAAAGATGGAAAGATCCTACTGGAAATCTTCTTCTTTTATCTTTTTAATGGAAGATGGTAAAAAATGTAAAGTTTTATAATTCACCTTCATGTTTTCATGCGATCTAATGTTGAAAAACTGGAATAACATCTACTTAAAAAAAGACATAGTCCTTCATAGCAATAGAGGGCTTTGGCTATTAGTATAAAGAGACCTAAGAACCTTGAATAACATCTCTAACGGGGGAAAACATTTGTTTTTCTGCCTATATTTGAATAGCATGTCAATTTGCAGTTATAAAGAAAAAACAGTTCAGGAAAGGTTCATTTGGTTTTTAAGCTTAGTATATTTGCCTGAAAAACTCCATCATCAATACTTTAGTAAGTAATATCTGCACTTATAGGCTTAAATGTCCTCATCCATGGAAAGTGGAAGTGGAGACCTGACGATCAATACTGTACAAAAGGCTCTCTTGATCCCCTAGGATGTTTAGGATGTGAACAATGTAATTGTTCATACACACTTTATTGCAGGTTATCATGTTTTCACCTCGCCACTTCCTCTAACTGTTGTCTGGTGTCTAGCACGACAAGTACAACAGAAACCTACCTTAGTTCTCAAATACCATCAGTGTTTTCACCAATCTAGTCTTTCTTGTTAATCATGTTGTCTCTTAAAAATAATTAGCAATTTTCTCCTGTTCTGTAAATGGGTTGTGCCCAAGATTCTAACAAAAGCAATTGTTCAATATTTAGGTTTAAAATTAGATTTAAGGTTGTTTTAACTTTTTTTTAAATAACTGAAAAAGATCCATTTAACATTGATTGACTGTCTGTTCAATGTTATCCTTACTGGGGTGCTATTATTACTTCCCCTAATGTGTCCTTTGTGAAAGGTATGTTAGTTATTGTAAGCTAATGTTAGTTTTGCCACAATCGGTAATTTAAGCATTGCTTCCAAAGATAAATCTGACATTGTCACAGTAGTTATTGTTAGCATTAACATAGTCACATAGCTAGTTGTAGGTATGCAGCTGTGTATTCCTGCCCTAGTTAATATTACCATTGCAACAAGCAGGGGCGGATCTAGAAAAATATTTATGGGGTGGCGAGAAGGGGGCAGGAATTTTTGAGGAGTGGCAAAATTCGTCAGACATACAGTAAATATATACTAACTTTTATAACATAATTTTTGTTGGTGCCAAGTGCCAACTGGGGTGGCATCTTGCAACCTATGCCACCCCGTTAGCCCGCCCATGGCCACAAGCCTTAATCCTGGCATATTTAGTGCAAATAAAGTCAGTAATGTGGTAGACTAAAGGAATAAAAAGTTATGGATATGGTGCTGGTTTATTGGTTCTCCAAGCCAGTCTTCTGAATAAAGATTTCACCTGACTATTTCACAAATAATAAGCTGCAACATAAAGAGACGCAAATTGAGCTTGAAACCTGTAATACTACCTTCTTCTGTAGCCATTTGTTTTTTGCATTGATGCCCAAGCTTGGATTTCATCAAATCCGAACACAGAGAAGAAACCTATCAAATTCTAATAATTCTCCAAAGCTGTAATATACTTAGTTAAAATAAACAAGGAAGATAATCAACTCTAACAGTTTCCTTCTTCAGTGAACCCCGCTACCCCCACCTTTCCCCTCCCCCCTCCTCCTGACCTGATGTTAACCTCCTGTCTATTCTTCTGAAAATGCCTAATTCCTCACTACATTGCTGCATCTTGCCCACAGCCCTATAAAGATCCTCCCCGGAGCTTTTAACATATTAGGATAAATAGATTCAGCATAAGAAACACTTCTCTAAATGCTTATCCCCCTTCAGCCCCCAACATGCCTGCAAGCAGCCCTTCATTGGATCTGAGATGCTTTTATGTTCATGCCGCATTTCCAGTTGTTGTACAGCATTCATCAGTGACTACAGATACACAAAGGCATCCCAAAGGAAATATATGTATTAGACATTAAGTACGGCTCATGGGTGGGAGAAACTAAACAAAACTGATATTATTAATCTGAGTTATGTTATTGTTTCGCTAAAGTATTTTCTCTCATAGAGGAGGAGTCTACGTTACACCAAGCAGCTTTGTAGTACAACCTACTAAACCTTCTGTTACCTTTAATCTGACTCACACTAAGAAGCTTTAAATGGCCTTAACCAAACACCTTTTTTCATTTTGAGCTAAAAGAAACAGAGGTAGCATTTTTTTGACTATGCGGTGCAGTTGTAACACATTTTTGCGTGACAGGAGAAGCAGCATCGGTCAAGTTCATGCCTCAGCTGCTGTCACTCTTCTGGATGAGCGGTCTGTCTTAAAAAAGAAAAGGTCAACAACAACGCAGGCAATAAAGAAGACAACAAACACAAAAGAAGAAAAAAAAAACACTGCGTTACTGTTTGGCTGATACTGTTCCTTCAAACCTTTTCAAATTATCACATTGCACACACAGATAGATAGCTGAAAGTAGTTTTTTTTAAAGAAAAAATTTAACAAGAAAACTGTTGATTTATTTTTTTTGTAAAACAATGAAACAAGAAAAAATAGTGCAGATTAAGTCCATGAATTCTGTTTAAATGAATAAAATAAAAATATAGATTCTGGGTTTCTAATTCAACCAGAAATTAAGTACCAAGTTAAACAGAGATAATTTATAAGAATGAAAAAGGTTTATGCTGTGTCAATTAGTTTAAATGAACTCATCATCCATATGGATATTGTATAAATCTATCATCTCATTTTTGTTGCAGAAATAAACTAACAGGAAATTGGTTTAATGTATCTTAAAATAATAACTAGAATATGTTGTGTAATTAATGAAATATTCTAAACATTATATATATAGGATTAGAAATTAAAATACATAGCCAACATCTGGTTAATTGTACCATAACAAGTTGCACATAAACCATGAATGGTCCATGGCAATTAACAAGGTCCTGGTGTTCATTGGCTTGTTTGTTTGGAATATGTCTTTTGTTAAAGCATTTAACTATCTTTTAGAGTTTTCCTAATCTGATGTCCCACTCAAGTGAAAGAGTTAGTTTGGATGTTAAACAAAAACACAGAAACTACCAAGGCCCTAAGTAGTGATTGTTAATTAACATGTGGCATCTATACTATACATAAAAATAAGTATGTAGTATATTCAATGCGGTGGCAAGTAATTTTGGAGTGGATGATCGAGGTTTGCAACATGGCCTATTAAACCAACCCTATTAAAACGTTTTTGGATTATGCCTAAAAGCCAGTTGGTTGCTGGAAACCAGCAACCTTTAATGATCCCCTGAATTCTACAGAGAAAGTTTAAATATGCAGCCTTATTCATCCCAGACGTTCACTAAGGTGCAACTTGCAAAGAGACGACCATTAATATGCATACCAGTGGTTATGTGATTGTTAAAGCATGTCAGTATTATTTTTTTGTTATGTTTTTATCATTGATTAAAAAAAAGATAACATTTGTTTTTGGTGGGGGGGTTTTTGGTTAAAAATTTATTAAAGTTAGGTGCTTGTCTGCATAATTTAAAGGCCACAATTCATGTCATTGATGACTGTATGTAAACATTTAACCTGTGCTATTATTTATTACCTGCCTTACACTATAAAGTCACTGTAAAAACCACAATAATAAGGCACGTTCGACTTCCTGCAGTCCTGCTTTAACGCAATGACTGGGTAAAAACAGATACACTCATCCTAATTAAAGACTGCATGACAGGATTCAATACAGTATTTATTGAGCAAGTGTGAAATTTTCAGGCACCTTTTACCTCATCAGTAGAATCACCGCTGCATGATTATCAGCTCTGCAAAGCCCGGAACCACTCATGTGTGTCCAGCCACAGTCGTGACCTTCTGAATGGAAATTATCAGTGCATAGTGCACATAGTGGCATGGCTGATGTGGCCGCAAGACTCCAAATAGATTTAAAAGACAACATATCTTCAGGGGACTCTTCTTATGATCTTTGAAAACTTTTGACTGCGCATCGACATGTATAACTCCCACGCAACACAAAGACTAGTGTTAATGTTTTAAACAGAACGCCGAGTGCTAAAGGTGCTTTTATGAGACACATTCACTATGACCAGTTTCAAAAGCCAAATCCCTTTAAGGTCAAGTGTGAGAACAAAAATAAAGTACCCTAATTTAAATAGGCTTACTTACATGCAACTAAACTACTGGCTAGCTGTGCCACACTATTCAGTTTGGTAACTGTAATCCTAGGCCATTGCAGTGAACTTTTAGGGGGAATTTAGTTAGACGTGTGACAGCAATACATATGTTGCTTTCAAAATGATGCTTTCAAAAAACTGACTAAACTAAATGCCAGATTTTACCTTTGGTATGAAGCCAAACCTTTCTGCTTCTGTTTTGTTACAAACTCATGTTAGATTTTCCTTTTGGGCTAGATTTTTTTATCTGGTGATTCATAACAGTTGGCAATTTCACCACTGGATTATTATCGAGAGATTTATTTGCACACTCAAGAGCTAATCCTCTTAAATTACTAACTCTGGGCTTATTTTGGTGCTAGTTCTCTTATACAAATGCACTCATGCATTTATTTATATGTATAACTTTCCTGATATTATAAAAATAATAAAACATCTTATTAATATATTTGCCAATAACAATTTAACCATAAACTATAGCATACTCACATGTAAGATACTTTTAAATATCAACAGGGTGAAAATGAGAGTAGAGAGTAACTTTGTTTGATGTGAAAAAAACAAGCATCTTGCACAGACCTTTAAAGCACTTTTTTTTCTTCTCAAATGTCATTTAAAAAGGAAATAACATGAAAACAAAACAAAAAGAAATAATAGGATATTTTGTTACACTCTCCTTTGACTTTAAAAACCTCACCTTGAACTATTAAAATAACATGATTGCTGAACGGAACAAACTGAATCTGGATGTCACACATTCAGCTACTTTTTGTATAAAACTACGTTGAGCGTGTGTTAATAACTATAGGATTACATTTTCCTACCATGAAACACAAAAGGAAACCAAAAAAACTTTGGTGAAATTAAAAGCTCAATTATTTAGATTAATTGATAAAGTAAAATAGCATGATTTGATATAGTGGTACAGTGGTTATCCACGTTTTTGCTGTGTAGATTTAATGGATTCACCTCTTTGCAGAATTTTCCATAAGTAACCCCAAAGTATTGGTGGAAATCATAACTTGTCATGAATTCTTTAAAAGAGCATATCTTCAAATTTGGCAAAAAAATATATGTCCTATGAGCAGTGCTACTTGACACACTTTTGTCTAGAGTTTGCAAAGCAGACATTTCAGAACAATCATTTATATTCTTTGGCACTTGCGCTTTACCCCAAGACCAGAGATAAGTAAGAGTGTAGATCTAAGCTTCTCTGGTAGTGCTAAAATGGTTTCCACTATGTGCATGTGCATTAGTTGGAACTAGCAAAACAGGCAGTTATAAGCATTCTCTTTAAAGAGGATCTTCAGTTTGGATGCCTGAGCCAAAAAAAGAGTAGCGTTTACCGAGTTACAGCTGGGATTCATACTTCCAAATGCCAAGACGTGATTATTATTTCTGAAAATGTCAGGAGGGTAAAGAAGTAGGCTATAATTTGTGCAGTTTGATGCATTAGCTGTTCAAAATAGTTTTCACACCTTAAGTGTGATAAATATTTAGTTACAGTGAGAGCGGGAATGTGCAGAGCCCGACAGCGATCTTTTGAATTACGGTATGCAGACTGCAGCCCTTGATCATAGTAAATACCGTTTAATGTTGTAGACCATAAAGGCCATGGATGTTAAATTATAGGACTACAGCGGTATGAAAAAGAAAAATGTAAGGATTTATTTGCTTGAATTTTTTCTCCATTATCCATTATGTGCTGCAGTTTGTTTTCATCACAAACGTGCTAATGAAGAACTGAAACATTTTTCTATAAAAACTGATTTTTTCTTTTTTTGTGTGTGGGTTTTTTTCTGTTTGTTTTTTACTGATGACTTAATTTTCATTACAAATTTAAATATATCTTCTATGTTACAATATTTCCTTTGTTACAAGTTCCAAGAGGTTTAAAAGTCAATTTATAAAAAATGCTGTTAATCTAAGCCTTATACAAGGGCTCAGGGCCAGACAGGGAGATTTTTTTCAGGCCAGGAGTCAGTCATGTAACCAGGCCACCCTGGGCTTGCCACGCATGCATGTTCCCACACATAAATGTTCACACCCACACCTAAATTTATGGGGACAAGCAAAACGCATTTGTGCACGTGTGCACACACACTTATAGCAAATTCCAAATAAAAGGCCATCTATTAGACCTACTGTAATTTCTGAGGTTGTAATATACAGTAACTTTACTGCTGTTAATGCAATAGTACTAAGATAATAAAGATTTTACACAATAATAAGTGTCTAAATTAAAGCTTTACATAGTCATATCATGTTAAAAAATCAACTGCCTCAGTGGCACATCATCGGGGAATTCTAATGAACTCTTTTCCATAAACTGTATTTCAAACAGTAAGATTATGTAGTCTGTCTCACTGGTTTGGCCTTATACTCATATACATGATAATGATAAGATTATATCAGATTAGCTGGAGAAATAAATAAAATAATAATAATAAAGTGGTGTGTAAATCAGTGATTTTAACTTCCCAGTCCTTATCTTAATTTAAAGGCTAAACCTATATAGGCTCCATATTTACACTGTAGATTGAATGTGGACAGATTAGCGTTTTGTATGTATTCACATATAAATATCATACGAAATTGGATGATCTTTTTTTTTTTATAGTAAATTTCCTCAAGTACTCAAAAACTGCAAGTAACATGTTTGAATTACATCTGAACCTGACATATCAGGCTTAGTAAGAGGAGTTCCAGACAATGCTGGGTGTCGCTGGTCAACTGTGGGAATACAAGAATGGTTTAAAATGACAGACAGCCACACACCTTGTTCTTCTGTCTTAACATTTGTGAACTGTTTTAATTGTCTGTGTAGTATTTCAGAAAGTTGTAACTGTAATTCAAACTCTTCATGCATAACCTACCAATCCTGTATTGGGGGAGTGGACTAGCTCATCATCATTTTCAATAGGCTGCCGGCTTGTCTGGGCCTTTTCACTGCTGCTGGTAGAAGCTGTGGCTGACTGACTCTTTTACTAAGAAAGGAGCTCTGAATGTCTTTGCTTCTCCTGTCCTCACCAACAATCCGTGCTGTGAGTTTAAAGTAGTTTGCTCATTTCTATCCAGAGTTAGCAGGGGGAACACATAATCTCAGCCTCACTCTTTCATTTTGAAATAACCTGTTCCCCCAGGTAACTTCCTTAAGGATAGAACAAACACATGAAATATCTCATGAGTATAGGAAATGACCTTGTATCAATAATACATCAGTTAAAACAGAGGGTGAAAGTTTATTGTAGAGACAAATTTCTTAAATTGATTTAGAAATGTGTTGTGTTTCAGTTTAGAAACATGGTATACATCAATTAAAAGATAATGTTTAATTTTTTCACGAATCTTTGACCATCGTAATTTGTTTATGTCGCTAATAAAACCTTAAAGAAGACAATTCCGATCGGAAAACAGGGGAAACAGAAAATATCAGAGGAACAGAATTTCGCACAACACCGGCAGACTTTTTATTTTTTTGTTTTTTTATAGAGACACAGGCCAGCAGGCCAATATTAGGCCTGACTTCGGGAATACTCCCGGTTCTCCCTATGGCCAGTATGTTCTTCTGTTCTATATTTTTATAAAAGGCCAGACAAGGTTACCTCAGGCTAGCTTGTTTAGAAACCGTTGTTTAGATGCCGTTGCGCCTTAATTATACTGCAAATTAAATTTATTGGCAAATTGTACAAACCCGCAGCTGTTTGTTATAAACAAATCAATACAGAACGATTCAACAACAACTAACATTAAATGTTTCCTGTAAAAAAACACAAATGTTACTTTACTATGCCACTAAATTAGTCAACTTCTTCATGTTTAACATCTCAGTACAAGAAAGATTTTCTGTACTGACTTGCTGAAAACAATATTCATAGGTAGACAGCAATCAGGCCACTCTTCATGTCCACTGCCACCACTTCATTAGTACTCTTTGGATTGTATGCTTCAGCTATTTTTTTTAAATTATTATTCCACCAGATATTTTTAACATCAAGAGACTCCAGAACTTGTTCAGAATTCAAAAGGTCATGTACTTTAATATGTATTGGGAATTGCTGTTCTTTTTTTAAAGTCCAGTGTCACTCAAGCTTTATCTTCCTAAAAAAGCATCATATTTTCTACCAGGATTGTCTCGTACTTGATTGAATCCATCCAGTGTAAGAGGAAGCAAAGCAACCAGAGAGCACAGCTGATCCACTGCCATGCATTTCTGTGGAAACATTGTTCTTTTAATAATATGCTTCCTTCTTCCTTCTAGGCCTAATATTTTCCATCTTTATTGATTACACAGATAAATCTAAAACCTCCTTGACTTGGTTCTGTTATTAGTCCTGTATATTAACGCAGATTTTGTTGTGCATTTGTGTATTTGGCAGTGTAGATCAGACATTGTTTAGTATGGACCTTACTGCAAACCTCTTTCTGCAGGTCTTTAACAATCAGTAGTGGGTTTTTTAGCTTCCTTTTTCAGCCATGAACCCACACAAGAAACAGAGGAGTTATACAATCATGTACATACCTAGCACTTGTCTGCATGAGGAGTAATTTGCGTTAGCGAGCATGTTCAGTTTTAACTATAGGAAGCAGACCGCAGCCTGTTATGTTTTGTCTCATTTCTATACAATCAAAATATTATCATTGTTCTGTATTTATAGGGTGATTGTGAACTGACCTAATAATATTCACTATTTGACAAAAATACAAATGTTGTTATTTAGTAAGTCTTGCTTTGTAATTTTTATTTTTGTTATCTTTTTTTTTTGTAGAGTGTAAGGATCCGTTTCTGTAATGCATACCTTGTTGTTTTTCGATGTCTGAAGTAAAACTACTTACTTTCTTTTATTCTGGGAGCCAGCACCTTTGATGCCTCGTTTAGACATCCTGAATCCTTCCAAATAGGCTTAGCACATGTCTACAGTTTTAAAAAGTGAGGGAGGTGACTAAAGAGAAACAGAATAGCAGAGTCTGAAAGTACGTTGATAGGGGGTGAACCCATTTTCACCTGTATTCAGTGCCCTCGTCAACATGTCAAACCACAAAGCAAAAGCCAAGCTGTCTTTTTTCTCACTTCTTTCGCTAATTTAACATCCTTTTTTTTCTTCTTTTTTTTTTATTTTTACAATTGTATATTTTTCTTATTTAATACATGTATAAAATGCAAGCAGCATGCGGTGATAGCAATCACCCCATATTACAAACACCAGCTATCACTTTGTTTGCCTGTCATTCCCCAAGTCCCTGCTGATCAAGGTTTTCCTCTTCCAGAATGATATGTGATGTTGGGGGGTTACCATAGCAACAACAGCTCTTCCCCTTCCACTGCCTGTTTGGGCAATTTGATCTTGTTTATCGAGTTGTGCTCTTTATCGAAGCAGCTGAATGAAAATACCTCCCAATGCCACAAAGGAAGTCAGATGGAAGAACATGTCTGATTGTTTCGCATTCTTCTTTCCCTTGTATTTAGGTTTTACTGTATGACTTAGGTAAAAGAGCTGGAATAGTTTGGAAATATCCTAGCTGTGTGTTTCCTTACTTGACCATGTTGGATCTTTCTATTTTTAGTTTCAGATTTCTATTTTAAACTTCCTAATAGTTAAAAGGGTTTGCAATGCCACGTCCTCTAAAAAGTATTCAATGGCCTTTGGAAAATAAAACAAATCACATCATCAAGCAGTCTCCATTGTGCTTTTTATTATGAATGAGTTATTTTTTAACTTACACATTTCTCTCCTTTTTCATCAAACCTATGCGGAGTTTTTGATGGGGAAAAACTTTAATTATTAAACGAGTCAGATTTCCTTTCCAAAATTCTCATCTTTAGTAAACAAATCTGTTTCTTACAGGTATGTGGTTCATTTATTTATTTTTTATTATAGAAATTAAATATTCTTCAGGATAATTGGCATGTATGTTAATTGCCAGTCAATTTTTTCTGTTTAAGCTTTTTTAAGTTGGGAAAAATATTTTTATCTGCAGTTTAATGCATGCCAATATTGTTTTAAAAATCTTTTCTGAAATCTTTTCAACTGAAAATGGTAAGACGTATGAAGATCAGTTCACAATTCTTTTCATTGTACAAGATAGGTTCATTTTTTTCATTTCTTTAAAAAATAAACCATACATCACAAATCGAAGTTCTTAGACTCTTAATAAAAAAAGGGGAAGTATGCTGTTAAAAAATACCTTAGTTATGTTTACTGTATGCAACCCTGGTGATTTCCTATAAAAAAGATTCTACAAAGTAGGACCAGGCTTTCCCAATAAATAAATGCACTTACATAAATGCTGAACATTTTGATTTATTTACATGAACCTTTGTTGGATTTGAGTAAAACATTATATATTTATCTGCTTTGTAGAAAATTACCTGCTGTTGTCATCCACATGGACAAAGATTTAACTAACCAACATTATTTAAAAATTGTATTGTTGAGTTTTTTATTTTGTCCTAAAAGGACTAAGTGTATTAGGATAACGTTTTTAATTGATATTTTCCCAATTGATACTTCAGACAAACAAAATTTCCTATTATTATATGATATTTTTCTCTTCCCCTGTCTAAAAGTTACAGAAGATACTCTGTAATACGTATAAATCTCTTCAACAAGCTTCTTATTAATATTTTTGCCAGCTTGTTTAAATTAAAACCATAGACCTCTGACATGGTTGCAACAATAATTTCATTTCAAAATGAAAGTGAAGCATAAAAAACAAAAGGGTAGAAGTTTTACCTCAAAAGGTCTTTAATTAAAGGGTTGCAAAGGAAAAAAAATATATATTTTTTTTACCCATGCATTATTTCAACACCTTCATGGCATTTTAAACTCAGAGTTCATCTGATCACAAACAAAAATGAGTTTTGTGCAAACGTCTATTTTCCTGTAAAGGGATTGAATTCATTATGACAAAGATAGGGGACTTTAATAGAAAACCATAATGCAAGTGTAGAGGGCAAAGAGAAGTAAGCTAAGTCTAATTTCATTTTCTTCTGTCTCTCTGCCAGTAAAATGTTATCTCTGCTCGCACATTTAAAAAGAGGAGTAATTGAATCATTTGTGTTGCCGAGCCATTTGAAGGCCACACATTCATAGCAGAGAGCCTACATCAGGAGAATTAGAGAAACACATGTTTTCAATAACCTGCTTCTGAGTGGATGAAAAGACGGCAATGGTTTCAAATATATATTTAATGCAGTACATTTAAATAAATTTCATAAACCTAATAGTCAGTGACTATAAAAAATGCATGCATATGACTCAGCTGCCTGGGACAGAGATACTGTCACCATATATTTTTGTTCAAAATAAACTTCATTGTCCTTGTTGGCTTGTGCTCAATTGACCTGATTTCAATGTATAAAGGTAACAGTAAGGAGAAGGAAACAAAGAAACAACAGCTTAATTTATGGCAAAGTGAAGACAGACATCAAAGTTTTTTGTTAATAATGTTTAAAAT
This sequence comes from Orestias chungarensis, assembly GCA_032876305.1. Lineage (NCBI taxonomy): Eukaryota > Metazoa > Chordata > Actinopteri > Cyprinodontiformes > Cyprinodontidae > Orestias > Orestias chungarensis. Next base: position 1,860,816 of record JAVLVB010000558.1, on the reverse strand, counting down.
CATTAACTAGAATAAAATAACATTATTAGGTTTATTGAAAGTTGGTGTGCAACCACCAAATTCGTTAGTGGCTTGAATGAGTGGAAGGATAATTTACATTCACATTTTGGGTTTCAAGTATCCTACCTAAATCTGTCTGCCTGGATTGAGCTTCATTACACTGTAGAGTAGGGGCAGAGCAGAAACACAGAGCAGGCAGACCAGAATCCTGACAAAAACTATTTGCCCACAGCAAGACAAGGTGGTGACGGCTTCAGGCCTGTGGTATTTGTCAAGGCGCATTATATTATGAATACTTCCAAAAAAGTCAGCTGTCTGCTATGAGGTTTAAAAGTTTTATTGTACAGGCAAAAAAAAAATTGTATTGGAATAGCCAGAATCCAAAACTAAATCTAGCATGAGGTCTGTGGGATTAACTAAAAACTAAAGAGGGTTACATGGACAAGAGATTTTCTATACAAGAGATACTGATAGAGGTCCCATCAAAAAAAAAAGACTAAATAAAAAGAAGCAAAGTGTTAGTTCAAGGGTGTTCACACTCTTTGTTCTTGTTTTAACATGGCTGGTTACACCCTTGAGAACCACTTTTTGTAACTCCATAAATTGAAGTAGAGCATCACCTGAAATGTCAACCCCGTCTTTCAGCTGTTCAGCGTCCACAGACTCTGGTAGTCTGTTTCATTGCTTGACAGTTTTTCAGCAAGCAGACAGAGTAAGATATATATTTTTTATATTCAGCTTTTATTTCAGGGACTTCTTTTTTGCCAAGAGGGTAAGTTTTCCTATCACAATTTTTTTGGTTTAATAATAGGCAGGAAAAGAAGCAGCTGCAGTTCTGTCTTTGAGGAGCTTTCATTAGACACCATGTAGAAAGTTTCTCTGAGGCAGTGGTGTGAGACAAACCAGAGAGAAGACGATGAATCAATAAGGTTAACTTGACAAACGGCGGACCCTTTGTTGAGACTTATTACTGTAGACTCAACCAAAAAAGATGGAGCTCTGAAAGTTCTGGAGGAAGAAACAAAGAGGACACAAAAGGAAGGGGAAAGTAAAGCATTATCCAGAAACTGATGAGGTACAGCAAAGTACTTTGTTATACCAGACAAAGTCAACAGAACCAGCACAGTGCTCCCAGCATGGGCTTATCTGTGACACAATAATTAGTGGGAAAAGCATAAAAGGTCCAAAGATTGACACATTGCAACAAACAGAAGTTAGTTTTCTAGCCTTAACAGAGTAATGACTTATGTCTGGTTCATAAGGAAACATTTGTAGATTTTCAAAACCTGAGAGACCCCACACATGATGATGAAAGTAAGACATAACAAGTTTGGCTCTATAAACTGTGGTTCACAGACACACGACAAAGAGAACCCACCGAAATGTTTCACCTGTGAACATTTGCCCGTCAGACGGGGGAGGTCACAAACATGAGTTCAGCGTAAATAAACACGTTTTGTTATCTGTGTTTTAAGCTTCACTCCATGTGAGAACCTCCCTTTCTGATTGGCTTCATGTCAGATTTGACAGGCTGAATGCCAAAATGTTTAATATCCCCAAATTGAGGTCAGAGCGCTCACAATGTTCTCCCAAGCAGTTTAAGTCTGAATATTCACACCTAGCATAGATATGTGTGAATTTTAGGACATAGCAAGACTATCCCATAAGATTATCTTTAGGGACATCACGATTAGCACGCCGTCCTTGAGTAAGGGGGGGATTGAGTCAAAAATCAGCATAATTAGCTTGCCGCGTGAAAAAGGCCTATGTTGGAGTAGGAGTTAAGCAATCACCTGATGAAATATGATGATGATAATGAGGAGGAGGCACATTAGGAGGAAGAGAAGTTGTGTCTCTTTATGCTTTTGTGTCCGGAAAGAAACCCGTTTCTTGACATCAGATGTGCTCAGAGGGAGGTTTGGTCAAGTTTGTATCACTTCAAGCACATAAACCTCTCTCAACAAGTCTGCTGAACATCTACATCCACCAGAAGGGAAAGCCAACCAATGCAAGTGATCACAGGAAGGTGTCACATATATCAAAACATAACGTGAATGCCCCAGACTCTGTCAGAGCCAAAGATTTTAAGTCTAAAAAGTGTCTGACAGCCTTGGAGAATGTGTTGAAGCTAAAAAAAAAAACCCAGCATTGGGATGCTGTAGTATTTTTGCCATTGAGTGTTACAGCATCACAAGCACAGCATAACACATTGATAAAAGCTTCTGTGTCAGATTCCACACAGCCAGACTCCAAAAACAAAGGTGGATCAACTTAGTAGCCTGTCTCTTTTTTTCTGGGACTGTCACTGTGCAGTTCTTAAGCCCAATTTAACCTTTCAGCCTTGTCTACACAAATGTAGAGCTTTTACAAAACTTTTTTTTTGTTTTATCTGGAGTTAAAGTTCACATGCCCGAATGTATAGTATTACCGGACTTTGTAATAGCTTGCTTTGAGTGCAGTGAAATGGTTAAACTCTTTCCCTGTGTGTTAAAATCTACAGTCTGCAGTTTGTCAGTAATTTTCTCAACCTCTTCTTTGTCATGGTTTCTGTTAAATTCCTGACTCACATGCAGGTTCATTGATGACAAGGAACTGTTTGATTATGTCATTTTTATCTGAGAGGTTTTATGGGGACACCGCAGGACAACAGGATCTCTGAAGAGAGAGGAGATGGTGAACAGAAGTTGAGTTGAGATGAGTGTTGGTAGTAGATCAGCTTACTGTGGATAGCGGTGATGAACACAAAGGGAAATCAGCAGAGCCTGAGGGAGCGGTTCTGTGTTAGGAGGACATGATGATTGGAAGCCAGAGTAAAACCAGAGTGCTGGATGGTGATGATAATTGTTGGAGGGTGGGAAGCTTGCAGCGAGGAAATAGACAACTGAGAGGAGCCTGAACCTCCCCAGCAGTTGAAAGGTAAATCCAGAAGTTCCTATAGAGATTGAAGGTAGTTTCTAGGAGCCCCACGCAGAGAGTCGTAACCTGTTGAAGGTTTCAGCGGGGAGAACAAACAGAGAATACAATTAGGAGCTCAGAGGGCTTAATAAAACAATCAAGCATTGAAGGATGTCAGACATTTCTTTATATACTCCTGGCGATGACTTGATGACTAAGAAAAAAAATTTTAGTGGATGGTATTCAGTTCAGGGGGGTTCAGATTTAATATCTTTCCTAACTATCAGGATTTGTAGTACCTCAAAGTCTGGGGCCGAGGTCTTTAGGTCAAGGCGAAGTTACTGCCCACTTAGACAAATGTAATTATCATGCAAATCTTTATTAGTTGTTATTATGAAATATAGTATATCTAGTCTGTCAGTGTAAATTACATGTCAAGACTCAAATCTTTTAGAGAGATAATCCCATTAAGCCTTTTTACAGCAAATCCACGTCAAGTCAGAAGGGTAAAGATGTTAAAGGGTAAGCCCAAAGCAACTCTCAAGAAGCCGAAGAAAAGTCTAGTGTCAGGTTTTTGTGTAATAAGCCAAACCTCAAGTCTCTGACCAGCTAGTGTTTGTCAACAATATGGAAATCACCTTTCATTGGAGCATGTTGGCTTGCTCTTATTCTTAATTATGTGGGATAGAGTTTAAAAGGACTGAAAGTTGTATCCTACACCACAACTCTGAGACACTAAAAATTTAGGTATTTTATGACTCGAGTTTATGTCTAAAACTTGAATCTCTATATGTGGATTAACAGGTAAAATGCCACAATTATTGAAAGAATGTTCCATATTTCAATCCCATCCAGAGTCTTTCTAGGGATAATTTTCAGGAAATGTGTCACCATTTGCTACAAACAAATCTAAAGCTAGCCTTTGCCCCTTGGTTTCATAGTGGGGAAAAAGTAACAGACTGTTCACAATTTGAATAAGTCTGGATTCAGATTAAAAATCTATTTTTCAAACAATGAGCCCTGTATTGCATTTAAAATGCAAAAAAAAATCTGTTGTTTAAGAATAATCTTTGCATTGGACTAATACAATTATGAAATTTACATGTGAAGCTGGTGACAGTGGTAGAAGGTTGACAAGGGGCAAGTTGTATAAAGACTGTTTGGTGATTTTATGTTTATTGTAACAAATTTCATTTTATTTTATTTTTTAATATTGCTCAGAATGTAAAACTTGTTGACAAAAAAAGCCATTTGGACATTTAAGGCTATAGTAATCCATCTATTCAATTTATATGGTCAAGCTGAACACCTTAGACTTCATAAACAATTATAAATCTTGTTACATGGATTTAATTACATGCATCAAAACGGGGTGTTATTATGTAAGACAGGATGACCAAGGAGGATTTGAGTGTTTTAAAGTTTTGCTGCCATGTGATGCTAAAAGGATTTCAAAATATGGGACAGAGGATGAACAGACTTGAGGAGGTATGTGGGTTGACACTAATATAGCTGTTCAGATCAAACATGTCTGACTTGGCACTGACATGTCTTTAGCTACTTCAATTGTATTTAGGTTTAATGGGACAGATCAACAGAAAGTAGTTCATAGTTTTTAAGGGGAAGGAATTTTTACTCCTAATAATCAAACCATTGCCTTTATGGTTTTATTTCCCACATGTCCAACAAGAGACAGGGATGGTATAAATGGCACAAAGGGGATATTCTAGAAATGCTAAAAACGTCTACAACTTTTCCTTACGCGTTTTGTCAAATAGAATAGTAAAGTAACTTGGAGTATGATGACACTGTATACAGAAATAAGAAAAGGGGAAAAAAAACTTTCATCTGAAGGCATGTGATTAATTAAGTAAATATTTTGGTGGTAAACGATTGTCACTTGTTCCTAACATATGGAACAAAGGCAATTCCTTCCAAGAAAACTTTATATCACCAGAATATATCTGCCTTCTTACTCACCTATAAGCAATCTGCTGTTTCTGGCTTGCCAAAAATCTGCATCAGTTTAATGAATTTGAAGACTAGGAGCTTGAAATGGCCACCTGATACTGTTGTAAGGGATTCTTTAAAATGTCGGTACCGCCATCTAAAATGCTTTCAGAGCCTCGTGTTAACATTCAGTGCTTCGGTGGAAAGAAATGCAAAAAAATAATATAATAAAAATAATGAATTGCATGGCAATCCATTCATTTTGAAACCTGATGTCTGCAGAAGCGGGCCCTGAACAACTAGACGAAATGACTGACAGGTAATGAAGTCAAATAAAGGGCAACACTATGGGGGGGATCAATCAGAAGAGGGAGCAAATCTGCAAATGAAGCCTGCAGATGTGCTTAACACGAGGCACAAATCCTTCTGATTGTGTTCTGTATGATAATTCCTTCTTTGATCTTAAATAACATTCCTGCCCGGACATGGACACAACAGCAGCAGTAGCAGCAGCAGCCAGCTAATTATTACCATGAGTTGGGAGGAATGTATTCACTTGGTAGCATCTCAGCAGCACTGTGATGACATGAAGTGTTTCTCGCTCAGAAGGCTTCGGGAGTACCCCAGTCTCTGTGGTAACTGGATGAATGCAAAAAGAAGTGGGGGAGCAGAAAAGGAGGAGTGCACCTACAGTTAAGGAGGAAGACTGCCCTCCAGTGGTGGACTGAGGAGCTGGTGTATAGTCAGTGCTTAGAAAGGAGGCCAGGCATTGAGAGCTAAAGCATATTTTTAAAGCATTTCTCCAGAATATACAATATTTTAGCAAGTACTAAAATGTCTTAGGACATTTGTTTTGTCCAAGATAAAGATTTATAGATGAATCCTTCTAACATGCACAAGAAGGGGAGTGTCATATATACCTTCATTTTGTAGAGAACATATCTGGCCCCCACGTTGTAAAGGAATCATTTCACTAATGTGTCTGACCTACCAGGAAAGAACATTACAAAAATAATAATAATAATAATAATAATACTTTCAACAGGAACATTATCATAAGGTGTCACAATATATGTATTTTTTAATTTAGAATGAGGCACAAAGGGTTCACCCTGGTTTTATTTCATTTTTTTCAGAAGTTCAGAAAAAAAATTCAAAAAGAAGAAAAAGCAAGAGGTGAGGACTGGCTAATTGTTCTTAGGTCAACATTAACACGTGCAGTGACAGTGAAAGTTGTGAATTATAAGCGCATATTAAACTCGTGCTTTTTTGAATGAAAGATTATAAAATTCTACTTACTCGCTGTTCTTCAGTTTGCTCCAAAAGATTAAAGCTTGCGAGCCAAAATAATTATTGCGTCTCAAATATATACAGTTATTAGGGTTCACCTACCGGAGTCTAAGTCTTTAAAACTTGATAGAAGTTAGAAGTAAGTTACCATCAAAAGTTTTGTGAACAGTCAATTATACAATATGGGGATTGGGGACCCTCATTATGAGTAACTAAAACCTACAAATCATTGAGACCCCCTCTAAAATGATTATAAAGATGACACTAAATATTTATCAATATGGATTAATAAGCAGACTGGAAGGCATTTTTGAACCCTTCCTTTTTCCATTCTCAGATGTTTAGGAAATCACCACTAAGGAAAAGTAAGGCCTGTCCTGTATTGGCTGCTTTGCAAACATCAGCCAATATCCTATCAAAAAGCATTGTGTCTAGGTATTTAAACTTTCCAAGCTGCATTTCTTTAAAGATTAAAAGATTAAGAATAGTTTACGTACTTTATATCTGTAAATAGTTTGGTTTTCCATTAATACTTTTTGAGACACATGACCTATAAAAATCTACAAACAGGTGAATTCACTAAAACTGAACAGTGATCAGGCAAGGGTCAACTATAAATAAATACATCTAAATGCATGATCCCTGTCACTTACATATTGGTTGATTAAAATTAATTCTGTAACCTTATTTTATTAGACTCTACTGTGCTGTCTGTTTTTTAACGACTAAGTTATACTGACCTAGATGTTCCTGCTTTGACCTCTGAGTAGTCTTGTGAAGTTTTATGAGGAACTTTAATTTGTCCCTAGACATACAACAGTAAGAGAATTTTGCCACGTCAGATGTTGGTTTGCTAGTTTTTCTCTATACTAAAACAAATCTAACTTTAATAATGGGAGTTTGTTCAAACTAACAGGGAATTAAGTACTTATTGGTCTCGTTATATACATAAGGGTTATACAGTTCACATATTGTACTCCACTTCTTTTAAACTCAATCCATAGAAAGAGATTAATGGATTTCAGAATCAGTCTCATCTTAAGCTCAATTAAAAATGTTTACCACATCCAACAAAAAGAAAACACACATTAATTTATTCAGGCCGCTGATGCCAATGTAATCAGTTCTCCCGTCTCAAAGCTGCAGTCAAACGGCTGTAACGTAATTTCTGTCACATTCCATATGTCATCTATTTCTTAAGATTGTCGTCTCTTAATCTTTTATTTATCACAGATGCACATGTAGAGGCTGTTTAATGTGATTAGAATCAGAGATATAGCTTTAAGGTCTGCGGAAACACGCAAACTTTAAAGAGCTTAACCGCCCTGCAGCACTCTCAGACCTCACCGCGGAGGTAGTATCCCTCATTCTGCACACAAACATCTCAGCTGGATAGATTAAATTTCATGGCAAATGAATGGCTCTGCACCTAGCCAGGTAATTAATCATTTACTGGGTCCTTTCTTTGGCTCTCAGCATGAGCTGGCCCCACTCAGACACCCCTGCCTAAAAGAAAAACCAACCTCTTGACATGTTTATAATTACACGTTTTTCTCTGCAGCGCAAAGCAACTCAGTAGCTGTTGACAAACCGAGGTGTGTGTGTGTGTGTGTTTATGGGGTGAGGGGGTTATAGCAGTGCCTGAAAAATGTTACTGATTAAAATTACATGGATATTCAAAGGTTTAGGGTCTAAATTGATTGTTGTACGCATAGTTTTACAGAAAGAAACAGCTTGTTATACCATTCTAGAGCAACACTTACCATCAGCAGAAAGAATAAAACTTCTTAGCTGTCAGTTTCTGGTTGATGACCCAGTTTATGTTGTGTAAATGCGGCTATCCAATAGATAGCTATATATTCAACTTTAAGGTAAAAGCTAATGTCTTTCTTTCCTGGCATCATGTCAGTTGGTGGTTAAACTGATTTTTTCTACAAGACTTGAGGTAGAGAGAAATCTGGCAAAAAGCATGGTCTGTAAATTATTTATCAGTAGGCGTTTCATGAAAAACAATGGCGGACATCAATCACCACACATGGCACATTTTCAAGTCACCGTTGATGTTATAACTGTGAATTTCTCCACCATATTCTAAATTGCTCAGTTTTCCTGCTGCGTCAAAGCACCACCTAGCTCTCACGGCAATGCAAAAAGCATGAATCAATACCTCAAACTGATTATCAATACGTATACGACCCCCATCAGCACTTTCCGGGGGAACAGACCATTACCTGTCCAATTGTGAAAATGAAAGAGGTCCACACAAAAGAAAATCACTTGCATTCAAACAGGGGCCCTGCTCATTCCCAATGCAAAGTTATGCATTCCATAATTAATTTGCCATTAAGGCTGGATTGATGTTGCCTTGGCGATGCAAACAACCAGGCCATAATTGCTTCTGGTGTTGCATTTGCAGCTTTGCCTCATTACTGAAACAGATGCTAATGCAGTGAGGCAGCTTCAGGTTGACAGAAAATGTTGATCGTTTCAATGTGTTTGAATACTTGTAGAGATTGCTGCAGAGGGAGAACCGAGAATCAAGGTAAGCCTCATATTATGCCAAGCAACAAATAAGGGAATTTATCTAATTTAAGGGATTTTGTTTTTTATTGTAAGATGTGAAATGTGAGGATAGCTGTTTTTTGTATATTTAGCAAAGCCTAAGTCACTTTATTTAACAATGCATGTCTTTGTTTTTGAATTTGTTAAACTTTCGGGTTCCCATGGCAAAAAAGCTATAAGATACTTCATTGATTTTTTTTCACATTTATTAACAAAGTTCAATAGTTGAATTAACCTATTATTTCTGAGAAACTAGAGAAGAATAATTCCTTATAAAAATGACAACCCCCCCCTCACTCAGTCTTTTCTGTAGAGGTAGGTAGACAGACACACTCTCTGCGTTTTAAACATTCACAACAGATATTCACATCTTCTTTATCCGTTTCCTGGATCTCTGGTTGAAGACGGGAGAGGCTCCCGTCAGCGAGTCAGGCGAATGCGAAGCGTAGCTGCCTTCAGACGCCGCCCCACCTGGTGAAGGCGCCATGGCTCCCGCGGACTCGCTCATAGTGGACATGGGACCCCCCTCCTCGAACACGTCTCCGCTCAGGACAGCGTGGTGGTGATGATGGTGGCCGGAGGCCTGGCCTTCGTCGCCATCCTGAGGTTCCATTTTTACTTGAGGCCACAGAGGAGAGTTGTTGGCCCCGGCGCCACCTGGTAAAAAGAATACAAATAAAAAAAACTAGGGTTGTCATTCCGATTAAGAAATGTGTCGTTTTTTACTTCATTCAATATATTTTACAGGTAGTTCTGAATCTTAAGAGGATCATTTTTCTTGTTAGTCAACTTTCCCAAGCTTAATAATTCGGTTTGAGGAGATATTCTGAACAAAAAAAACAAAAAAAAGTAAGTTTCATGTAGAAGTGCATCATTTAAGAAAACCTTTTGAAGTCATCAAAACCAACCTTTGCGCTGTTCCCTTGATGGAGTCTAAACATTAAGACATGGACTTTGTGTGTGTGATTGTCCCATCTAAGCATAATGAAGGATACATTTTCCCCATTTGTATTGTATACACAAGATAAGAAAAAGTGTGCACACTCTTTCTTTGTAACAGCTTTGCTGTAAGGCTGTCTTTCATTTCAAAATATTAATTTTCTTCTTGGGAAGAAAGTCTTTTATTAATTTGGATGTGGGCCTGGATTTACCGTCATGCTGAATACCAATATCTTCCTTTAGCTTCAGTTTTCAAGCAGAATCCTGAGGGTTTATGGTTAAGGACGGCTCATAAAAACTCAAAGTTCAATTCAAAGCAAAGCGTAGCCACAGCTTGAGAATGCCAGAAATGTGAATTATTGGTAAATCTTACATGGCAGTCTCAATTTTAATTAAGCTAATCAAGTTTTCTATAATTAATGTAAAGGCTTAATTCAATACAGTGTGCTAACCTATGCAATCAGGCTATTTTCCACCTATCAGATTTGGGGGGTTTTCATTTTTATTTAAACCTTTACGTTTGATGTTATATGAATTAAACTTTTGAGATAATTCTTTGTGGTGGAAAATTCTAGATATACCCAATGTCCATAGGCGAACAGCAGCCGTCTCACTTGTAGTGTGAGGGGAGTGGTCACTATCCAGGCCCGAAGTTAACCTCTCAGCGTGGGCCCCGAGGACCCCCATGGGCAACGCCTGGTCTCCAGAGGCCAGATCGGGTTCAAGCTCCTCGCTTACAGGGAACGGAATGTCACTCATGGGCTCGTCCTTGATCTTCAGAGGTTTGGAGTCTTCCAGAGCCTTCTCTGGATTCACCAGCCGCTCATATTCCTCTGACAGCTCCTTGGTGACCTAGAAAGGAAAAATAAACAAAATTTTAAAAAAAAGCTTTTTTTTTGCTGCTGGCAAGAAAACCGAAACAAATGAAGTAGGAAATCATCTCACCTGCAGCATGTAGCTGTGATAGTCCTTGATCCTCACTTGCCAGAAGCGCTGGAGGGCCAGCATGCTGCCGATGCCCGTCTCATGGAACACCTGCTCCATAACGTCCGGGAAGGGGGTGGCGCCCAGCCGAGCCTCGCGGTCCACCGCCACCCGCAGCAGCTGGGTGATGCGCAGGTAGTGGTCGTGGACCAGGTCGGTGAGGGTTTCCAGGACACTCTCCTGGGCAGACTCAAAGCCGGCGTGAGCCAGAACCGTGGCCACCGACTGATAGAGGAGCTGCCTGCAAGAGGGCCAGCTCAGCTCTGTAACTGGCTCACCTTTGCCTCTGAGAGGGAGCAAAAAAACCAAAACAAGTTATTCTTCAGCTCGTTTTGTCATTTTTTTCACCATGTGAAGTTTTTCCACAACATTAAACTTTTTCACACATTGAAACCATACACCTTCAAGGTTTATTTTATTTTGTTGGGATTGCATATAAAAGAAAGAAAATACTGCATGATTGTTAAATGCAAGGAAAATATAAAGGTTTTCAAGATTTTTGAAAAGATCAATAAAAATGTGGTTTGCCTTTGTATCTGATTTTTAGCTTCCGAACCTGCTACAGCTTTGCCAGCTTTGTATACATATTATACAAAGGAAGAAACATCTTTCATTGCGATCACAGCTATAAATCCTTCAAAGGAATTTCCCACCGGACTGAAATACTCGCCAATTCTCAAGCTAAACCTCTATTGTACCCTAGATCTTAACTTTATTCAGATGTGGAGTTTCACTAAACCAGTTAAAACACAATATTACACTTAAATATTGCAAACAGCATCTACTGTAGGCCTAAAGGAGTTTAGGTCCCTTTCAAAGAAGCTCCTACAGAGTACGTTTTCATGAAAAGCTGTAATTAAACAGGTAAGTTTACCGTTGTGCTATATTGGGCTACACAATATATCGTAACAATACAGTTCAACGTAAGTGGGAGATTCTTGCTGCCAATGGAAAAATCAGCATGTTTGATAAGTCTCGCTACAACAGATGTTCAAAGCTGTTCAACAATCACAGCTAACAGAGAGTTAAAGGGTGAAAGCACAGGCGAGAAATAAAGAAGGTAGGAAAATTTTGGATTCGTCGCAACTAATATTAATAAAGACAATGCTCTTTCCATTGTACAGCCAAATGTTTTATACAATAACTCTGATTTAACAGTGTTATACTGTCATTCTATGCGATGTTATCATGATCAAATGTTGTCTAAATAAAAATGCATGCCATACTTTTGAAAGTATGACATGCATACTATGTTGATTTCCTTTGACTTCCCAATCACGCACTACTTCCTGTTGGTCAAATAAATAAAATCCCAGTAAAATTCCACTTAAGTTTGTGGTTAAAATTGTTTTGAAAGCTATAAATACATTTTTGCAAGGTAATGTATTTGTCGTTGCTGAAATGGTTAACATCAAAGAGGCGTTCTCTGGTAGTTACTTGTAGAAGTCACTCTCAGGATCACTGTGACGAAGCTGAAAGGGCAGCCGGGGGTCTTTGCTGTCTGCAGGCAGCAGATCATCTGGAACGGCGGGCGGAGTGGGAGGACGTAGCGGCAGTTTGGCTTCGGTCTCCTCTGGTCGGCCGCCGCTTTCAGAGGAACTCTGACCCTGAGCCTGAGCTGCCGCCAAGAGAGAGCGCAGACGCCTGGCGTGCTGGCAGAGCTGTACCGTGTGGATGGTGAGGCTGCACGGCTCGGATGGGACGTCCAGCATCGTGGTGGGCCGAGGGCGCTGAGCCGAGGGCTGGTGCAGGGGCGGGTCCTGCATCTCCACTGAGCGAAACTCCCGCTGGAGCAAGTCGAAGGAGCTGCGACTGGGAGGAGCCCCCGACGGTCCGGGGATCTCACCCCAGTAGCGCATCATGATCGATTCACACTTCAAGAAACTGCCAATAACGAAAGGGACAAGAATCATATTGCTTGTAAGGCAAATTATTTCCAGGTTGATTGAAAATATAAAGAATCATAAGTAAAAGTAACTTGCATACAATTGCTTGTAGAAACATGAATACTTCCTTTACTTTTAACATTAAAATTTGCTAATATGGTATATAAATCCATCCTTTCATTGAATTATTATGACCTACTTTGTGTTGAGCAACTTGAAATAAAATGACAGGGAAGTTGGTGGTTGTGACCAGGCAGAATGGGGATGAGTTTAAGGGGTGGAAATGTGTTTGCAAGCTAATGGGACTTCCCAGACAAACAGGTTTCTACAAACAAATCAGCATTTCTAATTTCTGATAACCACTTATTGAGATTTAGGCTAATTAGGTCCAAATTCAGATAAGTTGTCACGGACTAGAGCTTTGAGTTAGAGGCTGATATGCAGTATATACAATATACCGATTTAAAAAAAATATAAGTGATTAATTTAGCATCTTATTCAAGCCGAATTACAGAGTTAATCTTATTAATTCACAATAACTGGATCAAATGCTCTAATCAAACGTTTTATATCTGGAAAATGTGAACTAATTTAAAAAATGCCGATGTTTTGACTGGAGATTGGTACAAAAACGAATCTATTTCACAAAGCCAACAAGCAGCTAAGATGAAACGTCGCATGCGAGTTTAGCTTTATAAATACTAATGATATGGAAAAAAAGCTTTAACGTTACCCTCGGATAACTTAAAAACCCGGGACGTCAACTGTGTTGAACGGAAGCTGGACGGCAAGTGGCGTCTTTGAACGACACCGAAATTTGTATCTGACTGTTAGCTTCCGAATCTGGTCTCTGTTAAAGGGCCAGTCCGCTTTTTTATGTTCAAAATCTAAGACCAGTTAGGAGTTTTTTTTTTAAATGTTTTCAGCAGAAACCTATTTGGACTGAGTCTTGTTGACGAAGTCCAGTAGAATCATTGGCCAAACCTGAGCTGGATCTTACACTGATACCAAATTATATAAAATGCATATGCTTGGAATTCCTATTTTTTCTTTTTTCAAATTTTTTTTAAGCGAAAAATATGTAGAAAAAATATCACTTAAAAACAAACATTCAACTATCGGTTGAAAATAGAATTTATTACCTTAAACAATTGAGGAGCAAATAAGAGCATGCAATAATAGGAAGTTTGAACTTACCTGGAAGATAAACTCAATTCAGATACAGCGAAGTTTGAAAGAATTTGACTATATTTTTGGTAATAATTAATAAGCTTGGCCACACTACGCGGGTTTTTTTTTATTGGAGTTAACGACACTTTAAACGGATGAAATATCCCTTTAAACTGAGACGATTCGGATGCTGGCTTCGTTGCATCATTTTTTTCTGTCCGTGCTGTAAAATCTACTTTAATGTTTTGTTCCGCTCCCTTTTCAGTTTGAACTTAAAGACATTTTAAATTACATTTTCAGTGAATTAACAATAATAAGTCATATTTATCCAAAACAAAATATACGTTAGCTTGTGTTTCTTGGTTAAAGAAACATTGTTGTTGTTTTTTTGTTGGTATTAGTAGATTCATACCCGGACCTATATCAAAGTTGCACCAAATAAAGCTTGACTTCCTTCGCGCAACCTGACCGCAGGTAAACATGGAGGAAGAATCTCAGTCTGAAGTGGAAACGAAGGAGAACCTAGACGTTAACGATGGGGACAAATGCGGAGAGAAAGAAGCAGTCACGGCCGAGGCGGAAACGGAGGACACGTTTAAAAAACCGGCTGCTTTCGCGAAGCCGAAGCGAACAAACGACGCAGCGGAAAACAAGGTGGCTGACGGATGTGAAGCCGCTGCCGGAGAAAAGCAGCGAAGAGATGATACGGCTGTCGACAAGCCCGAGAAACAAGAGGTCAAAGCGAAGAAGGTACCGGTCAACGCGGGGGAGTTCCCCCCTCTGCCGTACAGCGAGCCCTCCTGGGGGGCTCCTCCCCCGGACTCCCCCTACGCCCTGGAGGTCCTCAAAAACGGTGCCATAGTGGACACGGTTCCCCTGACCCTGCGGAGCTACTTCGTGGTCGGGCGGCTGCCCGTGTGCGACGTCTCCCTGGAGCACCCCTCCATCTCCAGGTACCACGCCGTGGTCCAGTACCGAGGAGAGCCCGAGGAGGAGAGGGGCTTCTTCATCTACGACCTGGGGAGCACGCACGGCACGGTGGTCAACAAGAACAGGATCCCCCCGCAGACGCACGTCAGACTGAGGGTGGGACACGTGGTGAAGTTTGGAGGCAGCACCAGGCTGTTCATCCTGCATGTAGGTCCACCGCTCAGCACTGAAGTATCCATTTAAATTCATATGACAGCAGGACAGGGTGTGCTTGGTTTTACTGCTCAATGTCATCATTGCATTTGTAGTCATAGAGAACGTTAACATACCCTCCTGCTCTTTTCCTCCACAGGGTCCCGAGTCAGATGAGGAAGAGGAGTCTGAGCTAACGGTGACAGAGCTGAGGGAGCAGGCCCGCAAACGGAGTGCAGAGCTGGAGAAGAGGATGATGGGAGACCACTCTGATGGAGAGGACGATGAGAAGAACGAAGACAAGACGAGCCAGAGAGAAGCATCAAGTGAAGACTCAGGATGCACCTGGGGAATGGGTGAGTGAGTGTGCTTTCTCTTGGGTCTGCCTTATTTGTTGTTGTTTTTTCTAGTTAAAGGTTAAATGCTCTAAAGCTCTGTCTTCTTACTCTCGTGCTTCCATGTCCATTAATCCATCCTGCAGAAGAGGACGCAGCCCCAGAGGAGGACGAGAATGAGGAAAACCCCTTCTCAACCGAGTTCCACGAAGACCAGGAGGCCGCTTACCTGAAAGACCCAAAGAAGGCTCTGCAAGGATTCTACGACAGAGAGGGTGACTTCCCGCAGAACCCAGCTGTCTCTTTGCTTTCGGGTTTTGTCAAACAAACCTGCCATTTCTGTCTGTAGGCGAGGAGCTGGAGTTTGAGTATGAAGACCAAAATCATGGCACCTGGCTCTGCAGGATAAAGTTGGTGAACTTCAGCTCCTAAATCATGTCTTGCCTCAAAAACATGCTTAAGATTTATATACGTTCTTCATCAGACTGCCGGTTGACGACGCCTTGGGCCGACAGTTAGTTGCAGAAGTGAGTCACACGGGGAAGAAGAAGGAGGCAGCTGTCCAGTGCTGCCTGGAGGCCTGTCGAATGCTGGAAGCCCGAGGGCTGCTGAGGCAGGAAGCAGGTGAAAGCCCAGAGAATGTCGTCCCACAATATTGCCTAGTCCCAGTGTGGTCTGCTGTAAAAGCTGGTCTTTGTTTTCAGTTTCGCGCAAACGGAAGAAGAAAAACTGGGAGGATGAGGACTACTACGACAGCGACGATGACACTTTCCTGGATCGAACCGGCACCGTGGAGAGGAAGAGGCAGGAGCGAATGAAGAAGGCTGGGAAGATCGAGGACCGGACTGAGACCTACGAATCTTTGGTGAACATGTCATGTGGTTTTACACACAACTTTAGAACTATGATGGAGAACAAAAAAACTTGATTTGTGTGTAAAAACAAACAGGTGCATGTTTATCAGTTTATACATAGTCAAAAATGTATAATTTCACAGTAATTCAGGTCAAAGACGAGAGTAATTTAGACTCATTACACACATGGTGATACGTTTCATGCATCAATTTATGGTCATTTTTATAACTATGGCTTAAAGCTAATGGAAACTCAAAATCCTGTATGTCAGAAACAAAAAGTAGTACATGGAATATAAAGTTTCTGTTAAAAGACACAGTACTGAGAGATGTGTCGCAGAATAACAATAGAAAGTTCTGTGGAAGAAAAAAAATGTGGTTTTGAAGGTCAAAGATGTTTTGCCTATATTTCAAATTTACTGAGTTCAATCTGTATGTTATTTATCAAGAGAGCCTACATGTTACATTGTTTCGATTTTAGTCGAGTCAGATTTCTGGTTAAGAACTTATTTTGTTTTCCTCTTATTCACTTTTCTTGTAAAAAAAGAAAAGCAATAATTAAAATTAGCTGCCACTCTCTCCGTTGGTGAAACAATAAAAATTAGCTCGAGAATAAATGTCCCTATTTTTGAGTTTTACATGTATTTAAATTGTAAGATAAGTTCCTTTTAAAAACACAAAGATAACATTTACCTTAATATTAGTGATTAAAATGGGGAAAAAATGAACATATTCATGGTTTCAGTGGACAAAGAATAAATGTAACAAGATGTTTTACTGTAACTTCAAGAAATAGATTTTAAGACATTAAATGGTTTTATTGACCTTTTATCTTTTTAATGCTCTTAAGGTATCCAAGCTGTCCTCGGTGGAGAAGGAGCTGGGAGACGCACAGAAAAGACTAGGTAGCACTAAACAAGGTGTGTCATCTCATCGTCATCCGCAAGCAACTCCACTTTCATTTTCAGCCCTCCAGTTTGAATAGTCCTCTCGCTTGCTTGCAGACTCTTCGGCCTCCGCCGCGGAGGACTCGCTGGACGCCTTTATGACGGCAGTGCGTAGCGAGGCTGCGATGGACACGGTGGAACGCAGGAAGCTCCACGTCCATGTGGCCGACCTGCGCAAAGAGGCTCAGAGGCTCCGTAAGTTGGTGGAGCTGACTCGGCCGGCGCAGATGCCCTCACTGTCGTCCAGGTAAGAGAGTTCTTCGATGGGAAACTGTTTTAAGGGTTCCATCTGTTTGTAAACCTGGAAGCGGTCTTACTGTGGACTGTAGTGGAAGCTCCGAGCCAGAGAAACCCAAAAAGAGGTTACCGCTGTTTGGAGCCATGAAGGGAGGAAACAAATTCAAACTGAAAACTGGAACCATTGGGGTAAGCGCTCAGTACGCCTGAGAAATGCCTCGTTTTTCTGCCTTGGTTTTCAGCCTCTCCTCTCCTCTCCCGTAGAAGCTGCCTTCCAAGCGGGCCAACCTCCCCGCTGAGCTCTTCAACATGAAAGAGCTGCCGCCTGAGGGGGAGCAAGAGGAGGAGGAGAAGGAGGAGGAGGAGGAGAAGGAAGAGAAGGTAGAGCAGGCAGTGATAAGTACAGATGAGGAACTTGAATCCAGCGCCTCCCTATCTGAATCAGGCTGCGAAGATTCCAGCGCTCCACTGGGTCACCTGAAAGACTCAGAGGAGGTCAAAGGTAAAAGGGCTTACTCCAACTTTTTTTTAAAGGGTTAAGACTTTTTCAAGCCACTAGGTGGCATCATTTTCTGCCCGATTTCTACTAAACACACAAGGTTCCTCTATGTTTTCAATTTCTCTTTTTTGGAGTTGGTCAGTCTGTTTTTCAAGTTTTATTGACATCTGAATATGATCAGAGGAACAAAAACAAAATGATCATGGGTAGGATTTCTAAACGGATTTGCTACACAAGTCCAACATTTCATGAACGAACTTCACAGATCTGTTATTTTCTTTTGTTTGTTACTTTTCTTTCCCTCATTCTTCTACCCACTGCAGACATAGCGGCTTCAGATATCTAACATTAGAACACTAGAACTTGTTTTTTTTCTTACGAACACTAAAGCATATTTTATAAACCAAATCCTTTCATCTTTGTATCAGACCCAGAGCAAACGTTCAAAAAGAGCAAGAAGTCAGAGCCACAGGTTCCTCCGAAGTCAGCAGCCTCAGTGAGCAAAGGTAAGTCTTATAGGTTTTCCATTCTGGGAACCTTTTCTAAGAACTACTGTTTTCATTGGTTCCCAGGGACATAGGGCTTAAAGCTCAGAAGCTGATTTGAGGTTAACCAACTCACAGGGAGTTGGTACTTTAAAATTCGACTTAAACCTTTTTTAGACAGCAATACTAATTATATAGTTGAGCCTGTGATAAGCAACAGAAAATAAAATAAAGATTTAGGGTTTTTGATAAGTTCAGGGGTTCCAAAAAAGTTTAGGAAAAACAAAAGTCTAAAGTTCAAACCAGTCAAAGTTCTTAATCGTGTGAATTGTGTTTGTCTGTAAACTCGGAGGCAACGTTAAAGCCAACATTACACTCGTGTTGTCGATAGAATCAAAGGCAGAGGGCGAAGCAGAGCCAGCAGCAGAGCAGAGTCCCAGAAAGAAGAAGAGAGCGATGGGCCCCAGCAGGGTAGGCCCCCCTCATACCTCAGATGTGTTCGTTAGGAGCATGTGGGCGCTCAGCTTGAGGTGATTTTAATCCCTGTTGTGTCTCCACAGCCTCCGGTGCAGCTGTCGGGGCAGTATCCACAGGATGACCCCGATTATTCAGTGTGGATGCCGCCTGTAGGTAAGCAAGCGGCCAATCAGCTGACCTCAAGTCACCCGTCAAGTTCATCAGGCAGCACAGCGTTACTGTTTCTCTGCATCCAAAAGCAATTTTGTCCTTTTAAATCCGTTCCAAGAGTTTCAAGCAAGAAATATTTTCCAGACTGGATGTTTTAAACAGACCCTTATGGTTTGTGCAGCTGAGGAATGCAGATCAAAGTTACTTATAAGCGTTAAGATAAGCACTAATAATAAAACAAAAAGGAGCTGCCAGGTTGGCGATTTTTATTCAGGAATGAATCTGACTAGATGACAAAGGGATTCACAGCCTCCTCTGCACTCACAGGTCAGACTGGAGACGGACGCACTCACCTCAACGACAAGTACGGCTACTGAGGAGGGCCGTCAGAAGTGCACCCTCTGGTTCCCATGACAAGCAGGAAGTGGCTCATAATTCGCCTGTGAGCGCTATAGTGCTGGCAGAGGTCGATTGAATTTTCTGAGCAGAAAATAGGACGAGGCAAAGCAGCATCTAAACCCAGCTTTTGTATTCTTCCGCTGCCCTCCTGGAGATAAACCAACCTGACACCCACTCCGCACCCCACTCCTGTTTGGCTTCAGTCGATCGCTGGCATAACCTTTTACCTTTTTTTTTCCGTGAAAAGCGAGGGAGTGTGTGTCAAGAACAGAGGGAGAGAGCATTGAAGCAGCTTTCCCGACCATCTGGACACTTGGATGGTGTACTGGATGAAACGTAAGCTGATAATGACTCAAGCTAAGTGGAGTGTGTGTGTGTGTGTGTGGTTTTTTTCTCTCTGAGTACTCTCTCACACACACACACACACAGTCCAACCCTCTCAAAGTTCTCTTTTTAACCAGATTGTCTCTGTGAAAACTCTGTGATTCCTTTCTCTTCAAAATCCCTCTCAAGTGTTTTGTTCTTCAACTTCAGCCACACGTCCCGCCCTCTCTGCTCCCGTCTCTCAACACGACTAAAAATGGAACCTTTTTTTTAAATAAAAAAATAAAATAAAATGTTACATGACTAAAAAGAGGCTGTGTTTTTCTGTCAGTTGGTGGATAAAAGTATTTATTACATGAATGCTGAATGTTTATGGTTTTTTTCTTGTTTCCAACATGTTGAACATTTGAACACTTTTTTTTTTTTTGACTTTTTATGTTGGCTGGTTGAAATCTTCTGTTGAACCACCACTTATTTTTTTATAGCTGCTTTTTATTATTCAGTCATTAATGTTTACATATTTTATTACCAACATGTTCCATGTCTCACATACAGGATCCCTTTTGCAGTCTGTAATGTACCCGTATATTTCAGGGTCAAATAATCGTAAAATATAGAAATAAAATCCATTCTGTAAAACCAGCATTGATCCTTTTTTATCCATCTTATTCTAAACTATTATTGATCCATGCAGCCGTTCGTTCATCTTGTGTCTTAGGCTGTAGTTTGCTGACATGCAGTAGATGCTGATAAGGTTTCCTGTTCGTGCTGATAAAAAGCAAACCCACAGCATGATGCTGCCGCCTCAATGTTTCACCATAGGAATGGTATGTTCATGTTGATCTTCAGCAACACAGAGCATTTTGTGCTGACCAGATCAGACTGAATGGATAACTTTGAAATAAAATGACATCACCTCATAAACAAGAGGCCACGGAGCATTTATTGTCTTTTTTTTTTCTTGTGCAACAGTGGACGAATACATGTAACAATATTACATTCAGTTTTGTAAAGTCTTTAGTTACAGGTGATGTGTTTAAGCTCCATTCCGGAGATGGGAAGTACCTCAGACTCTTAATATAGCAGGAATGTAACTTCAAGGCATTGGAATATCTTTAGATTATAGACCAGTGGTCCTCTCCTATCTAGAATGTAATTGATGTACATTACTGGAAATAAAAAAAAACAGAAATGGCACACTGCAAGTAGGCTATCTAGAACAACAGATTAGCCCGATGTGCATCAACCCTATAGCCGTAAATGTTTCCACAGATCTCAGTTCTTTGCAGAGTTCTGGGATTCATGCAGACAGAAGTCCGACAATCGACGAGTCGTCTTAAAAAGTCCGACTATGCAACTACACGTTATAGCGCAACCTTACGGTGCTGTGTTTGCAGCGACGTGTCCAGAGAAGCAGTATCAGGACAAATGCGACCACCGTCTAAGTTCAACAATAACAAGATAGAGGAGTCTACTTTTTTTGATTTGTTTAGATTGGTAGAAACCCTAGAACCACTTGATTGTCTTAACATGCATCTTTCCCTTCAGTGAAACCCATACAGGCTTCCGTAAGGTTAACCGCTTCTTGGTCAATGTTTGTTTTAATAGTCCTGAATTACAGGCATACAAACTGAATTCTGCCCAGGTCGTGTCCTGGTTCCAGCAGAGCATCGAAGCAACAGGGAGGGATTACCTGAGAGTGCAACAGTTCCACCTTTACATGAACACCTTACCAACCCTCAGTCATTCATGTGCCAGAGATTTAAAACATAAGACGAGGGGCTGTTGTCTGCTTAAGAGCATGGAGGGTCCTCAGAGGGAGTCAAGGATCTGCAGGGGGGTGCTGCGCTTAGGGAGCGGAAGGCAAAGATGGAGGGGTCGGAGTTGTATCTGGGCGGAGGACGACTGCTGGTCAGACTCTGTGGAAACAGAAATGAAAGATTAATTCACTTTCACAGATTTAGTTTCAGTCTCGGACGATATTAAGGGACTCTAATGCATCTCCCCTTGCAAAAGTACCAGCAGTCAACCAAGCCCCGTTTTCTAAAATTAGCCCGGGTCATTTTCCTCCCCACAGGAAACAGCAGGAAATAACTTTGTTGGATTTGGCAGTGAGGCTGCACTTTCTCCAGGGCTGCGCTGAGCCAATGCCTCACAGGAACTGCAAAACCCAGATGGATGTATCGCTGGAGCCGACTGGCTTCCTCTCTGAGATAAATCCCATGTAACAAGGCCACAGGTGTAGCTTGGTCTTCAACTAACATTCTTAAGGGATCCAGCTGCAGTAACTCAGCAACAATTCCCAAAACCAGGTAAGAGTTGAAACATGACGTTGATTTAAAGAGAGGGGAAAAAAGAAGAAATAAAACAAGTGATATAAGGAAAACAGAGAACACGAAATCCTAAAAAGATCTTTTCCATATGGTGGCTGCGAACCAGCCAAACTATGACAAGATAATCAGGACATTTCTGGACACAATTCTGACTAAAACTCCTCAACACACTGCAAAACGTTTGGTATTTGAACGTTCCCGTAAATTAAAGGTGAAGAATCGGAGAGGAAATTGACTGTTGGAGCGAAGTTGCTGGAAAACCCAAATCACTAAGCATACCACAAAGGTATGTTTACAAGAAACCCGACACTTTTTTGTGTTCAAGCTGTTAGTGAAGAAGAGAAGGGAAGAAGTCTAAGCAGCTATTGACAAAAGAAAACTACCTCCTGTATATGTCTGCAATTCATCTAGGCTGACAGAGAGAGCAAGACTAATCAGCAGATAACAGGAAGGTTAAAAAGCAGCGGGTACAGTGTTTGCATAAGTCTTCATCATTCATGTTTTAAATTAAAGAAGGATTCGGTAAGATCCGATGTAAAAACATCTCAAAGTGCACCGTTCCACAAATCATGTATCACAACTTCAAGAGAGGGCCATCATCATGCAACAAAAGCATTAATCAATCTGGTCTCTAGGCACCTAAGAAGAAAAATGATTTCATTACAGTTATAGACTGCTCCTCCCCAAATGCAGGACCAACAGACTGCTCAACTCCTTTGTTCCTCAAGCCATCAAGCTGTACAACTCCCCACGTAGGGGAAGAGGAGGTGATGGGAAGAGGGACAAGGATCAGCCACCCCCCCCCTTGTGCAAAACATTACCTACTGTCACTCATGTGCAAATTTCTTCTACTGTGTAGTCTGTGTAATTTACTTGTTTATATGGTCAGTACATCTCTGAAGTGCAAGTGCAATAACTAAAAGAAGCATATTCTAGGACAACTGTCTTATGCTCTTTGTACTATGTACACTCTTTTATATTGTCTTATATTTTGATTTTATTTTTTATATTGTCTTTTCAATCTTTAACATGTCATTTGCTTTAACTCTGTCCTTTGTATTCTATAAGCTACTGGAATCAGAATTTCCCTGAAGGAGTAATCCCAAGGGATAAATAAAGTTGAGTCTAAGTCTATAGGTACAATATTATTGATGCTAGTCAATTAATGGTTTATTAATTTCCATCTTATTATTTAAATTAGTAGAAAAAGGATTTAATTTTAGGAAACCCAACAGATTGAATCTCCTCATAAAAATCACATGTCTAAATAACCTCTTCAGTATGCAGTCAAGTTCAACAGTCCTGCTAATAGTCTGATTATTTAACTAAGCTGTCTTGCAGCAGAGATGCATCTAAACATTGCAGGACAAAGGCCCTCAAGGTTTTGCTTTATAGCAATCCCGAATACTGAGCATGCGTGTGTCGACAGAGGAGAGAAAAGACTCCCCTCTAACTGAAAGAAACTCCAGAGCAGCACACGAGATGCCCATGATAAATCTGGCAGGGCTACATAGATTCGTAGCTCTGAGTTGAATTAGTATTAGTTGTGCATGCTACAAATCTGGTCTGTATCGAACAGTGGGAAAAAGAAACTGCTGGAAGAAAGTCTGTTCACATAAAGCTGTCATGACGGCCTACATCGTATGACGTAATATCTGCATTGTATCCCGCTCACCCTCAACCCCTTCAGGGGAGGGGGAATTGTCAAAAGCAGCCAAAATCTGTGTTTTCCAACTGACCACTCCTTTTCATACAAGCCACAGTCGACCCCTCTGACCCCTGCAACTACTCTCATGCTCGAGTTGCTCGAAACGTAGGGTCCCATCAGCTACAGTGTCTCCTCTGGTTCGCAGCCAGGAAATCAGGGGTTTGCAGATAAAACAAGGGGGAGACAGACGAGTGGTGCACACAAACACACACACACACACACACACACACACACACACACACACACACACACACACACACACACACACACACACACACACACACACACACACACAC
>JAVLVB010000558.1:1779448-1836874 GCA_032876305.1 Orestias chungarensis | reverse complement strand
AGGATAACGAGTGATGCTTGCGTGTTTCAGTGGAGCTAAACAGATCGCAGCCGACCCAGGCTATAAATGGAAAATGACTCCATCCCTGGAAAAACACCACAAGGGAACCAAACGCACTCCACCTCCTCTTCCTCCTCCTCCTCTACCTCTCACCGCCACTCAAGAGATCATCTTTGCTTTCCCATCCCTACACACACAGAGAAATCGCGAAGCACACGAGCTGCAGCCACAGTTGGTGTGTATACATAAACAAGAGTGTGATAAGGTTCCACCGACACTATCCCACACAACGTGATAATAACGTCACTTCTCTCAGCACACTGTGCATCCTTCTGGAGTGGCCCGTTCCGTGCCAACATGCCGAGTCTTGTTCCAGTCGATCTTCCTTCAAACGACCAAAAAACCCCCCCAAAAAAACAAATACAGAGTTCAGTAGCTGTCCTTCATCTCAATCAGAACGCTGTGCAAAGCTTTTAGTGCCCTCTTGCAGCAGAGGCCAGATGCTTTCCCAGTGTGGAGCTGGATGGAGATCAAGGAAACTGGCCACAGGGCCACAGAGCAACCTTATCCATAATGACAAGCGTGATCCTCAACTCCTGGTTGACAAAGAGGCTTCTAGTGGTCAGGTATATATTTGCCTAATACATTTCATTTACTTCCAGATACCATAAAGATTGTTGAACATGTTATTCACTTTATTATGTATTTAGAACAGGAAAGCAACTGCCTCCCTACATTACTAAATCATTCACAAATGACTTGAGAATTATTAAAAAAATATACATTATTATGTGGGTTTAAGCAAAAATAAACACTGATTAAATGAAATGATAACTATTATTTCTGTCTAGTCTTGAGTCAGCTACTTGACATACAAGCCACTCCGGCTTCATTTCTCTGGTCACCAAGACACTGACAGATACTAAAGTTTGTCATTTTTTTGTTGAACGGCGGAAAAATATAAGCTGGCGGTCACTGGCAGTGGCGGAGCAACAGGTGTTAGGACTGCATGACGCTCCAATCATATTGACTAATAAGTTGGAACATTTGCTGCATTTGAAAACTTACGGAACGAGTCCCGCGGATAATTGTTCACACGGAGCTCCGACTTGTTCCGAGAGCAATATTCAACTTTGGTAAAATATTACTACAAAGTATAAATCCTAGGTCTGTTTTTACCCTTTCATTTAAAAAGACTAAACAAGTATTTTTGCATGAAATGTCCGATTAATATTATTGTTGTGTCGGGGAAATATTTTCAAATAAATAATCACTTTACGTTTGAAATGATAATAAAAAAAATTAACTCACCCGAATCTTCATTGTCCGCGTTTTCCCCCCACAGTTCTTTTTCAGCAACATTTTCTGCGGAGAAGAGAAAAATGCTCAGCAACATGGACAGCAAACTTCTTTCAGCTCCCTTAAAAATTTTATTGATAGGACCTTTACCGTATTGATCGGTATTGATGACAGAATATTTCAGAACGTTTAAGTCGTGAACTGGGATATTTAGACATGACACAGGGGTGAATCACGATGCAAATCCAGCTGTCTGAGAAAAACTAAAGCTTATGCAACATCCTGTCTTCCACTGCCCTCCATGTCCACGCAGATTTGCCATTCTAAGAAAAAAAAATAAAAAATAAAAAGAAAGATGCACAGTGGGGGTGGAGGGACCACACAATCATCAGATTGTCTAAAGTTTGGGGATGCAGCTTCCAAAAAGCTAAGGAGAGAATGGAAACACAAGACTCCTGCCGGCGTAACGTGGGACAGAGAGCTGCCGTTCACTTGCCCTGGTCCTCACCTCCTTCCAACGGTGATCTTTTCTGTATCAGTGACGCAATTTAGAGAGCAAACGTGAAAACGTAAATAAGAGTCCCTGCTAAAGTTGCAAAGTGTCGTTTTTTTTTTTCCATTTTCCATGTGGATTCGACCCTGATCTGAGGTGTAGCTGTATTGGAAGTAAAGCTTAATGTGGCTCTGAAATAAAAAGTTCCAACCTGCTATTTTAAAAAAATAACTTCATCTGAACTTAATTTTATGTATAATTACGCCACCCTGCAAGATAATTCACACTTGTTAAACTTTTGTTACATGCTACAACTTTAAACAAGTTCCCAGTATGAAGCATGGCGGTCGCAACATTTTGCTGTAGGAATACATTTCTTCAAAAGTGACAAACGTGCTGGGGTGAAAAAACTGAGATATACTGAAAGAAAATATTAGTTACTGAGCAGATGTCTTAAGACTAGGGGGAAGCTTCACCTTCTAGCAGAAAACAGCCCTGAATATTCAGTCAAATCTACAATAAAGGAGGCGTTTATATCGAAGCATCTTCATGTAATTGAAAGGCCTAGTCAAAGTCCAGACCAAAATCCAACTGAGAATCGATAAATACCAACAAAAAAAAAAAAAACATGGCAGAGAGAGATAATCTGCAAATGTAATGATTTACATGAGTTGATTACATAACTGTATTTCTTTAGCGTTGTCTGAGTAATTAGGCGGAGAGAAAAAAACAAAACAAGCTTCACTTATCAGATTTTCATTTGCGAAACATGTACGCTACTTTGTGTCGACGTTTGTGATCAAGAGTTGTGAATACTTTTGCAAGGCAATGTAAGAGCAAGTCACAGTAACCTGGTCTTCACTCTGCCTGTGACTAAAGTACAGCTGTTGCAAATAAAAGTATAAAGTAACCATTTTTTTTAATTTATTTATTTTTGATTGTGAAAACGTCAGCAACAAGTGTGCACTGCAAGTGAGCAGCATCTGGCGCTCAAACTGTTGCCCCTCCAAAGATAATTACACAAATGGCATAACCTCATCTGTGACTTGGATTATCAAGGGATTATCGGGGAACTAAAAGAAAGCAACTCACTGACCTTCTAACCTCTCTTTCAGCTGAATTACAACCCACATAAATGTTGCCCTCAGCCTTGCCACGCTATCACCAAACCTCTCTGGTATTGCAGGCGTTTTACGTGTGTGCATTTGCCTTGAATGTTTGTGATGCAGAAAAGCATTCTTTTGTACATTCCTTGAAATATGACACCCTTGATCCGCACTCTTTTCTTCCGTTTCTCCTCCAGAACCTCTCCTTTAAAGGGTTAATTGGGGAAACTCGGGCCGGGTCTGCTCGTTACCTCTGAAGGCCCCCTTTTGTAAACCCTGCAGGACCTCCCCTTCCACTTGACTGAGCGTGCTCGCCTTCACAGACACACTGGTACTGCAAAAGGAGCTGGAGGATGTGCAGATGCTGGCTGGATGACGGATGCGCACGCACTGCTCCATCAGCGCTGCCCGCTGTCTCTCATCATCTGTTCTTTCCCTCTAAAAAAACAAAACAAAAAAAAAACCCTCATGGACATATGGAGCCCTGAAACCTGCAGCTTCTCACCCTCCCCATGCACACAAACTCTCCCTATCCACAGTGTGGCCCAACAGGTCTATTGGATTTTAATGATTAGCAGGCCAGGCGTCTCCATTACTCGTTAGTGGCCGTCGTTTTTCCTCTTGTTTATTTAATCCTCTCCTTCTGCCTTCCACCCCTGCGTTGTATCCCCTTGCTCGCCAGCCTTTGTGAGAAACGAGGGCGGACATCTGCCGCCCGCGCCTCCCTCTCCTTCATCCGTCTCCAGCAGGACCACCGAGGTGGAGATTGTCCGGCTGTGAAAATGGAAGGTTGTCTTTGCGTTTTGCGCTGCCCTGTGTTGTGTCTTAAAGAGTTACCAATCATTCCTTAAAACTGTGCTTTTTTGTCTTTAAACACATTTCTACGATATACTGAAAAACTATTTGAATATTTCAAACATTACTACTACTACTGTACTTCCCAATTACAAAACAGATATAAAGTTTTCAGGGCAGTTTTTGATTGTACTTTTCATTCACAGCACTGATCACTGGATGAGGAGCATCCGTACATATTGATCATACCAGCATGGTTTTATTAAACAAACTATTTTCTAAACATCCCAAAAAAATGTGGATTTATCGGATAAGTTTAATATACACTAGTTCTGTGTCCATCCTTGTCCATCCTAGGTATATCCAGGTTTGTTTCTTTTGCTTAAACAGAACATTTTTAGCAATCTCTGCACTTGTGGGAATGTGATTCTGTAAGATTCTCCTCATGATGGGATGATCCTGCTACTCAAAGATCCGGAAGCCTTTCACAGTAGCTTCATTACTCGTCCTTAAGTCGTTAAGGATCCTGACAACTTTTCTAGTAGACATTAGCAATACTGTTTACAGCAGTTTCCTCCTTATGAGGGTAAATGTATTCCAGGTAGTGTACTTTAATCACTAACTGATCAAAAACAAAAAAAAATCAATATTTAGTTAGTTTTAATCCGTGTTTGTAAAAACACGTGTTCTATATCTACAGTGTATATTGAAAAAGTAAAATCATAGCAATGTAACATTCTGCATGTCGTAGGTATAGGTGTTTATCTATGTAGATGTTAATTTTGTGTAGAAGTCAATATTTTAGCCAATGGCACCTAAACACAATAAAAAAATCACTTACGAAATCACAATAAACCATTTAGGCTATGCTACCCAACATCTAATTTGACGCTCCAGCACCATAACAGTTCCCATAAAGGACTAAAATAGAAAAATCTTTGGTCATTAAAGGTTATAACCGTAATAAAAACTGGCTGTTCATAAATAAATCACGTGTTAAGTTTCTGTAAAACTGAACATTTCCACTATACAGAGTGTGTATCGAATATAAAGGTCTGAAGTCGAGCCGAAAGTGAAATAAATCACAATTAAACATTGGCTCTCAGAAAAAACATGACACTTCTGCCACCTGTAAAAACAGACTTCAAGCCAGAAACACTGCTCTGTCTCACTGCTGAGTAACTAAGACTAGGTTCTAAACTTCAGGAGAATAAAATAATTGGTACTCCGAAAAAAGTGTAGCATTTGTTTGGTCCAGGTTCCAGGGTAGTTTTCCCTTTGGGTCATTTGTGAATTTGTAAACAAGCAAAAGAGATTTTTCCTATGAACTAAGTGATCCTGCAAAGTTGGTAAACGTTTGACAAACTGGGATACTGACCTGTTGCATTTTTTCCAGGTCCAGACTGGGTCTCCTCTGTTCCCCGCCGTAGCTGTGCCGATACTTTCTATAAGGTGCTGATTGGTCAAAGTGGGTCAGGATGATGGGCCGTGCGAGTGGCTGCGCAACCTGAAGCTGAAACCTCATTGGGGGAGGCTTCAGGCTGCGCGGCGGGCTGGAGCTGAAAAGGACGGGGCTGGGTGAAGCCGCCAGGCACCCAGCGGCGGGCTCAGCTGGAGGTCGGGCGGAGGCGGGTGGTGACCGGCAGTCGCACAGGTCCCGGACTTCTTCGTCGCTGGAGGGGCTGCTGTGATGATCGCCGTGGCGCTGAGGGAAGGCCGACACCCACTTCCTGTTGTCGCCGCAGCTTATACGCTCCAGCTCTTCCTCTGATGAGTGACGGTCCAGGTTGGCATCCAGGAGGAGGCGGAGGCGTCGTAGACGGGCTGGAGAGACGGGACCCTGGTTGTGCTGCTGGCTGGTGGCCAAAGGGGTAAGGGCGCAGTTCCTCCGCCGCTCTGAAGATGTTAAGGTAGGAACAAGCAGGTAAAATCCCAGTTAATAAAAAAAAAATGCTAACATCTATGAGCATTTAACAAAAACAAACTAGAACTGTGTGAATCATTATTTACAAGAAATTTGTTTTAGATCATTTGTGTACCTCTGTCAATCTGTGCAAGCTCCTGGTTCTCGCCTTCTGAGTCATCACTCTCCCCTCCCTCTCCGCTGCCATGATAGGAAATCTAAAATAAAAAAAATTGATTCAGAAGTCACATTTGCTACGCACATCAGAAAGCAAACTACTAGTTATACTACTAGTTATAAAGTTGCAGTTCCTCTGCAGTGGGTCTACATATGACTGGAGCAAAATACGTAATCACCTCATACTACTAATAATTTCCCATTTATCAAAGACAGCTTTTTATCAGAAGTAAGTTCTACAAACCCAGTTCCTAAAATGACAAACATTGTTGCATCTTTACGGAAACACAAACAACAGGGAAGCAGAACTAGTGGTTGTAAGAGATATAGCTATAGAAAGATAGGGAGATATACATTTTTTTTTTTATACATGTTGGTATTTTTAAAAACAGCAAGAAAACATGGTCCCCTAAGACCAGTTGTGTCATAATGTTTTGTCTGCGGACCCACATAAACCAGAGAACTCTCAGGAGTATAATAATAATAATAATTTATTGTAAGATGATGTGTTCTTGGATCCGGGGAAATGTACAGTTGACGTGGAACGGCGGCAATGGGAACCAGAGAGGAGGACATAGAGGCGAGAACCAGAGACAAAGGGTATTTGGAGAAACAGAGGACGACGTGGGGAACCGGGGACACTGTGAGGTAAGCAGAGTTGGAGTCTTGTACAGGGAATGGATGAGAAAGATGAACAGGAACGATCTTACTTGAAGTAGCCAGGTGGATGAGTGGTAGTCCTTCAGTGACGCTTGGGTTGTTTGTCCAAGGGGTTGTGTGCGGCAGAAAGAAGGCTGAAGGAGAGCAAGCAGACCGTGCTGGAGGAAGGAGCGGTGAAACCAGATGACTGAGTTGACCGGATAACTATTTGTTGAGTGAGTATGCTGACTCGGTGATGACCTGGAAAAAAGGGGAGCACAGGAAGCGACGTTAATGGCGAGAGGGACTAAGACAAAGTAACAAAATAATCAAAGTATCAAAATAACAAAACACGAAACTAGAGATGACCAAACTGCAGAAAAACGCTAGAGACAAATACTAAACTTTAGATCTAAATCTAGATACAAGAAGGCTGGCTCGGAAAAATACGTTACCCAGTGTAACTAATACTCAGGCGACGAGAAGTGTGTCCACCGCTCCTTTTAACCGTCCAGGACTCGTCACTGGTGATGAGGTGCACCTGGTGATCAGGTGCACCTGGGCGTGGCTCAGGTGACCCTTGTGGCCAACCTAACAAGCAGTATCCCTCCCTCAAGGACCGCCACCTTGCGGTCCCGACGATGAGGCAGAGGTCTCAAAGTCCTGAATGAGGGAGGGATAGAGGACGAACGAGCGAGGCATCCAGCTACGCTCCTCGGGACCGTAGCCCTCCCAGTCGACGAGATATTGGTGACCTCGACCCCGTCGACGGGTAGCCACAATCCTCCGGACGGTGTAGGCAGGGTGCCCATCAATGATACGGGCGGGTGGAGGGGTGACGGCTGGAGGGCAAAATTCCCTGGTCTGGACTGGCTTAATCTGAGAGACGTGAAAAATAGGATGAATCCGGAGACTAGAGGAAAGACGTAGACGGACAGTGGATGGACTGATGACATTCTCGATGCTGTATGGACCGATGAAACGGGGGGACAATTTTCGGGAAACGGATTTGAGGGGAATGTCCTTTGAAGATAACCAGACCTGTTGACGGGGAGAATACGTGGGAGCTGGAGTGCGTCGGCGGTCGGCATATCTCTTATTTTGGGCTGAAGAACATTCGAGAGCCGAGAAAATGTCTTTCCAAACAGACCTGATACGGCGGATGTGGTGATGGACAGAGATAACAGGAATGTTCTTCTCACCGCTGGGAAAAAGTGGTGGCTGGTACCCCAGGGAGATCTCGAACGGCGAGAGTCCGGTAGCGGCAGAGATGTGGGAATTGTGAGCATACCCTATCCAGGGACGGTGCTGGTTCCAGTCGGCCTGGTGGATACAGGCTAAACAACGCAGAGCTGCCTCGACCTCCTGGTTGAGGCGTTTGACTTGGCCATTTGACTGAGGGTGATAGCCAGAGGTTAAACTGACCTTGGGCCCCAGGGCAGCGCAGAAGTGCTTCCAGACCTGGGACGGGAACTGGGGGCCGCGGTCAGAGAGGATCTCGTGGGAATCCCATGAAGCCGGAAAACATGTTTGACCAGGAGGCGGGCAGTCTGAAAAGCAGAGGGCAACTTGCAAAGAGAGATGAGATGGCATGACTTAGAAAAACGTTCTATGATGGATAAGATAGTGGTCATACCTTGGTAAACTGGAAGACCTGTGATGAAATCAATGGCGATGTGAGACCAGGTACGTTTGGGAATCTGGAGGGGTTGTAGGAGACCGGAAGGGGGCTTGTTGCTGGATTTATTTCGGGAACAAGTAGGGCAGGCTTGTATATATTGATGAACATCGTGATGAAGGTTGGGCCACCAGAAACTACGAGAAATAAGGGCGATGGTCCGACTGGAACCAGGGTGACAGGAGAAGCGAGAAGTGTGAAACTAGTGGATGACACGAGAGCGAACTGAAGAGGGAACATACTTGGTCTTCTGAGGGGGTTTCCTGGGATCCGGTTCGGAATACAGGGCCTCTGAGATGATATCCTCAATCTCCCAGGATACCAGACCAACCACACAGTCAGGAGGGATGATGGAAGCGGGTTCAGGAGATACGTTGTCGTCGGGGGAGAACTGCCGTTAAAGAGCATCGGGCTTGATGTTCTTGGTACCGGGCCTGTAAGAAATGGACAAATTGAAGCGAGAGAAGAACAATGACCAGCGAGATTGACGTGGGTTAAGGCGTTTGGCAGATTTAATATACTCCAGATTTCGGTGATCCGTCCAGACCAGCACGGGATGGTTGGCGCCCTCCACCCAGTGGCGCCACTCCTCTAAAGCCAGCTTAATGCCAGAAGTTCCCGGTCTCCCACGTCGTAATTCCTTTCAGCAGGGGAGAGTCGTCGAGAGAAAAAGGCACAGGGTTGAAGCTTCTCATCCTAGTTGGCTCTTTGGGAGAGAACGGCCCCTACTCCCAGGTCTGAAGCGTCCACCTCCAGGACGTACTGGCGAGATTAGTGGGGTTGAATGAGAACAGGTGCTAGGGAAAAAAGATCTTTAAGTTTATGGAAGGCTGCATCAACTTCAAGGGTCCAGATGAAAAGTTTCTTGACGGAGGTGAGTGCGGTGAGAGGTGTGACTCACTGACTGTAGTTTCGAATGAATCTGCGATAGAAATTGGCGAACCCTAGAAATCATTGAAGTTGACGTCTGGTGTTGGGAATGGGCCATTCTTTAACTGCTTGGACTTTAGTGGGGTCAGCTCGTATCTGCCCGCCCTCAAAAATATAACTGAGAAATGTTATTGAGGATTTGTTGAACTCACATTTCTCGGCGTTGACGTAGAGACGGTTATGGAGCAAACGTTGAAGGACCTGTCGGACGTGAATCTTATACTCAGCGGGAGAACTGGAAAAAATCAGGATATCGTCTAAATAGACAAACACAAAAACATTTTAAAAATCCCGGAGGAATTCGTTAATGAGAGCTTGGAATACTGATGGGGCGTTGCAGAGACCAAAGGGCATGACCAAGTACTCGAAGTGTCCCAGGGGTGTTTTGAAAGCGGTCTTCCACTCATCCCCCTGGCGTATACGGACGAGATGATAGGCGTTGCGTAGGTCTAGTTTAGTGAAGATGGTGGCTTTATGCAGTGTCTCGAAGGCGGCAGTTATGAGGGGTAAGGGATAGTGGTTCTTTATAGTGATATTGTTGAGGCCCCGGTAGTCGATGCAAGGTCGGAGCGAACCCTCTTTCTTGGTAACGAAAAAGAAGCCCGCCCCTAAGGGAGACGAGGAGGACCGGATGATGCCAGCGGCAAAGGACTCATTAATGTAGTTCTCCATCGATTCTCGTTCCTTGTGGGAGATGTTAAATAAGCGACTGGAAGGTAAGGGGGCTCCAGGAAGAAGGTCAATGGCACAATCATGCGGTCTGTGAGGAGGGAGAGAACAGGTTTTGGACTTGTTAAAAACCTGTCTCAAATCTAGGTATTCATCTGGGATGTTGCTTAGGTCCTGAGAATCAATGGAGAGGTCCTCAGGGAGCGGGCTCGAAGGAACGGCAGCCTGGAGACAAGATGAGAGACAGTGAGATGACCAGCAGGTGACTGTACGATCTGTCCAGTTGATGGTGGGATTATGGGTTGTGAGCCAGTCGAAACCTAAAATCACTTCGGGTAAAAAAGAAGAAAAAAAAAAAAACATTCTTTCTTCTGTGTGATTAAGTTCGATAGGGTTAGTGATGTGGGTGATGTGAGGTAACGGGCGGCCATCCAGAGAGGAAACACGGAGGGGAAATTTGAGAGATGATATGGGAATTTGAAGTTGTTCTACAAGGGTTTGGGCTATTAAGGACTGCTCACAACGGGAGTCAATGAGAGCTGAGAGACTGAAAGTACAGAGGTTGTCTGATGGTAGCCGGGAGTAAGAGATGGGGCTGTTTGGTGTCAATGGATTGGTCCGACCGTGGCCCCGCGTTCACGGACGGACCGTGATCGGTGAGTGAAGACTTCTCTTTTAAGGTGGGACAGTTAGCAATGAAGTGTCCGGAAATGCCGCAGTGAAGGCACTCCCGGAACTGCATCCTCCCCTGCCGTTCCTCTGGGGAGAGACGGGTTCGCCCGACCTGCATGGGTTCTGACACTTGGGGTGGAGGTCGAGCCTCAGTACAAGGACGGCTAGCGGATGAGTTGGTATTGACGGAAGAAGGCTGAACGGAAGCGGAGACCCGATTAAAACAGGCTCTATGAAACGCTGTAAGACGCTGCCTCTCCCTCAGACGACCATCAACGCGGGCGGCTAGTGAAATAAATTCATGAAGAGAAGCTGGTTCATCGAAAAGAGCTAACTCATACTGGAGGGGTTCATTTAGAGCCAAACCCTAACCCTGAACCGGAAGTGACACGCTGTGGGGAACCGGAACCGGAAGTGAACGATGCGGAGGTGAAGGCGGAAGATGGGCGGAAGCGCCCTCGTACGGGGGTGGACCGACATCGGGAGGTCTGGGAACGAGCGTCTGTAGGAGGTGAGAAATCTGATCCAGGGTCTGATTGGTGGTAGCTTGCTGCTCAGAAAGGGAACGGAGAACAGTCTCATGTGAGTGGTGCATTGTAGACTGATCGGAAATGACCCTCCTGAGAGCCTCCTGTGAGTCCGTCTGTCCTGAGTATTCTGTCATATGTTTATTCTGCGGACCCACATAAACCAGAGAACTCTCAGGAGTATAATAATAATAATAATTTATTGTAAGATGATGTTTTCTTGGATCCGGGGAAATGAACAGTTGACGGACAACGGCGGCAATGGGAACCAGAGACGAAGGGTATTTGGAGAAACAGAGGACGACTTGGGGAACCGGGGACACTGTGAGGTAAGCAGAGTTGGAGTCTTGTACAGGGAATGGATGAGAAAGATGAACAGGAACGATCTTACTTGAAGTAGCCAGGTGGATGAGTGGTAGTCCTTCAGTGACGCTTGGGTTGTTTGTCCAAGGGGTTGTGTGCGGCGGAAAGAAGGCTGAAGGAGAGCGAGGAGAGCGAGCTGGAGGAAGGAGCGGTGAAACCAGATGACTGAGTTGACCGGATAACTATTTGTTGAGTGAGTATGCTGACTCGGTGATGACCTGGAAAAAAGGGGAGCACAGGAAGCGACGTTAATGGCGAGAGGGACTAAGACAAAGTAACAAAATAATCAAAGTATCAAAATAACAAAACACGAAACTAGAGACGACCAAACTGCAGAAAAACGCTAGAGACAAATACTAAACTTTAGATCTAAATCTAGATACAAGAAGGCTGGCTCGGAGAAATACGTTACCCAGTGTAACTAATACTCAGGCGACGAGAAGTGTGTCCACCCCTCCTTTGAACCCTCCAGGACTCGTCACTGGTGATGACGTGCACCTGGTGATCAGGTGCACCTGGGCGTGGCTCGGGTGACCCCTGTGGCCAACCTACCAAGCACACTGAAGGACTGAACCTGACAAGTTGTGGATAACTGCGTTTCACAGATTTACTCCCACGAAAAGTGACAAAAATCAGCATTTATCACAACGTTTTATCTCAGAGAAAACCATTCATCTGCAAGGTCATTCACTGTCTCAAGAGTATTACAAAAAAGTACACTGTAAACCTTGGAGATCAACATAAAGTTTAGGTGCATAGGGGAAAAAAAAAATCCATTTCAAACATGTTTTTTTTTTTTTACTTTTAGACAAACAAATATCCAATAACTGATGCAGAGCTCCAAATGAAACTGACTTTATTCCACAGTAAAAATAGCCAGTTAACGTTGAGTCACCCTGTTGACAAACTGCAGACATTGTTTCCCACGACCTAAAGAGGTCGTTTAAAAAAATGAAATAAAATTTAAAAAAATTCCTCATTTACATCAGCAGAAACGATACAGATAGCCTGCAGTCTGCAATGCTAAGAGTTAAGTAATGTGCCTCACACTCAGTAATTACCACTTCGCTGAGCAGCTGCCATCTGGGCATGTCTGTGTATAAGCCTACAGTGTGTAAAGCGCGCACACACACACACACACACGCACGCACGCACGCACACACACACACACACACACACACACACACACACACACACACACACACACACACACACACACACACACACACACACACACACACACACACACACACACACACACACACACACACACAGTCTCTCTCTCTCTTCTCTCTGAAGCTCCTCACTAAAGTGTGAAAAAGGGGAAACAGGAGCCAAACCTCCAAATCCCAACAAACCAAAGGCGGCTGTATTCAAATTATATTAAAAAGGAAATTCCACTGTTTGGCTAAACAGCCTCTTCATCAAAGCTCCGTTTCAACAGTCCCGCTGCATCACGAAGGCGAAACCTCCTTGTTTTTTTTTTATTTCTGAAATCGGATTTCATATTTTCTGGTACGCAACCCTAAAAGAAGTTGGCCGACTAATTTCACGGTGAGTCATGTCAGAATAAACCCTCATAAAAACGACATATTTTATAAAGATAACAATAGGTTAACCAGGTCTGTTGTTTTATCAGGTTTATAAATCACTCAACCTAACTATATACTCTACTGAAGCCAACCATCCATTCTCTAAACCCACTTTAAATTCAGATTCGGACGAACAACCAAACATGCCAACATGTTTAAAACAGGCAACATCATACTTTTGGGAAATAAAACTGCGGAGAAGTTACAATAACAGCAGAATCAGGCTCAAATGCGTATAATTGTTCTTATAAGGGAGCCACACGTTTTTCCCCCACTTATTTTTTACCATATACGGCTATTTGAGCTTCTTTCTGGAAATTTCACCACAGAGCAATCACTGCCTGTCTGACAAAAAGTTGGGCTGACAGTAATGATTTGGGATTTCCTTCACCCCGGGAATCACCTCAAAGGCTGTTGCTCACGGATCAGTGAACGCTTGTGTGCGATATGGGTGTACGTTTATTTAATAATGCATCTCAGACTCTTGAGGCCGAACCCGACGTGAAAAAAGGAGTGATTAACTAAAACACAGGGACTAAATCAACTTATGGGTGTTTTAAGTCTGCACACAGATGCACAGCTAGCATATGTAACAGCAAGTGATCCTCATAAAGCTACTGCACATTAAGGTACGTTTCTCGTTTTGGTGCTTTTTCTTTAACCCTTTCCTTAGTATCTGTTCTGATATTTTGCAGCATCTGATCTTATAAGAGGGACCGTTGCTGTGGAAGAGAGAGCCTGAAAACTTCAGTGACCCACATCTGATAATGTTTCATTGCTGGCATGGCTTCACAGTTTGCTGCAACAAAAAACAAGATCCAGCCTAACTGACACTCAGCTTATGGCTAGACAGGTCGCCTGATGGTAGAAATGAAAAACAGGTGAGCGAGCAGTGTCTCTTTTTTTCCTTTGCTGTAGATCTAAAAGATTTTCACATAAAAGCAAAGGAATTATTTATATATTTTTAGAAAATAACATTTGCAAATATTCTAGTATTTTTATAATAAAAGCGCACCTTGTGTTATATAGAATCATAGATTCACATTTTTATGCAAAACTTTCTTATTTCAACTTTGCTTTAATGGGCTTCAATTAAACACTCTGAACAACCAAACTTATAATTGATGTAATTTTTTTTAGTTTTACTTTATAAGAAACAAAATGTGGGTCTTCATTATCTGTAAATGATCATAAAACAGATTGGTTACTGACTAATCGGGGTCAGTAGATTTAGTAAATGAGTTTGTTTCTTCTTGTAGGTGCGAATCCGTTCAGAACGATAAACTTGTTTTGCTCCATTCACTTGTAGTTCTTTGTGCCTGATCTTTTATTTATTTTTTTGTGCGAATCAGGATACATCTTTCGTTGTATTAGTTTAGCATTGTACGGTTCGTAGGCGCCGCAAGGATCCTTTGAACAAAGCAACATTCTGTGATGTACGGATAGCCTACAGCATCAAAACTACAGTCAAGGAAATGAGGTGGGGCATAAAAGCCTCAGGAAATCCTGCTTTGGATTTAACTATTTGTTTTTCACCATAATTTACTAAAATACCAAAGCGCAAAAAAAAAAAATGTCTGTTCCTAAACAGTTGAGTGTACTGGTATAAAATAAAAGTATTGTGTGAATCGTATGTATAACATAACAGCTATCCCAACATTAGCAAATTGATTTACTAGCCACTTGTATCCTTTATCAACATCAGACCTTTATTACTACTTATTTGGAAATCTAATTGCAGACTGGACGAATCCCACACTGAACCAACTTTTTTGTCCACGCACACCGAGCTGCACAAAGAGTCATGTGTTTGTGTGTCAAGAACAGTTGAATGAAATCCTTGTCAGCCTCCTGCATCACTGAGTAGCTTGCTAAGCTGGATCAATGGCAATGTCAAAGCGTACTCACACCACCCCGTTCACACACATATCAGCTTCGCTCGGCCCGTCCAAAATGACACGGACGGTGCCTCACGACACCGGCACAAGGTCACAATAGTTGCTTCTCTCATAGTTTTGCTGCTTGGTACAACTTAGATGATGTCATTATGGAGACAAATTCAGTTCACATGATTCATCTGCCTTACTTATTTTTAAGAAATAATATGTGTTAGCCTGTACAAAGATAGTTTGTACAGGCTTTTTAGGCTTGAGAAACCCACATCAGAATGACCTCTCTGGGCTCATCTGATCAGCTTCATCAACTTGTGGGGATGAGGTGTGCTTTGGTTTCTTCCTGCAAGTCGTTACTGCTGGTGTTGTTGGTTGTGTAGGTTCGGGGCGTCTGGGGGTTTCATGCGGGTGGCATTCTGTGGGGTCTGGCGACAGGAGCACAGTCCCCCACCTGTGTGGGGCTTCGTTTTTTTTGGGATCCAACCTTCTGGAGGCTGCATGTAATATTTTTGGTGGGTATGTGCTGTTGGACTTAGGTTACTGGCCCGGTAGCACTGCTGGTCCTGGGTGGGTCTGGGAGGGGTCGGGGGGCGTGGGGTTCTCGGGGCATGTGGCCTTAGAGGTAGGGTACTTGCCAGGCCCAGGGAGCTTGCATCTTGGTTGGATGGTGAGGAGAGGCATGCAGACATCGGTTGCTGTCTGGCAATAACATTAAACAACATTACAGCTGAGAGGACAAAGAAGCTTGGGGGTTTTTTTACAGCCCAGTTCTCTGTTAGCCATCTGGGGTTGAAGGCCAGCTTGTTGGGGTTCTGGCTGATGTGATGCTCTGCTCTACTACAGCCAGGGCTGTCTGCTTATCTCCACCAAAGGCTATAGAGACCCATTGCCTGTGTCTGGGAGCTGGCTGTCCAGAGACCTTGCTAGCTGTGTGGGATCTCTTCTGGGGGTAATGTGTCCCTTGGGTCTCGGTGTCTGGGTCTGTGGCTAGGTCTTAGTAGCCGGCTCCCACCAGGGCTTGTCCGCTAAAGGGTGTTTGTCCACTGCTGCTGGTGGGCGGTTTCCCCCAGGGCTTTGTTATTCTTCGGGAGGGTTGAGGCGGTTATCCCTGCAGTGTTCCGCTGGGGGCCCTATAAAAGTCAGGGGCTCCAATCTCTTCCATGTCTGCCTGTGTCTCCTCACACCAGCTATTTAACAGTCACATGGAGAAACGCTTTGTACATACCATCTTGGACTGTTATTGCATTGATGCCGTATTTAATAAATATTGTATTACCTTAATAACTCGTACTTTTCAGTGACATTATTGTTACATCGCATTTTCTCTCCTTCTGCAAGTGTAGAAGGAGATTTCTGCTGTGTTCTTATTGTCTCTCTGTCCTTCTTCCTCTCAACTCTTTAACTTTTTACCTCATCTTTTCCCCTTTCTTTTTGGCAGTGAAACAACAAATCAGATTGCTACACTACTGGACAGGACATGCAAGCCTACCCTCGGAAACGGAGGCAGAAACGGGAATCTAACTAAGTCTTACTTTGGTTTAACAGCTCCTTTTAATGAACAGGATTCAAAAACATCAAAAAGAGCGTCCTGTAAGCCATGCATACTTTGAAAAAATATACTCAAGGAGTAAGAGCCCAATCAGTGAAAATATGTGAAAAATGTCCACGCATTTTATAAACTCCCAGATAAAATGCTAACTGAGATTCAGCACAAATAGCAAGGATCTAAAACCCTTGTAGACGTTGTCCTATGCAGGTCAACTTACATCAACTTACTGCACATGTGCACTCAAAGCAGCAAGTAAAAAGAATACAGCACAACCATGCATAGGTTTTTGGCATAGCTTGAGTTGCTGGATGGGATTTACACTATCCATTTCACTGTGCAGATAGAATTTGCATCAAGATGCTCACCCCTAGTCAGGTTTTGTGAATGTTCATGGAAAAAACAAAAATTGACCTTTTCTCTGCTTTCACAGGTTTGTTGTTTTAAAATCAAATAATACGAGCCAGCAGTGAACTGTTTTGGCCTCTATTGCACTTGAGATAGTGGCTGACTTTATACAAAGGAAAGCCTCCAAAATGAGGACCTCCAGTAAAAATAAAAGTAAACGACAGATTTTACATCAGTTGCATAGATTTTCTGTAGGTTTCTTTACACAATTTGTTTTTTTCATTTGAACAATTATTATTTTTACCTGTGCATTACTTGCGAAGGAATTATACCGACTTTCTCCAAAAATCTAGATGTTGTTCGCCTTTGACAAGTGTAAGGACATTAAAATAGGCTATATGGTCTGCTGCTGTCTCACGTTACCTCACCAGAGCTTTGCATGTGTAGTC
This sequence comes from Orestias chungarensis, assembly GCA_032876305.1. NCBI lineage: Eukaryota > Metazoa > Chordata > Actinopteri > Cyprinodontiformes > Cyprinodontidae > Orestias > Orestias chungarensis. Next base: position 1,819,796 of record JAVLVB010000558.1, on the reverse strand, counting down.
TAAGATAGCAGTCTATGCTGGGAGAAAGCTGCTCCTGAAATACCAACGATTACATTTAACAATGTTCAATGCTGAGCAGATAAACTTTTCTGTCAGCGATCTGCAGGTAGAAATGTGAAAACAACTGATAATAGCTAAAAGCGATCTAGGTGATGCTTTACCAGAACACTACAGTAGCCCTCTCCTCCTGATTAACTTCCTGACGGAGCAGCATTTTACAGACGTCCTGCGAAAACTCCAAATTAAAAAAAGAGCTGTCGCTGTCAAGTAAAATGGACACAACAGGGTACAAAATCATTGCTACGTATGAGCAATGCTGACGAATGGAAGTCTGTTCCTTTACGACTCTTAAATAACATTGGCAAATGTTTCACTTTGAAGGACACAGATGTATAAATGGAACATAGAAAAACCGTATTAGTCCATTTCCCTACCATTACTTTATCAGATTGCATCAAAACCGTAGTTTAAAACACTGACAAATGATGGTTGTTCAAGTTCAAATGGCAACCCAAAGCTTTGTTTCAGATTTCTGGGAAAAGTCCATTCTCATCTACCAAGTTTTTCCAGATTTGACTAATTTAAAGGAGGCCGCATGGAGGCACAGTTGCTTTAAAACAAGGAGGACGTAGGTTTGAATCCCACTCTTTCTGCAAGGCGTATGCATGTTCTCCCACAGCTCAAAACACTGTTGGGTTAACTTGCCTTTGTAAAATGCTCTTAGGTGTAAGTTTGTGCATATGGTTGTTTGTCCTGTATGTCTATAATGTTTGTCTGATGGACTGGCGATCAGTTCAGGGGGCAGTCAGCCTCTCACCTTATGACTGTGAGGAACAGGAACTAGAACCCCCTCCCTATATATAAATATAAACAAACAACAACAACAACAAAAACAGGATGGCAAGTTTCCATCCGTATCCTCGGCCGGGCCTTTGAATGGGAGCAATTTGGCACAAAATGGCAGCCATGCGACCAACATACAGTCAGCCACAGTACAATAGTATAGATGGAGCAAGTTAGTGACCCATGCAGGACACCATTCACCCGTCTCCTGAGTTAAACAAAACTGAGGCATTATGCAAAGCGAGCAGGCAGTGACAAAGGAGAGCACATACGTGGGTTCAGCTGTGGAAAATTGTAGATGTTGGGATAATCTTGGCTCAGGACACTTTTTTTTTTTTTTAACTACAGTGATTGTTTTTATCTAATCCATATCTATAACGTTATTCCAATTGTTGAGCAAGAATAGAGCCACAGACAGTAGAAATAAAGAAAAGAAAAAGAGAGCAATGTTATCCACATCTGCAAAAAGAGTGGAAAATGTCTTCAAACGTGGTAATGAATGTGTTATAATGACTCAGTTGCAGGAAACACAACACAGAAAAGTTACTATTTACAGGGAGGCAGAGCAAAATGGAGAACCAAAGAGGAAAGAATAGCAATTAACTCATTATTAGCCCTTACAGGAGCCATTAGAAGGGCTTGAATGTGACTGAAGTAGAGACAGGCTGCACCCACTCAGGCTAATGTCTTTCTCAGATGTTTCCCCTGCGATGACAACCATGTTTTCTATCACAAACTGCCTCCAACTTACCTTCAGCTGGAAAGGATGGATCTCGTTGAGTGAATGTCTCCTCAGCTTCGTCGTCAGTGTCTTCAGCATTTTATTTTTGTGCTTTTTGCTTAATCACTCAATAATGAGCTACTTTTATGTCCTTTAACCAAAAATGAAATGGAGATTACAAGTTCATCGGCTGCCCTGGACGACCCAAAGAGAACATGTACCCTGCTATGATAAAAAATATAAAAATAAAAATCAGCATGAACCTCGGGTTTAGTCGAGGCTTTAAAGATGTTAAAGCCAATTTGGTGGAACTGCGTAGATGCGTCTTGTTTTCATTTCCCTTGCGCAGCAAACTACTTCTCTCGTAGGTCGGAGGTTCGATTTAGCTCCAGGAAGACCTCCTGTACCCTAAAACAGTTTTAAACCCAAGATGTTCTTTAAAAAAAAATAAAAATAACACTATGCTCGCTCGCAATCAGACATGCACACACTCACACACACTCTCTCTCACACACACGCACACACACACACACACTGCCAGAAGGATCAGCGGACACACAAACAGAAAACCCTGCTCCGGCTTCAGCCGTAGTGCGCGCTGATTGGCCGTGCTTCGCTCTACGGGTTCGTAGTGTTCTGTGATTGGTCTGCACTGTGTTGATGGGTGGGGCTAAGAGTTAAAGCTACACTGCTGAGAGTTTTCTGTGGACCGCTTGAGTTTATGACCATAAAAAAAAGCATAAACAAATAAATACCTATATTCAACAAAACCTTTTCAGTAAAAACCGAGTTATTTTTAATATAATGATAGCTAACACTGTGTTTAAAAGTCTATGGTTATTTTCATTTGGAATTATGTTTTAATATTTTACACTTTGTCTTTTTTTAAAGGCGTTAGAGTGAATACTTGCCTCATAACTTTTTACTAAGCATACTTCACTCTATATATTTAAGCTAAACAGAATCAGGTAACCAGTCATTAAACACCTAAGAGCCTTTATTTTCTTTATTTATGTCTTTATTAAGTTTTAGTGATGTCATTCTTAGCCAACACTACCCTCCTAGATGTGGAGGCCTGTGAGCAGGTGCAGCAAACTTGAACTTCAGTGCAAATTTTTAAAAATACATCCTCCTTTTATTTGTTTATTTATATATTTATTTATATATTTATTTATTCATTGCAATGTTCTGCAAATATTTATTTGTCAGTTTTGCCAGGTCATTCACTTTTTCTGTGTTCGGATATAGAGTTTGCTCTATGGAAGCTTCCAGTTAATCCTGTTGAGAATTTTAATTAACAAAATGTTTTCCCTTTTTAATTTGTTTCAAAACAGCTTAATCATGTTAGTTTTATGTGTGAACTAGAGAGGCTCCACCGGTCACTGACCTGGTGAACTTTCCATGCAACCTGTGCCCCGGTTCCAGGGTCAAGCTCAATGCGAATCCAATTTGCTTCTGACTATAGTCAGCAGGTCATCCACACTCAAGAGCAGTGTAGGTTTTCCTTTTTCTCACAAACATAAGGCATAATGCTTAGGCAACAGCTACACACACAGCACGCTTATTTATATCTTGAACAGGGGACAAAATAAAATACAGCAAGTCAGTGTTTTTCTAAATTATAATGAAAACATACTTGGCCACATGAGGGCAGCATAACTCTTCCAAAAGGTGTAAAGCATTTCGAAATTATGTCCAATAAATTGCCTGAGAATGCTGAAAAAATAAATTATTCGCCAAATACTGTTTGTGAGAGATTAATGAACATGGTTTAGTTCAAGTTAAATGATCAGCCTAGAATATGAAGAAGTGATCTGCATTTCAGGATTTGAAAACCTAGGCTCCTAATCTCTTATTTGTACTTCTTTTTCCAAGACAGAAATGATAGTACTACTACTAATAGCAATAATAATTCTCGTGTTAAAGAACCAATAATGACACAATCTCTAATATATACTTGTGTATTAAAGGTAAGGTTAAATATTTTTGGGGGGCGGTCGTGTTTCTTTAATGTTTAGTTGACTATGAGCATCATATCAGTGTCATATGCGCCCCATGCCCCATAATATCAGACCTTAATTTTCATAAATGTCTTCTTCAGTTAAAAATAGGTGACAGTTTGGTATGGTGTTGGTCAACACTTTTATAAACCTGAGCAAAACTGTTAACAGTTTGCAGTCAGGAACTTATAGTGAGTTCAATCCTTGCGTTGAGCATTAGGAGCTAAATAACTTAAAAGGCACAACTTTCACAATAACTAGTTGAGTAAGTGTGAGTTAGAGCGTAAGAGGTGTTAAGACGAGTCATTCTTGGAAGGGCTGACACATGCAGAGCTCTGCTAGCATTTAAGATGTGTTTGAGCTTTTCAACTTCCCTGAGGAATTAGTTCAACTGCACAGTAATACATACAAGGTTGAGTTGATTTATCCATACACATACATCCACCAACGTGTTTCAGTCTTGATTTGACAGCTGTTTTTATTTATTTTTATTTTTTTACATCCTGCTCTCCTCAAATGTACCCTTCAGTGGCTGTCACTAATCTCCCAATAGGAGTCATCAGTAACGATGCCCCGGCCATTAGCTGGACAGGAATGTGGTAAGGGCTTGCTAAGCATAGGGAATGGGTTTACTTTGGCTCAGCATATTGAACACTGCAGGATATTGATGGAGGGGCATATTTGTGAGCTTTAAAACAAGGCAGTTAACACAGTGGCGTCCTTTGAGGTTATTTATCAGGTTAGGTAGGCAATTTGTTGACTTATAAGAACATCAAGTCCACTTTAGAGAAAAGAAGATTTATGTCTTTTTAGTCTGCCCCTAATCATGCGTACATTCATACATCAATTTTAGCAATGTGTTTCTTTTGACTAGAAATACTGCAATTTTTAAGTCCAAATACAGAATCTTTGGAGGAAGCTAAATATTACTGTGATGTTAAGAAGCCTTGCAATCTTTAAAGACTTTGAGCTAACTCATAAAATATAAAAAGTTAAAGAAGGTTTGATTGATGTAATGCCAACAAATATTTTTTGTATTGAGTATCAACTAAGAATGTGCACAAGGTGGTGGATTGGAGGGAGGTACTAGAAAGACAACGGTCAGGATTAAATTAATGATTTTACAAAGAGTTTATATTTATGTGTGTGTTTGTGCATGCGCGCTCGTGTGTGTGTGTGTGTGTGTGTGTGTGTGTGTGTGTGTGTGTGTGTGTGTGTGTGAGTGTGTGTGTGTGTGTTGTGCTTGTTGAACCCTGGATGTTGTGGCAGTAATGACCAAGAGTTACCATGTCCCTCCTTTTCCCTCTGGTGGCACTTGGCTATTACTGCACATTTCTCTGCGGTTTTGCGAGGCCTGAGCAAAGCAGTAATATTGTAAGGATATATATTCAGTTGTGAGAATTATAAATACATATTTTTTGGACTTGTGGAAGAACCATTTCCTATTTAATATCTCTTGTGTCCTGCCAATAACTTTTTTTTACAGATAGGCCTACTTTTTACAATAGGACTCAATTTTCCAAATGTTTTTGACTCTTTACCTATTTAGAGCTTCTGCTGCGGCCAACTGTCTGGACACTCTGTTTTTTTCATCTTCTCTATCCAGTATAGACTTCCATAAAGAGATAGCTTCCCCGCAGTTTACAGAATTGGTCTTCGTAGTGTTACAGTTAGGATCAGATTAAACTGCAAACAGTTTAATCTAATGCAAGTAAAATGACAAGCAGTTAATAGCTATTATCTTAATTCATACTTTCTGAAACATCTTCAAACAGAACAAAGATTAAAGGATCTTCAAAAGGTGATGAAATAATGGAAACTTTATGTTTCTGTTACCTTTTTATTACCTAATATGACACAATATAATATCCAGTAAAACATATAACATTTCTCAGTTTGAACAATTACATAATAAAAAATAAATATAGGAAAAAAGGGATGTTAGAACTGTGATGTCAACATTTTTCCCTCTTCCTCATCACTACTGAAATAACTCATGACGAATTGCCCGGCTGACCTCTATGCGTCATCCTCTCTGTTTTTAGCACCGATCACAGCAAAACACGGCCCACTTGGCCTCAGAAGTCTTTGTGTTTCTCTTTTCCTGCTGCCCACTTCACCCACGCTCTCCCTTGGATGGCGGCACATGGCCACAGCCTCTTCTCCCCTCTCGCCTCCACTCTTCGCTCACCCACTGACCCACTAGCGGAAAGCGTGGGGGCCATCTGTGGTGGAGAGGCTACTTTTAGTCTTTCAGGCCGCTATTTTCTCTTCAGCTCCTTTTTAAAAAATCACAAAGTACCTGCCTGCTTACGTAATACATGTCTCGGTCTCTGGGTCTTTCATATTGCTTCACAGATTTTGTTTACACATTGGTGCTCCTGAGCCATGGAAACACATTATTACAGGGAGGATCCCTGCAACAAAGAAAAAATATACTTTTTAGACTTTTTTGAAGAATAGTAGTTAGGATAGTTGTTTTTTTGTTTCTATTAAAAAGAGATCCAGCGCAAATCTTAACATGTCCAATTAAATGCCAATCATGTCATAAATTCTCTAAAAATAAAAATCCAATTCTACTTTTTTTGATAATTTTTTAACATGTTGCGTATGCACATATTAACTTATATAAAGGAAAATTATAGTACATTAGAATTTAAAAAAGCATGTTTATTTCTACAGTACTTTATATATCGGGGCCTTCAGTTCTTGCATCTTTTGGTCCTAGTGTTTCTCATGTTCCTCCTGACAAAACTTTATGGACTATTTATAGGGTTCAGCTGAGTTTGCTGCAAAAAAAAGCACATTGATAGCATGGTTATTTATAAAGTAAAGTATATTTTGTTGTTTTCAGCAATATTTGTGGTTTGTGCCAAGTTCTGCTGTAAAATGAGTTTAGTATCTCCTTTAAGCATTTCATTAGAGGAAAGCATGCAGTGCTTTTAACTGTTTTGATAGATTACTACTTTGAACTTGGACTTGATAATGGAGGCTTCTTAATCACGAAACAGAATTGTTTCTCTTTCCTCCTGCCATATGTTAAGATAACTTAGCATAAGGGAATATTAGGAAAACTAATATATTTGATGTAATTTATTGATTCCTACTGGAATACAGTCACTGTTAAAATGTCACAGGACAGATCCACAACATATAAATCATATAAAACTGGAAAGAATTTAATCCCATTTAATCTGCGTCTTTTGGTGAATGTAACAGCTAGAGAGAACCCTCATAATACACCCAAGATTTCCCTGTCACTTTAATGTAACAAAATAATTGTTGTGTTCTTATTGATCAAATGCCCTAGAAGCATGGCTTAAACAAATTGGGACATAATTATTTCTGTCCTCATAAAAAAATCACAGTTTCTCCAATGACATGTGTAGGTACCATGCTTAAACTATAGTCTGTTGACTATGGTGAATTAAATAAACAGATGTTGACTTTAACTATAGCTGTGATTATATTTAAATACACTAAGATGACATTTTGTTGTAATTCAGTACTGAAAATATAAACTACATTGAAATACTTCCTCAAACATATAAACTTTATATTAAATGGCTAACAACTTAAAATAAAGTATTCCTATATTTAAGAAGCTTAAAAAAGACATTAATTGACAGTATTTGGAAAGTTGTTGCTTTTATGTATGAATGACTTGCAGAACTTGCAGGAATTTTGTAAAGTTGCTTATTGAACTATTTCTGTATTTATGGCAGAACTACTGGTTTAAATCTTTGCATATTTTATGTTTTTTACAAAAACACAACATGGTCACCATTGTTTCTTTTTTGAACCTAACTTTAAAGAACCATTATCTTTAAGAAATGTCATCAAATAGCATATCAAAATAGTGTTTTTAACTTACAAGCATTACAGAAATGTGCAGTAGTAGCATATGAAAGGATAAGGTAATCACTTTAGCCAATAAAGTCTTTAAGAATTGTGATGACTGCTGTGGAAAACAGGGACAAATGACATGAGTTTTAAGGTTAAACAGCTGACGCTGATGCTGTTGTTATAAATAACTGTTCTGACCACAGGTCGGTCTTGTTTCTGAAACCATGGATATCTTTATCAAATGACATCACATGACAAAAAATGAGACACTCCTCTCCTTTCACATAGAAAAGAGACAAACATAAGTAAACCTTTTTTTGGTTAAGTGGCGCTCCTTAAAAAATGTAACTTCAACTTCACATTAGATAGAACCTGCTAACCTTTAAAAACAATTTTCCTCTAACGTAAATATTATTCCAGGCACTTCTTTGCGGTGAATACAGTCTGCCGGGAGTTCAAAGGTAATATACTGTACACACCCAACGTTAAGTCAATGCAAAAATGCAGCATGACTGCATGAAAACACTGAATGTGTCTGTTTGCTTGGTACCGAGTCACAATGACTGACAGACTATCTAAGGTTTGGTTGCCATTAGAGGCTCACATCACAGTGTGAGATATAGATCTACTGCATAATTATATCAATTCAAATCCAGCCCTCGAGTGACCTAAACCAGCAAGCAGATTCTGCAATGTTGGTGGTTAAACAAAGTTAAAGCGCTTTTAGTAGTCAGCATGTTTAGAGAAGCGTAATATATATATATTAAAAGTTTAAAATAAAAATGCTCTGTGCTCTTTTTACTACATTGTATGGACAGGGCCCCACTACACTAAAAGCTTAGGTCTTATTAATGTGGAGTTATTTTTTATCCTGTTGCTTGAGTTTATTTGGACATTTTTAATCAGTTTGAATTCGGCACTATGACTGGACCAATTCAACAGAACAGTCTTTTCTTTCTCGGCCCTTCATTAATAAATTTGGGTTGTTGTCATGCCCTGCCAGTCAAATTAAACTCTCCTAAGAAAATTGTCCACACGGACATTTCTTGTGACATTCTCTGTTGCAAAAGAGGGAAGAAGAAACCCCAGTAATGCAATAAGACAAAACATTTTCCCGAGGCACTTTCGTTATTTCTTTGTAAAGCTACAAATAGTAAAAAGTATTGATTTTGGATCCTTAAATACATCAAAATGATGACAAAACGAATAAATTTGGTACAGGAATAAAGCTTTTGAGTGAGCACGAAATGCATAGCCCTTCAAACGCTAAAATTACTTTATCCTTGATTTTAATCTATCATGGTTTGAAGTACTTTTTAATTAGTGTTATTAAGTTTTGAATAATCTTTTTGGTAATTTACAGGCTATCAGATTGTGGAAGTCCTTTTGAGTGTTACAGAACAAAAGAGGGCAGCAGAGAGTTTCAATACAGACATTCATGTTCTCATAGACATCCTCACCAGACTATTAAAGTACAGGAAACAGCTATCAAGAATCAAGAATCAGTGTCCTTATATAGCGCCAATTTACAACAGATCTTGTCTCAAGGCACTTTACTAAAAAATCATTTAAAATCATAAAAACATAATTACAAATCAGTTTTAAAAAGTTTCCAATCTAAGGAATCCCAGCAGATAGCATCAAGTCATTGACCTGCAGAATTCATTCCTCCGGAATCAGCAGACAAACAATGGCTTGTGTTGTCGTTGACATTAGAGTTACTGAGCATGCATGTAGCGACAGTGGAGAGGAAAAACTCTCCTTTAACAGAAAGAAACCTCTGGTAGAACCTGGTTCTGTACAAGCAGCTGTCTACCACAACCGACTGGGGGTTTGAAAAGACAGAACACTAAAATAGATACAGAGGACACTGAAAAAAGACAGTTAAATAACGGTAACAGAAGAAGATTGGCCAAAGGAAGAAAGTAACAGAGTGAGAAGTGGTCAGATTGGCCTCCAGCAGTCTAAGCCTATAGCAGCATAACTATAGAAATAACTTAAATAACCTAACTCTATAGAGTGAGACATGAAGAAGGTAGAGCAAAGGAGAACTGTCTGTCTAGACTGAGTTCTTCCCCCAGTCGGATTAGGCTGTATTCTCGACATCTTCCTAACAATAAACTTTATCAAAAAGGAACGTTTTAAGCCTAGCTTTGAAACTAGACAGGGGTTTTGCCTCTCGGCCTAAAGCTGGAAGCTGGTTCCACAGGAGAGGAGCTTGATGACTAAAAGATCAGCCTGCTGTTCTGCTTTTAGAGATTCTAGGAACCACCAGTTAACCTGCAGTCTGAGAGTAATCAGATCTCTAATGTATGATGGATTGATCAGTGGGGGCTTCTCATGTCAAAAGAAGAATCTTAAAAGTCATTCTTAATTCGACAGGGAGCCAATAAAGGAACGCTAAAATAGGGGAGATATGATCTCTCTTTTTAAGTTTCATCTTCCTGCTAATAAAGGGTTAGAATAGTCCAGCCTTGAAGTAACAAGTGCATGGACTAGTTTTTGAGCATCAGTCGTAGACAGACTATTGCTAACATAAACCTGTGGTACTCCACAAGTAACCTTACAATATGGAGAAGATATATTATTTAGATGAACAAACTGGGATCTATCAGCCCAGTGATGTTCCTTTGATCCCTAATGAGTTTGAGCCTTTCTATGAGGATATTGTGATTGTCTGTGTTAAAGGCAGCAATGAGATCTAACAGAACTAGAATAGACACAAGTCCATTGTCTGAGGCCATAAGAACATCATTAGTGACTTTATGGAGAACTTTGTCAGTGCTATGATGAGCTCTGAAACCTGACTAAAATTCTTCAAATAGGTCATTATTCCTCAAATGCTTTCTCAGTTGATTAGAAACAATGCTTTCAAGTATTTTAGAAAAAAAAAAAAAAAGATTAGAAATGGGTCTGTAATGTACTACGTCTTCTTGATCAAGAGAAGGTTTCTTAAGTAAGGTTTTTTTTAAAGCTACCTTAAAAGCCTCTGGTACATAACCAATCACCAATGACAGATTAATCATATCCAAAATGGGGGTAATAATAATAGGGAATACTTCTTTAAACAATTTGGTTGGGATTGGATACAACATACAAGTTGAAGGCTTAGACGAAGACAATATTTTTGAAAGCTCCTCGCTTATTACTAAGGAAGATACCATTAATTTTTGTTTTAATAAATAAAATTTTATCAATTACGAATTCTATAAAGTCATCACAGCTAAGAGCTGGAGGAGTAGATAGCACAACAGAGTTTTCATTTCTCGTAAGTTTGGCAACTGTATTAAAAAGAAACCTAGGATTTTGCTTATTCTCCTCTATAAAAAATGTAAAATATAAAGATCTAGCTTGGCGAAGGGTCCTTTTATACAGAAACACGAGGTTTTTCCAGGATAACTAGGACTCCTAGGAATTTCCTGGTGTTCTCCTTCAAGGTACGAAGTTTTGAATTAAGCCACGGTGCCAACCTCCCTTTGAGTAATTACTTTCCTTTTTATAGAGGCTATGTTGTCAATAAGCAATAAGAACTTAACACTGTGAAAAAGAACAAAAATTTGTGTAGGGCATGAAATTAAATTGCTGCCCTTCACTGCATTTTTCTGAGATACAAAATAAATTAAAGGTGGAATGGATTCTTTAAAAGTTATGACAGCATTGTCTGATAGACACCTACTAAAATGAAATTTTCTTTCAGATTTTGATTACTCAGTAAAAGTTATCAAAAAAATCGTCATCCTGGAGGGGGTTCTGATAAGTCAGTACAAAGTCTAAAGACAGGTTGCAACTCTGGCGATGTTTAAATCCAGGCTGAAAACAGCCTTGTTTAACTGTGCATACAGGAACTGAGAATATTATTACTAATATTATTACTTTTATTTTATTTTATTCATTTTAATTCAAAGTTGATTTTATTGTTTGATTCTCTGCTCTTTTTCCTATGTAAAGCAATTTGAATTGTCTTGTACACGAAAATGTGCTATACAAATAAACTTGCCTTGCCTTGTTTTGTCTGGCCTTGGGATTAATTAATGACTCTGATTGAAAAATGCTTCCTACTCCTCCACCTTTCCCAGTACTTTGAGGAATGTGAAAATTTGAATAATTAGTATTCTATGATACTAACATAATCCTCTTGCTGCAGCCAGGTTTCTGTGAGACAAAGCAAATTAATTTGATTCTTAAAAAATTAAGCCATTAACTAATACAGAGGAAAGAGATCTGGTTATTTTCAATAAGCCACATTTAATCGTTGTACATTTTTGTTCAAAGTGTGTTGTTTTTATCTTTATGAGATTTTCAGGATTTGCTCTTTTTAGATTGATCTTTTATCTATTTGGTTTTGGCCGTGGGCAGGACACCGTCTCAATGGGATAATGAGTAGGTATAACACTACAGAAGCTGCAGAGAGGAGTTCTAAAGGAGATGATTTAATAAGAGCGGTTCAAACTGGCAACACATGGAAGGTTTTTGCTTATATGACGGATGGAGCAGGCTGGCCAAGATGAACAAAGGCGGGGGGCCAAGGGGTGCTACTTCCTTTTTTTTTTCCTTTCCTGGCAGTGGCATAGTTGGTGAGGTTGCCTGGAAACAGAAGGCGTTGCTTGTTACATCAGAGCTGCTTTTACCCAAATTGTAAAATAGCCATCAATGGATCATGAGGGGGTTTTGTTACTAAATATAAGCAGCAGAAGGCAGTAGGAAAGGAGCGGATCAGAAAATAGGTAGACGTCACCGCGAGAATCATTTAGTCATGACTGGGAACAGTTACATTTGTGGTAAACACACAACTATAGATAGCAGCAATGTTATCATAAAAGGATCTACTGGTATTGGGATTGTAACAAAATGTTAGATCATTTGAAGGGGCGTGTGCTATGGAAAGATATTTGCCCACTTGCATCTTTTAAAGATTTTTAAATACGATCTGCAGACAAACTCAAAAGAAAAAAAAATTAAAATGACAAACAAACTGTTCAGACGAATCTGACCAGATGTGCAGAAGTTAGCGGGCTTCTAAACCTAATAATTGGTTCAGTCACACGTTGGGCCACTAGCTGCATGATGACTGGCAAAAAGTTATTTGTAGCGGTGGTTTTAAACCAAATTCGCCTGTTGCGGCAGAGTGTGGTAAATTTTTCATTGGAGGTCCTTAACAAACAAATCAAAAAATCAAATAATTTATTGTTTAATGTAGGAAATGAGTCAGAGAACCAAGGAGACACTTGAGGCAGCTCAGCAGCAGGTGGCCGATCCCTGATCTACCAGATTAAAACTGTGATCCATTCTCAATTACTAAAGCTGAATCTGCAACCGTTTAAGTTTTGATTCGTTGTTAAAGGAAAACATGAAGGTAAAATATTGGTCCAAGAGACCAGTTACAGTTTTTATGGGAGTACATATCATAATGTGTTCTTTTAGAACCATGTAGTCCATTACATTATCCTGCTGAAATATTTTAGATAATCAATACTGTAGGGTTTCTGAGCATGACCAACCTGCTTGAGATTATGGCACAACATCTCAAAAGGATTTAAACACAAACTTTAACTAAAACACTGCAGAACCTTTTTTGTTTGTCTAGATCCCAAAAACAAGCAGCAGAAAAAAGTGTAAATAAACCAAATTTTTGTTTAATTAAATACAGAACAACAAATTAATTAATAAAACCTAGAAAATTACACCAAATTTGTTGAATTAATATGATTTAATATGAAGAAAATATCAAACCTCCATGCTTTAATCTAACCCAAAACATTCAGCTGTCTTTTAAGGGATGAACACTATGAGTTTTAATTTTTGTTAGCAAAATTCTAATGATTACAAAATTCAAAGTAAACCAAAGGAGAAAAAAAAACTCAACCAGAAAAATAACCACAAAATATTACTGAAAATTTGTGGATTCACTTACAATGAACAAGAAAAACTCTAAATGTTGTTGGATCTGCAGAAATTTAATTAAGTACTAGTTTTTAAGTGGTGTTCACTTATGTATGTTTGTACTGGACAGGCATCACCTCAACATATTCTGAAATTAATGATCAAGTACATACTTTTTTAAATCTTTTATCACTGGTCAGATGGAAATCCATATTTTCTATCCAAATTTTGTTGTTAGCATCATCGTTTTGATTGTACAATATGGTCACAAATTACAGCCAAAATCCAAATTTAAATGGATGCTAAGATTGGTCTTTGCCATCTAAAACTGAAAACAGTAAGTTTAGATTTCTTTCGTTGACCAAAGTTGATAAAATATTAAAATATCATCAAATTAAAATGCCGTACAGTTACACACAAAAAACATATTGTTACTTAACACTTTAGCTGGTACAATAAGTTGAATAAGTAGCAAAATAACCTGAAAACTTGTAAAAGAAGTCAGTTTCAAGCATAAAGCAATCAGTAATCTTTATTATGTAGGCTCTTCCATTAGGTAAATGTTCTACATTTTTATAGTCTATCATACCATGTTTCTCATACTGTAGAAATCTAACTATTATGCGTAACTTAACAAGTTACACTAAACCCAAAGATGCAAAAATAAATTTGAGTCGTACGATTCGTTTTCACTGACCATATATTAAAGTCTTTGTAAATACTTAATTTTAATGTAAGTTCTTTTAAAACCGGACTTGCTAAATTTCACAAATAAAATTTAGCAAAATGATTAAATACATTATTTATATTGTATAATTAATGAGTCAGAATAACAGCATTGACTCTATTAAGTACTGTACCTATAAGAGGTAAACAACATAGGAAAGAAGCTGTTTTTTTATGAACAGACCTCTCATCTTGCTTTATGTACTGATCTCGTCAGTACAAACGGCGAGTCCTTCTCCGTCTCTACCCTGTAAAAACATCCTTCAGTCTGACCATTCACTCTCGTTGCTCTCCTGCCTCCTCATCAATTCCCATTATTTGCCTCCCCATATTCACCACCATGCCTTTCTCCCCCCCTCTCTTCCTTTCTCCCTCCCTCCTTCCCCTCTTCGCCATAAACCTCCATCTCTGGCTGCAACGTTGCTGCGTACAAAGCGGATGGCGGCAGCCCACTCAGTCCTCTCGGGGAGCAGAAGGTTTGTCCACTCCCACTCTTGCTTTGCGTCATGGAACACGGAGAAACAGAGACAGGGGAGCGAGAACAGATGGGAGGAGGACACACTGGATGCCTGTTTTATAACAATACTCCCTAAAACACGGTTGGTCATCATCACTCTGTAAGGCAGCAGTCGATCATGGACCCATCTAGCAGATTTAGGCTAAATATAGAACTGGATCAATGTATGGTAACACCTTTTGGCCTTCTAAAGTTTCTATAAATCACAGCCTCACATTGATGCTTCAATATAGCTTTTTCTTCCAACATCTGTACCACAGGTTTTTATTTATCTAACCTATAATTTACTGATGATCAAAGAGATTCAGTATTGTTTAGATTATTTGGCAGATACAGCAAAGTACATTAGTGCAACAATGATAAGTCATAAGGTTGGTCAGATAATACACAATCACAACACAACACAAGCCCAGTCCATAAAATGTGAAACAAAAATTTTCTGAGAGAGAAAAATTTAGAAGATCAAAGAATTAAACTGATAACCAATGAGGTTATGACCTGACACCTAAAGGTTAGATTGAGGCCCACAAATGCAACCTAGGTGCCATTTGCAGCCATTGCAGCAGTTTAAGAATAGCATGCATTTAAACTTCATAGCAACCATGACTGCAATGATTACTTTCACATTTGAGCACACCCATTCATTAAAGTAGGTTCAATATTCTATATATGTTTTTTAGCTCTTTTACTTATAAGACATAAATGCTGAAGCATAATTAAGACAGAATTCATGCTTAAGCTGTATAAATTTACAAAATCTATCCAATGTCAATTTACTGAGTTACAAACACAAATAGGTTTCAGTTAAACATTTCTGCTAAAACCTCAAAAATCAACACTAACTACACTCTCAGGCTCATGGATTGTTTCTCTAACAGTTACATTTTTAAATTGTTATTGCAGATATACCGTCAACCTTTCTCTACAGACTCGCTAATGTTAAACTGAAATCCAATATGAGAATTTCATAATCCAGAGATTGGTGTAACCATAGCAATTTGATGCACATCAGACTGTGACATCATAAATGACTCAATTGCCTCCATTTACGCAAGTGGGAGACAATTCAGGCCCTTCTGCTGTTTGTTTTTGACTTCACCAGCTCTTGTTGATGACTTTAAACAGGAGCTGGATAAGATGCCAGCAAGAAAAAAAAAATGATGGGAATAAATAAATTTGCTGGGTTTTTTTAAAATGCGACACAGGATACTATTAATGGCACATGTTCAAATGCAAATTGTGCTCAGTGGATTTACACAAAAACAAAGAAGAAATATCACTTCCACCAATGTGTAAAAATGAGATTAGATCTTCTCTTAGTAAGGCAGAACATGAACAGTCAAATCTGGGACGCGCTGAAAGCAAAAAAATCCCTCCTGAGAGAGATTTCCCCCTTGTTTTTCCCAATGATAGCGGACAGCTCTATAAAGATGTTCAGACGCAGACGGATTGCTCCAAAAGCTCCGGCGACAGCCAAGACGAGGCCAGGGTGTGATGTGATCATACAGCATTTTCTGGAACAACCTCACTGGTAATGAATTAAAGACTGAAAGTTAGGATATGCTGACAGTATCCTTTGGTTTCAAAAATGTGGGTGTAAAAGTGAAATGAAATATCCTGAAAGTGAGGAAAAAAAGCAACTCGCTTTATGTGAGCTGTAGTGTTAATTAGCATCTTGAGCTTTAAACGTGTAATTATTCTGAACTTATTCTTTTCACTTCTGATAATACAAATCCAGAATGACGTTCTATAAGAGAAGCAGGAAAAAAAAAAAACTAAACACAGGAGTGCATAACTTTTTAAATAGCTGCAGTGTGTGCAGCAGAAACTGGGGGATGAAATACAGCTGAATTTCCGTTTTATTGCATGTGTTAGGGGGTGTCTCTGCTTGGTCTATTTCTATTACAGCAGCAGAAATAGGCAAGAAATGTCCTTATGAAAGCACGAGCCTTATACAGTATATTGTGCGTTCAATGATCTGTGAAATTCTTGATATGTGAAGGTTTAGGGCATTTTTTGCAGTTTAAATTCATTTTTTATTCAAATATATAGGACATCAAAATTCATTTATGCTCAAACATAGATGAGACATCCATAAATTAAATTAAATATTATCTGGAAATATCTAAAATGCATTTTATTTATGTTTTTATTTCAAACAAAAAAAACACTGCTAACAATGGCAAGTCATACAACTTGGTACGTTTATGAAAAGGCTGGTGTTAAAAGGTTTTTCCTTTTCTTTTTTGCTCTGTATATGACCTAAAAATTACTGCCACGACACTGCGCTGCTACACAGATGTGCCAACATCAACGGTAAGTCTCTCCCATTAATCTGGGCAAATCGTATTGTTTTCCCGAAAAGTCAGCATTTGTCTCCTGAGATTTCATTTCCCAGCAGCAAAGGGAAATAATTGAGACTCAGTCTTTCTGCAGGCTTGTGAGTCACAGCAAGGCAAGCTGAACCAAAGAGTTAAATCAGGTACAACACTGCTCTTCAGTGTGTCATCAACGCCGTCAATGGTGCTGAGGCCAGGACCACCCGGGAGGACGGCCCTCTCTGGGCTAGTTTTCTTTTCGGGTCTGCCGGCTTAGAAACCTTTGCTCTACCGGCATCATATTGGGATGTTATATTTATCAAACCTGCAGGGAGTATGGCATGTCTGTATCTCAATCTGTGATAGTTTAATATGTTTTTTAAACAAGTAACCTTAACAAAACTGAAAGAAAATGGGCTAAAATAAAGACAGCCCAGAGTAGCTGTTATTGCCGTATCTTTTGACTTCCACAGACAGCAGGTTTGACCAAAGTAATAGTAATTGGATAATAGATCCTAACCTCTATAAAAGCTACGTACAAACCAAAAAGCTACAACCAAGACAATAGTGGCCTATATTTGCATTTCAAATGTTGGGGAAACTAAGACTTATAACCTTTTAATGTATCACAATTTTTCCGTATCTGGATTTTTCTTCCTATGAGTTTTTATTATTCCTTATACATATTTAAAAGACGCTTTTTAGAGTTTTCACATGTATTTTTAACATGTGTTTGGTTTTTGAAACCTGGATCAAACACATTAATAACACAACATATGCAGCGAAAAAATATATAAATACAGTGGCCACATATTTAAATATTTTCTTTAAAAGTTCAGTGATATAAAATAATGTACTTGTCCTTGATTCGCTTTGCTGTACATTCTTCTGTAACATTGCTCCCTATGTCTAGCTTTTGCACTCCAACTGCTCAGCTGTCTCTGAGTAAAATGAAAATTTCTACAAATACAACAACAATGTTCCCTATAGTACTCAATGAAAAGGAAATTCCTATTACTCTTGAACTCAGTGACCTACAAGCCTATAGAAAAACGTGTCAGTTTCAGTGTGAGTTTTCTTTCAGCCACTTCTCCAGTTGGCCACAGGGGGTCACCAGTGCTCCTTCTCTGCTAGAGCTTTTCCACCCCAGAATTTATGTCAGCCAGTCCCCCGCAGTCGTTCAGCCTTCGTATCAGACTCTCGCAGCCTCCCCCAGGACTGTTCCTGAACCCTGTAAATCGTCTCCCCCGGGACCGGAACCCGGTTAACCCCGGAGGAACGGCAATGGAGGATGCAGTCGAGGGAGTGCCTATACTTTGGAACCCCAGGTCATTACATCGCCAATTGTCCAACCCTCCGTCTGTGAACGCTAGGCAACAGACGGACCAAATCAAATGTCCTAGTCAGTCACGTCTTCTTCTTCCGGCTACATTGATCCATAACCATAAAAAACCTTTGACTTGTCCGTTTTAATTGATTCCGGTTGTGAGAGATCCCTAGTTGCTTAAGTACTCGTTTACCAGTTACAATTACCCAACTCAACCCTAGACACCCCGCTCCAGGTTGCCGCTCTTGACGGCAGATCACTACCCCAGATAACCCACATCACTCCGGAAACCATAAAGAAAATAGATAATTTTTAGTTTTTTCCTCCTCTCAACCTCATATAGTGCTAGGGTTTGACTGGCTCCAGGACGATAACCCCACCATCAACTGGTCAGACTGCTCCATTTCCTCCTGGTCATCTAACTGCCTCTCCTCTTGTCTCCAGGCCGCCGTTCCTCCTAGCCCGCCCCAGGAGGACGTCTCCATCGATTCCCAGGACCTCAGTAATGTCCCCGAGGAATATCTGGACCTTAACCAGGCCTTTAATAAGAGTAAGGCCTGCTCGTGACGTCCTCACCGACCTTATGACTGTGCCATCGATCTTCTTCCCGGAGCCCCATTACCTTCCAGCCTACTGTATAATATCTCTCACAAGGAGCGGCAATCGATGGAGACCTATATAAACGAGTCCCTCGCCGCTGGCATTATTAAGTCCTCCTCTTCTCCCCTAGGGGCGGGCTTTTTCTTCGTGTCTAAGAATAATGGTTCGCTCCGACCGTGCATAGATTACAGAGGCCTAAACCACATCACCGTAAAAAACAAATACTTCTCATCACCGCAGCTTTCGAGTCACTTCACAACGCCACCATATTCACCAAATTAGACCTCCGCAACACTTATCATATCGTCCGTATTCGCCAGTGGGATGAGTGGAAATCAGCTTTCAAAACTCCCCTTGGACATTTTGAATATTTGGTCATGCCCTTTGGGTTATGCAACGCTCTTTTTGTTTTCCAAGCCCTCATAAATGACGTTCTCCGTGACTTCCTGAATATCTTTGTTTTTGTTTACCTTGATCCGTATTTTCTCCAAAGATCCCTCGGAACACCGATCCCACATCCCTCTAGTCTTCCAACGCCTTCTCCAGAACCGCCTCTAGATTAAAGCCGAGAAATGTGAGTTCCACCAGACATCCATAACATTTCTCGGCTACATCTTCAAGGGCGGGCAGATCCGAGCAGACCCCGCCAAGGTTCAAGCAGTCACAGAATGGCCCACTCCTGACTCAAGACGACAGCTACAACGTTTCCTAGGTTTTGCAAATTTTTACCCCCGTTTCATAAATAACTATAGTCAGACCGTTTCCCCACTCACAGCCCTAACTTCAGTTAAAAGAACCTTCATCTGGACCACAGAAGCCGAACAAGCCTTTCTCAAAATCAAGAGCCTTTTTTCCCGAGCCCCTGTTTTAGTTCAACCAGATCCCTCGACAGTTCACCTTGGAGGTTGGTGCCTCCGACCTGGGAGTGGGAGCCCTCCTCGCCCAGAGATTGGAGGAGGACAACAAGCTTCATCCATGTGCTTTCTTCTCCCGACGTCTATCCCCTGCTGAGCGCACCTACGACATGGGAGACCGAGAACTTCTAGCCATTAAACTTGCATTGGAGGAATGGCGTCATTGGCTGGAGGGTGCTAACCATCCAGTGCTGGTTTGGACCGACCATCGCAAACTGGAATATATTAAGTCTGCAAAACGTCTAAATCCCCGACAGTCTCGCTGGTCTCTGTTTTTCTCCCGGTTTAAACTCTCCATATCTTTCAGGCCTTGATCCAAAAACGTCAAACCCGATGTCCTCTCCCACCAGTTCTCTCCAGATGATTCTTACCCTGCTCCAGCTCCCATAATTTCTCCAGACTGCGTGGTTGGCTTGGTATCCTGGGAGATCGAAGGCATCGTCCAAAACGCCCTCCTCCGTGAACCTGACCCTCGGACCGTTCCCCAGAGGACTATGTATGTACCATCTTCCGTCCGTTCTCAAGTCATTCACTGGTTCCACACTTCTCGCCTCTCCTGTCACCCTGGTTCCAGTCGGACCATAGCTCTGATCTTCCGTAGGTTCTGGTGGCCAAACCTCCACAAAGATGTCATCAATTACGTTCAAGCCTGTTCCATCTGTTCACGAAATAAGACCGGCAATAAACCTCCTTCGGGCCTTTTGCAGCCCCTCGAAATCCCCAAACATCCCTGGTCCCACATCGCTGCTGACTTCATCACTGGCCTTCCATCCGCTCAAGGTATGACCACCGTTCTCACCATCGTAGACCGTTTATCCAAGGCATGGCATCTCATTCCCCTCCAGAAGCTACCCTCTGCCTTCCAGATTGGCCAACTACTGGTAAAACATGTATTCCGGCTACGTGGCATACCCGTAGATATCCTGTCTGACCGTGGCCCCCAGTTTGCTTCTCAAGTCTGGAAACATTTTCTGTGCAGCCCTGGGGGCCAAGACAAGTCTCACTTCTGGTTACCACCCGCAAGTCTAACGGTCAGACAGAGCGACTGAACCAGGAGGTCGAGGCAGCTGCCCTGTGTCTTACCTCCACCCATCAGAACGGAACCAGCACCTTCCCTGGGTTGAGTATGGCCACAATTCACACATCTCTGCTGCCACTGGTTTGTCCCCCTTCCAGATCTCTTAAGGGTACCAGCAACCACTGTTCTCCATGGACGAGAGGGATATCTCGCTGACCGGAGACGCACACCGGCTCCCACCTACTCTCCTGGTCAGCAGGTATGACTCTCGCCCTGAAGTCCATCTCAAGCAAGCTCTCGCCTCGTTTCATCGGCCCCTATACCATCGTATCCATCATCAATCCGTCCTCTGTTCGTTTCCGTCTCCCTTCGTGACTCCGTATCCATCCCACTTTCCATGTTTCTCAGATTAAGCCGGTCCGACCAGTACTTTGTGCCCTCCAGCCGACGCCCCTCCACACGCCCATATCGTTGATGGGCACCCGGCTTATGATGTCCGGAGGATTGTGGCTACCAGTTGACGAGGTCGAGGTCACCAATAAATCGTCGATTGGAAGGGCTATGGTCCCGAGGAGCGTAGCTGGGTGCCCCGCTCCTTCATCCTCGATCCCAGCCTGATTGAGGACTTTGACGCCTCCTCCTCATCTTCTGGACCGCCGGGTGGCGGTCCTTGAGGGGGGAGTACTGTCAATGTGAGTTTTCTTTCAGCAACTTCTCCAGTTGGCCTCAGGGGGTCACCAGTGCTCCTCCATTGCTGGAGCTCCTTCCACCCCTGGTGCGCCTGGTTGGCGCTGATGAGCTGGGCCGGTATAGGAGGAGTGGTGGATCAGCTACTCGTCGCCTGAGTGTTTGTTTACTCCCGGTTAAAATCTAGTCTCAGTGCCAAACTCTAGTGTCTCTAGCTTCTTGAATGTTTCTCGTTTTGTCTCCTGTTGTTCCACGTTTTTGTAAAGATTTTATTTGCTACTTTGTTTTTCCCACTCCTCTAACAATTGCTGTGTTCACCTCAGGTTACCTTCACCTCCAAGACTCAAAGACTCCTCAAGATCCTCTCTGGTTGCCTTCGTCCATCCGGTTCCCACTCCTCTTGGCTCAGCTCGGTCTGCCCGCTCCAGCATAACTCCATCAGCTGCACTAACCCCCTGGACTACAGCTTCACCGTGTCAGCTGAAAGAAACTCACCACTCACTCCTCCCTGGCGAAAACAGTTCACTCCATTCAAGTGAGATCGTTCCCTTCATTTTTCCTTACCCATTTGTTGTTACTCACCTTGCCTGTCCTCACCCTCAGAGGCTCCCGGTCTCCCACGTCGTAGACGTTCCCAGCTCCCTGCCGTTTACTGCCGCCCTGCTGTTTCACGTTCCTCGTCACTAGCTGCTGTCTCCCGTTTCTCGCCACTCGTTGCTGGTTGCCCGTTGCTGTCCACCGCGGGATCACCTTCCCCTCTTCACTCTAAATAAACATATTTTGTAAATATAACCTGAGAGTTCTCGTTTCGTGTGGGTCAGAAGCTTAAATAATATGACAGTAAGTACATCTAACACAAAAAGGTGGTTGATTTTTTTTAAGCCTCCAGATATGCAATAGTGTGGTTTTGTTCTGGGAATTTGTAATATATTTCCCCTCCAAGCTTTATTGTTTCTTTTCTGCGAGACGATCATACTCAGCATCAGTAGAACCCCATAAAGTTACGATATAACAGCAAAAATAAGTATTACTGAGACAACCTTTACTTTTGGTTATAATTTCATATAGAATAAAATCAGTAGTGCATAATATTACTCCAGTCTGATTCCATGAAAAAACAAATACCTCAAAGTTTTACTGGTCATATTTATAATTTGTTGTTCATCTGTGTTATTTATATTTATATTATCAAAATACTCCTGAAGTGCCTGAGATTTGTTGCAGATCACCCGCCATGTTGGTTGAAGGACATTATTTGTTAAATTGCACTGAGACGCAGTCCAATGAAGGTGCCATCAATTTCTGGGGAACTACAAGACTTCAGGAACAGTGAACAAACAGTATCAAATCAGAGATGCTTTCCTCTAATCGAAGCATATCAGAACATACCTCCCATTGACTGTCTGGCAGGAGGACAACCTTGAACTCTTCTGGTTAACAAATTACTCACCATCTGACCACCGGCTGCGAAGCAGGTTCGGTTGAAAAACAATCGGGTCGGATTTTTGTTCACTGTATTTTGAGAAGTGACACAGAGGATAGCTACTTTATTACCATATTGCTGTCAAATTACCGTATTATGATTGTGATAACTTTTTTTTTTGCAACATTTTATTTCACATTTTCATTCCTTTTAATTTTACATTTTGTTTAAAATCGAAGACCTGGGCTTGTTTGGATTAACCTTGAGGTTTATTATCAGTTGTTGTCCATGTTTTGGCCTCAGTCAATCTTTGTTGTTTATGTAGTATTTTTGCACAGCCTTGTTTCTGTTTATTAGCTCAGTCTAGTCTTATTCTACAATATTTTCTTTTATTCCTTCTTGTGTTTAATTGTTATTTAATGAGATTTATGTTTTGTCTTTCTGCCTGCCTGGTCCCCTCTCTCTTCTGCACTCTCTTACCAATCAGCCACCTGTTTCAGTTCAGTAATCAAGCTCGCTACTTTCTCGTTTTCATTAAACACTCAACACCTGGAACAAAATATTTATTTAAAGTTATTGCAACAAAAGTCTTTCATATCAATTACTCAAAAATACTCTTGGCTTTTGTTCCTCTCCTTTTATGGCTGCTCATTAGAGACATGCTGATTGTTCACACACACAATGAACAGCTTTCTTTTTTTGTAAGCTTCTGTAGCCATAGATCATTTTGCTTCTGTGCAGATCACGTATCAGATGTGATGTGGAAATAAAGATGAAAAATCTTCCACAAGATCACCTCCTGTTATTCATCCCTTTGTTATGTAATAGTTAATGGGATGTTGTGCTGACGCAAGCTGGGGAGTTCTGAACCAGTGCAAAGTGTTCGTGGTTTAGATTCTGTGCATTAGTCACCGTGTCTCATGCTGTGATCAGGTTGGTGGGTCAAACGAACAGCAAACAGTTGTTTTGACAGCAAGTGCGGGCCTTGTTTGGTATTTCTGAAGCTGTCTGGGTGAAATTATTAATAATCAACAGCCTGTAGTGAAAGTAAACACTTTATCACCTCGTATTTAATCCAATTAGAAAGCATTTAACTAAAAACTGCATCCCTGACTGTCAGATATAAAGCAAATATAAAGCAAGTGTTTCTAATGCAAGGACAAAGCCAGAGTTTAAAAGCATTACGTTCCACAGCTAATCCAAGCTAGCATGAATTTTTAGAGACTTTCAGTGTTACTTCAGGTAATTTGATATGAGATGAGAGAAGCGCTACATAACCATCTAAACCACACATTCAATGTTGTGTAATAAATATTATCACACAAAGCTGTAAATCCATCCATTTTCCACAATCCTTCTGGTGTTGCGAGGGTCTGCTGGTGCCTATCCCCAGAAGTCATCTGGTAAGAGGCAGGGTTTCGACCCTGACCAGGTTGCCAGTCCATCAAAGGGAGAAAACCCACGCATGCACAGGGAGAACATGCAAGAATTTAACCCGGTGCCGTGTTGCTGCAAGCCAATAGTGCTACCAAACACACATCCAGTGATTCTAAAACTTCTTAAATCAAGTACCACCTTCTCATATGCCAACCGTTCCGAAACACTTGTTTTGCCAGAAAATAAAACGAACAACCTAAAAATAACATTATTTCTTCACCCTGCATGCCCTAAGTTGGAAAAATCAATAAGAAAGGACCCGTGAAGTCAGATTCTTTCAAGTTGTAAAATTTTTGCAACTTAATTTTATCAACAACCTCATGTGGAAACATTTGCCAATAATTCTTCATCATATGTTCTAGAATCTTGCATCCTAAAATCTTATTTGGTGAGCAGAGTTTCTTAAGTTTGAATGCATAAAATGAATAAAAATATTGGTTAATTTGTTTGACACGCCTCCGGAGGGTATCAAACTTGGATTCATTCAAGAATTTGCCTCATAAGATTTTTTTTAAACTGATTGACTTCCTTTCATAACTTAAGAGATCTTATTAGATTACTAGTGGTGTTGAGTTTTGCGTAACAGTAGATCAGGCTCCATTCAAGCAAGTACTTTGAACTTCAACTAAATTCAGCAAAAAAAAAAAAAAAAAAAGCTGGTTAAGTTTCCCTGATAATTTAAACCAATTACACAACAAGTTACCCTTCCAGAGTAATAATCCTATTATTTTGTGGTTTTAAACCAGTTTGTTGTTGGAGAAGTTTATCTGTAATTCTAGCCTAGGCTAGGCTTTTTCTTTAACGTAAAGAATAAGCGCAGAATAATTGATTTTCTTCTGTTATTCACTCACCAAGGCAGCGTGGCCACAACTCTCTGATTGGCTAATCAGGTGCCCATGACAAAAGTGATTGCTTCCGGTGCAGCTGGGAACGTGTACACACAGAACAAAAACAATCAACAGAGCCAGCTTGAGGTTTTACCTTGCTGAGTCAGAACCTTTTTGACATCTGGATTCAGAGATTTTGTTTGCATCACATAATCAGATTTTGGGGTAGAAACGGTGGAAATGTTTGATTTTACTTCCCAAATTAGACACATGCTCAGCAACTCCTAAAGATTTTTCTGTCCGATAAGGTCCTTGAAGGATCCAAAGTGGGAAATGATGGACACATCCAAGCTTAGATGAGTTCTGCAGTATGCGTGTGAGGACATATATGTAATGATGAAAAGTATTGACAAAATCTAACCCTGAAGTACTTGCTGTCATTATCTATACCTAATGCAGGTGTGTACAAGACTACAACTGTAAGATGTACATATTTAGCTTAAAATTTTCTAAACTAAATGGAGTTTTCCCCAAAGCTTAGAATACTTTATATGAGGCATATGCTTTTCAAAGCAAAACCTATTTATTAACATTTTAATTTTGGGTTATTATTCAGCATTAAAAGCAATGCTACATGTTCCCAGTCCTGGCCTGAAACTGAGTAGCCAAATACCTGTTGTCATGCTGTCCCCCCTTCTTGATTAGAGTCACAGTAAAACATAAAGAAGAGGAAAAACTGTGACATAACTTGGTTGTGAATAAAAAAGAAGAGCATGTGAGACGGAGTGATGAGCATCCGTCCATGTGCTGAAGTGGGAGACGGAAAGAGGAGCGAACGTCCGGAGAGAGCGCGGAGTGGGTGGGGTGTTGATAGAAAATGAGAGGATGAGGAGAGATGAAGCTTGTGGTCTCAGCCTCCTTCTCAGAATCATCCCTTAGTGACGCAAGCTCCTCCACACATCCTGACAGCTGCTCACTGCCTGGTTACAGCGCCGCTTGGCCCTGTCCAATAACATTCATGTTCATTTCCGCTTTAATGCCTGGCTTCTCCCCCTCCTGGGTTTACTATTACAGCTGCATTTTGCCTCAGTTGTACCTGTTTACTTATTACCTCTTGTTTCTGTCTAATCTCAGTACCTCTGGGATCGCACTGTCACACACACTAGAGCTTCCGTTTTAATAAGGATGGAGGTTATTACCAATTAGTGGAAGTTTTTAATATATATCCTGAGAACATAATAAAATGAATTGTAGCTGAAGGAGTCTTTGTGATCGTAAAGATATACTTCCTGCAGTTTTTATAATGCTTCTCAAACATTAAAGCTTTTCCAATAAAGACATTATTCTATTTCCAGGAACACATAAATAAGACATCTAAACAGCTGAATGACGTACTTGAAAAGTGAATTAGTGTACCATTGTAAAATAAATAAATTTGCCTTCAAAGGAATTTGCCTTCAAAAGAATAAGTATAACTACTTATCGTTGTGGCTATAATTACAAAATGAAGGTATGTTGTAAAAGGTAATTTCTTGTTCAGTTCCTGGAAATATGCTTACCCCATTTTTTTTGTTCTCCTGAAAAAAAACTCCATAAACGAACCTATTATTTTACTAAAGTTTCCTCATTTTTATTGCTGAATGAAGATATTTTAGACGTCAGTTGTGAAAATTTTTTCCAAATTTTTCTCCTCGTGGAACTGATTTAGTTTCACATGGCCTTGAACCTCTTTGCTTTAATTAGATGTTGGCCGCTTTTCTTTGGTGCTTGGGATCTTTCCCTGCAAATAGAACCCTTTTTTATTTTATCATAGAACCTGATCTGTGAATTTTTTTTTTAATATAATTGACTTGAAAACAATTTTAAGAAAAGAATTAAGCATGTAAGTGTAAACCAATATATAGGACATGTCTGAGAACTTGGAGGAACAATTACTGAATCCTCCCTGGAAGAAAAGTGACATTGCAAGCAATATGATAATACTTTATTACCAGAAAGAAGCAAAATTAAAACATTTTATCCAAGTAGTCCTGGGAATAAAAAATGTTGATTCTCCCTAGTGGAAGGAGAACCCTTTGTTTGCATTAACTTATATAACAGCTCCCAATAAAAACTGGAGTTCTGATTGCTTTTTCAGTGCTTTGAAGTATATGTATTAAAAAAGCATACTTTGCTTTTTATTTGTAAAAGTACATACTGTCCAATAATTTTAAGGAAAAACAAAAAGGGACACAGGACACAAGTGAACCCTGGTTAGAATGTCCCCATAATTGTCTTATTAGTAATTCAAGCAAACTTCAGAGCAGTTTGTTGCACCACTGCTATCACAAAAGCAATATTAAGTTACAGAAAGGGGATTTCCATAATTAGGTGCATGTCTATTGATTTTTCCTGGAGGTTTGGGACTTTAAACAAGGATCAGGCCATTGCAGGGGGACATTCATGAAATCTGAAGCAGTTGCTAAAGGCTGCATGACGGTTGACATCCGATAAATTGTTGTCAATTGTTGTGGATTGATAAAATGCAAGTATATAATAAATGGTCAACAGAGTGATGATGCACTCTTTTTTGTGTTTGTTTTTATCCGTGTCCTGTCAGCAGTGTCACACTGTTAGTTAGGCCTACAGATTTACTTTCACAAGTGGAGCATCATGGCTTACACTGTAATTCAATGCTACATTTGATTTATATGTATACGACTTTATCACAAATTATTTTAGGTTTATGTCAAATGTACTAAACT
Organism: Orestias chungarensis; assembly: GCA_032876305.1. Lineage (NCBI taxonomy): Eukaryota > Metazoa > Chordata > Actinopteri > Cyprinodontiformes > Cyprinodontidae > Orestias > Orestias chungarensis. The sequence goes on along the minus strand of JAVLVB010000558.1, from coordinate 1,791,968 downwards.
TGGAGACAAAATTGAAAGAAAAAAAAAGAGTAATGGGAGGGAATTGGAGGAAGAGGTTTAAAGAGAAAGAGGGAGAAAAGAGCAACGGGGAGAGAGAATAATAAAACTAGAGTACTGTATGCTGCATGAACCAAACATGCCCCATACTTAATTAAATTCAATTAATGAGTAATGATTTACACAAAAGTCATTCCTACAAGTGTACTTTGCATAATGGCATCAACTCGATTTCTGGCAACTCTTTTTTTCTTCTTATTCCCTACTTAGATCTCAGTAAAGCCTTTTTATTAAATCTTTTGACTGTTTTTTTTTCCAGTTGTGACATTTGTACCAGAATTGCTGTTAGCTGTAATCAACCAGCAAATGTCGCCGTAGTATACTTCACTCTAAGCAAAATCGTATCCCGTTTGTTCTGGCCAATCATGATTAGTTTGAGTTTGACAAAAGCAGAACAAACTACCTTGTGACAAGATGTGCCAAACAAACAAGAAACAAGGATATCCATTATGGCCAAATAATTAAACAATACATAATAAGATAAAAGTAAATGTGTACTAAATTAGTTGAAAACAGATTGCTGGGGGTATAAAGTGGACGGATTATTTTATCATGGATTCATTAAAAGAGATCTGCTACTCCATATAATCACTGTTGGACATCTCCCAGCCCATTCATGAAGCTGTTCCTTCTAAGCACACAAAGGAGCGTGGTGTCACTGCAAGTCCTTTCTCCCAGCGGCTGCTCCACTCCATAACCATCACTGCTAGCAACAAACCTAATGGGTATTTACATTTCTGCCGTCATTAGCAAATCTCTTTTTTTTGCACGGTTTTATTTTTCCCTTCTTGGAAATAGCCTGTTGCGTTTTCGATGTAAAAATACACATGCACAGTATTTTACATTGTAATGTTTTTATTCCTATGTCATGTATCAGACCCTTATAAAAAAATTAACCTCAGGCCTAAGTGTAGGGAATAAACCTTAAAGATAAGCAATTTTCAACCCATGTGAGGCTGATATTATAATGGTTGGTCTCATTGAGGGGGTAAAAAAGAAGCATCTAAAATCCCCAGAGAAACTCAAAAAACATCTGCAAACCTAAGGTCAAAAAGTAAAAACTGCTAAAGCAAAAAAAAAAAAAAAAAAATCACAATAACACCTGCGCCTTTAAGAGATCCCGGAAGTGTCTTTTGTTTTTGCACCGGATGTACAACTCTTCAATGTGACCTGCCGCCGTTGATGCTAATGACTGTGCTCATGTTATCGTCGTAAAATAACTCCAAGAAAATGTTTCTTACGACAGTAAACTGTGAGTGTCAAACACAACAAACGAATTTCTTGATGTTTTTATTTGCTCTGAATTTGCTGTGTTTTGTTTTCCCCTAATCTTTAAACCGTATTTATGTTATTTACGTGTTAGCGACATCTCTGAGCTAGCTTGTTGGCTCTTTATTTCTATTTCTTTCAGTGTAGCTTTTCTTTTAGTAGAAAAATACATTTGCTGCTCATCATTTATGCATAGTCTAGACAGGTTAAAAAGGCATGCTGTAACATGTTTTCAGACTTTAATCTTTGGTAATAAAAATAAATTTTTCTGCTTTTTTTTCAGTGGCTAAAGCAAAATCCAAGTAAGTGAATTGATTTATATATTTTGGTGTGGTTAGATGTTTAGAAATACTCATCACTAATGTTGTGAGTAATGAGTGTATTTTTTTTACTTTCTCTAATTGGTGCAGTTACAGTTTTAACTTATTAGAATCATTCTTATTTCTACCTTTACTTATTATCTGATAAGCTTCCAGGCTGATGCTGCCACCACCATGCTGGACAGTTGCTTCTTTGTTCTTAATGTTGAAAGTCTTACATTTTCTTCTTGTTTTTCTTTCTAAACTATTTTTATGCATTTACATATTAAGGAATGTAAATATATGCCATGAAATGCCACATAGGTATTTGTCCAAAACAATTAGCTCAATGTTGGTTTTGGCTCGTCAGGGGAAAAATAGGTTTTTACAAAAGTAGAGTTTCAATGTGTGTAAAATATTAATCCCAAAGGATGCAACATTTGTTAAGCTAAAACGTTTCAGGTTCCAAACGATGCATTGAAAGTCTGTGTTCCAAGAATTGATCTGGTCATTTGCGTCAGCTTTCACAGCCTAAAATGTTCACATGTGAAGCAGATCTTCGTCACCAAGATGCTAAAGCTCCGGGAGAGTGGCGTCGCCATGCATGCGGATTGCGGGGGGGGGGACGGGAAGAAAATGGCACTGTATTACTATCAGTATAACAATTGCTGTTTCATATTTCACTTATATCCAGAGGAAACTTTGCTTATCAATGTTGGTGGGAACTAATTCAACTTTTTGGTGTGAATTTTGGAGCAAGGACATAATTTTATTAGATTACATTTTCTCATCCGAGTTTAACAGTTGAGTTTTTTTCTTGACTTTGGCCAAGTGATCGACAGCGATCAAGTGAGGTGTGAATTGCACCTAAATAAACATAAACTGCTGACCCTGGAATCTGCAGTTCTTTAGAAAGGATAGCAAATACGTTATTTTTCCATTAAGTTCAAAAGCTTCTGGATAATATTTGAGATTCATTTATGTTGTTGCACTTCTATATAAAGTTTTGAGCATAATTAGTTTAAAACACTTTGCTACTTTGCTGCTATCTTCTGTATATTGTAGTTATATTTCTGACCAAAGTTGGGTTTAATCACTCTGCAGTGTTTGATGAAAGTTGTAATTATTTCAACGGTTTCCTTGTCTTTTTAGGACCATACTGGTGCAGATGCTAAGTGCTGCTGGGACGGGATACTTTTTTAACACAAAGAGGAACCGGCTCAAAGACAAACTAGTGCTGAGGAAACATGACCCGTTTGGTAAGATGTTGCCTAGCCTGGAACTACATTTTGCTGGTTATTAGTTTTAATTCAATTCCAATGTCCAGTTCAAATAACATCACCCTCTTCTACCTCAGTCATACCTGTGGAATATGTGCAGAACACAGTTTCTCATGATCTTGTTAAAAATAACTTGCATCTCTTGAATTCAGCATGTCACACTTAATCTGTGCTGGATTTTTCTACATTATTATTGCCATCCTAGAGGTGGAAACGTTGGAGCTCTGAACCGTCACAGAACTTGGTATTTGAAGTTCAATCTGGATGCATTTCTCTCTTTGGCCTGAAGTTGAATACTAATCTTTGTGACCACATAGTCCGTGGTGCCACTGTGTGCCAATCCAGCCCAGATATCCCTGACCACAGAGAGGTCTTTGTTGCCTTAAGACAAAGTCAACACACGGCTTCTTTTTTACACAATAAAGCCTGAAGGAGCTTGACAACAGCTTCCCAAGGTGATCTCTTGTACATGTGAATTTGTTATCAGCTCTTGACTGAAGTTTCTCGATGCAGATTGGAAAATATGGCCTGCTCCCTCTTCATTTACGACTCAAATTACCGGCACTAAAATCCCTTCCAATATTTCTGTCATTTTTAGTATCCTTCAGTTTCCAGTTTATCTAATATCTAGTATTCTGAATCCATCCATTAGGGTTCACTCTGGGCTGCTCTGAATATATTTTTATTAAAATATTGTCGATCTATCTTTTTACCTAACACCTGGAAAACTTTTATTTTTTGTTTGGTTATAGATATGACTAAAAGTTCTATTTTATTTCTATATATAACAGTATAGATGTATAAAAACCCAGTCCTCATTCTGGGGTTCTTTTTAAAGGCTGAATTGACTTTTTGTCGCATTACTTCAGCATTTTTAAGTGGGACTTTAAGGGAAAAAAGCAAACAGAAGCAACATCTGGTTGGGTTTTATTTTTAAATCTCTGTCCGGCTGAGTCATCGCTTGACGATTGGCTGGTGCTTCTCTAGTGTGAAACCATTAAAAACGCAAAATTCCAGCAGAACTATCAAATTTACTCAGCGTCTTTTATACTAGTGCTGGGAACCGTTTCTCTTATTGACTTTTTAATCTCTGCTTTTGTCATTGCAGTAAACAAGCACGTCTTATTCTTTGAGAAGAGGAAGATCAGATCAATTTAATGGACCAATAAACATGAACACGTTCTGAACAGTTTTATTTACATGGATCACAAAGCGCATTGGCTGGAGAATTCTGATTGGCTGCTGTTTAATGGAAGATCTTAAGGATTAATTATACCACCTGTATGACTTCAAAATGCTGTGGAATAAATGAATGAAAAAGAGAAGATGACCCAAACAAAAGAGAAAAAGGATTTTGATTTATCACATGTAAAATTTGTTGAGTCCGGGTTAATTAAATAAATTATGTCCACCAAACACTCTGTGTTGCTAGAGTTTCTTTTTCTCAACACAGTTTAGTCAATCAAGACGTGGTCAAGCTCAAAAGAGCGTTCTCAGAACAGCTCAGCCGGCAGGTCCTGTTTAAGCGGGAATGATGTTTGGGTACCAGTGGTCTGCACGCTCACCGCTGCCACCTTATTGGCTCTGTGGGCCATCTCCTCCAGAGGCATGCCGGCGTGGTGAGCCATGTAAAATGCCAGCGCTCCGATGAAGCTGTCTCCAGCTCCCTGCAGAGAAACAGAAACACTTCTGAGCTATGTCACACAAATAAGCGATAATTAGTTCAATGGGTGAAGAATATGTGTGGAATATATGTGGAACTGTTAGTCCTGGTCTTTGTGTTCTTACTTCATTTTAGTGGTAAAGCAAAAAATATCCAAAACGAAATGTTTAATGTTAAGGTATAAAAAAACATACTGGAGCATTTCTTTGATATTAAATGATGCATACTCTCCCAACTGAGAGAACATTTAGATATTTGGTGTTTCTTCAAAAATCAATCCTACACTACTTTCTGGCTTTCTTGTTTTCTTATTTTTTTTAATGAAAGTAAGAAAACAAGGGTTCAAATACAATGTATTCTGTTTTTCTTTAATATCCCATTTTTATGTTGGTTTTTGGAAAAATGCTCACTTCTTTAAAGAAGCCCATTTTCAAAAAACTAAGTCAAAACAAGAAAAATTTGAAGCGTGTCAGATGGTTTTAGTGGCTTCTGCTATAGGAGTGGACAGATGAAGGCATGGAAGCAAACGTCAAGACCATCATCTTACAGGTCAATATGGTGATTAGGTCATTCAAGATGGGAACTGATTTAAAAAAAACTCGGGAGAAATTGAGAACTGAGAATTACTGTAGAATAAGAAAGAATGTGTTTTATTGTGACACAGGATTAAATATCCGATGAGCAGCAATTGTGGGAATAAAAATACGTTGTTTATGCCACGATATCGGATCAAAAAGCTCAAATAATCGATCCAAAATAATGTGCAATATCAACTTCAGAAACAAATGTGAAACCTTAAAGCTAAGGGGCCCCTTTTAGAGAAAAACAACACTGGGTAAAACTCCCAAGATATTTCCACGTTTTCATCAAACGTTCAGGTGGTGGTGGTGTAATGATATGGTAATATTGAAATTTCATCGCAAAATTATACGGCACTTAATCCTAAAATCATTTAAACATCATAACCTTTTTGTTTATTGTCGCTATCTGTTTACATCTTCAAAGAAAAGCTGATCTTCAATATTTTAAATTAAAAATAACCGAGAAATAAATGCCTGCGTGGTCCGGACTCTTCTTTTAGTGGAGCCTAATGTTTGTTTTGTCAATGTCAATAATGTCTGTTACCTGGCAAATGAAAGAACATATAATTAGGGTTTGGTTAATCCTTGACATGTAGTAACTCATTCTGTACAAAAGGGATTGTAATAGCGTTGAAGTACTAAGGGGAGTTTTGGGCTTTTCACATCGAAGGTGATTAATTGCATATTTATCCTTTGCTTTATACCATCTCCCCCATACAGGCCAAAAAAAAAGCTTAAATTGAGTGTTTTACATATAAATTAGAGCAAGGAGGCTATAAGTGTTTTTTCTTTTTGGTTTCCTGCCTTTCTGCTCAACAGTCATCACATATGCACAAACCTGTGGTGTAAACATTTTATAGGCGGTAGAAAATAAACCACGTTTTTTAGATCAGCTAGAGAAAATGGAGGGGGGGGGGGCAAAGTTTAACAGCATGAAAACAAACTTGAGAGGTTTGAACAGAAGGGGGTGCTGTGGCATTTATCTGCTGCTGCTTCTTGTGAACTCCATAAACCAACAACCAGTTTAAAAAAAACCCACTGATTTGGATAAAAACCTTTTTTTATTGGTATGACATCAAAACTTGCTCAAAGAATTTATTAAAGGTGAAAAATAAAGTTAACTGTATACAGTCATGTGGCTTTACTGTAACAAGCATGAGTTTTTTTTTTATCACCCCATAAATTGTCCCTTTTTTTCCATCTTGGTCTATTGATAAAGTTGGAATGTGCTGTCTACGCCCTGGAGGAGTTGTCTAGTCTGGGGGGGAGGGGTGGTGGTGGTTGGGAGGGGGGGTTACTGATGGGAAGAGATGGGAAAAGGAGTGTTGGTATGTAGGGACACACTCATGTTTAACCGCAAACGGCCCCCCCGACGCTGGTTCTCACAAGCCCATGCCATTACTCATCACCTCACCTCTGAAGAGTTCACTGCACTCCGTCTTCACCCCCCCCCCTCTTCATCCTCTGAGTAAACCCTTTGTCCGGGGGGATAAGTCGAGGAGGCAGCGTAAAACCACCGATCCTGACCCCGTCAGAGGAGGAGAAAGGTTCTGACAGGCTTCTGTGTTCCCAGCATTCAGAAAGGATGCTGATTTGACATTTAAAAGGGTGTTATTACTGCTTGCACCCCACCCCCCCGTCCAATCCTCCTCTGTGTGGACTGCAGGGATGCTGGAAAGAGTGAGATCAGAGACGAAACATTCCACATGCCCCGTTGGATTTCCACATTTAAACCCGTGGAGTGTTTATGTCTGTCTGGAAGCTGGGCCAGTCGGCGTTCAGAGGCGAGGGTCCGAGCGGATCAGATCTGGTCCTCCTCCTGACACCATGATCCAGCTCAAGCGGATTTAAGTGGGTTTTTCTCTGTCGTATGGCGTAGTGGGGAGGCGAACTTGGACGACGGGGCCCAAGAAACCAGAGGATTTTAGGCTCTGTCATCGTGACAGCGTTATTTACCTAACCTCAGCCCTCTTAATGATTCACTCTCTGCCTAATACACCTGTTGACATGTCCATAATCTGTCTTAGAATCCCTTCCAAAACAACCAGATTTGTCCTTTCACACTGCGACAGGGTGAGGCCAAAACAGGTTTCGGTTAACTAAAAGAAAATTATAAATTTAAATATACATTTTAATACTAAAGTAACATTTATTATGACAAGTATGAAGATGATTTATATGGATTTGGACTAATGTTTGGCAACGCTGTGTAACAATATGATGTGGAAAAATCCTCGGCTGAAAAAGTGAAGAAAAATTGGTTTAGAATTATTTATCTAGAGTTAAAATGATAAAATAACATATACTGATTCCCAAACTGATCCCTTTAAACGGAAAGGAACTAAAGTATTTTTCATTCTTAGCTTACTTTCCTCCTGGGCTAAAAATAAAACACCACACAGAGGCCGCTTTTTAGCAACTGGACAGGATCCATATTTGTGTAACTTCGTGTACCACCCAATAAGCAGGATTGTAAGGAAGCTAAAGGCTCACGGTCAGATAACTGCAGTAAAGAGTCATCAAGTTTCCATAGTAACCACCTGACACTAGTCATATTTTTTAATATATGTTTAACAGGCATGCCATAAAAAAAAAAACTTTCTATGATACTATAAAATAAACAAGAAAGAAACAAACAGTAAATAAAATGAACCATAAACTGTATCTCATGCCCACTGTTAAGTAAGGTGGAGGTTTATGATGCTGTGGGCTGGATTCTTTTTTTACTGGTTTTCTTACATCCAGGGAACTTCGTTGGAGAACATGACATAGGTATTTTAAAATACCAGATAAAAAAAACAAACAGGGGGTGGCAACACAAGTTAATTGAAAATGGAAAATTCTGACGTCTTTTAGCAGCATAAGGATCCAAAGCGCGTGACTGAAGTAGTAGAGAAACCAATCTGGCCATAACCTTCACAGTCCTGAGACATAAATCCTTGAGAAAAGCTTACGGGTGAGCTGATGGGATGACCTAGAACTCTATGATTTGGAGCAATTGTGCAAAAAGGAAAAAATAATGGTCACTCCTCTCTCTGTATATGCAAACCTTTCAAAAAAAGATGGAGTTCCAAAAATCTGAGACAAAAGTAACGGCGAGGGAGCGCTTCTTTCTGTGGTTTGATTTCTGACCTTTCCTGCATATCTTCTCTTATTTCTCGTTTCCTTACTGATTGCTGAACTGTACTGGAATAAATTATTTTAAATTGAGTGTTTTAAACTCAGATTGGAATGGAACGGAGACCATTAGATAGAAACTGGAGCGGGTGTTCTTTACGATATTTGATCTGAATTATTTCTGCTGAATCTGAAAAGAGTCATAATTTTAAGCAACTCGGAAAATGACTGTTCAGACTTCACTAAACATGATTTATCAATTCGAGGCTAACTCAACCCTGTGTGACTATATAGAACAACTGAAATCTTCCTTTCTTAAAAGTGAAGTCTCCTTCAGTGAGACTGGCAACTGACGCTCCTGGATCAGCTGACTGAAGCTCGCCCGGGATGACGAGCACTACCCCCCTTCAGCTTCTCGCCGATGCCCTCGACACACTTTGAAGAAGGTTAGATCTGGAGGCCTGTCAGTCAAACGACACAAGCGTTTGCTGCGGACGAGCCGTGACGCTTCTGTTGGTTGGCCTTCGTTCGCCGAGTCTTGACCTCCGTTGCCTTTCTTCCGCCTCTTCTCTGCCTGGTGCGCACATTGAAGTACGAGTTTACCAAAGTGTTCTCCGAGTACTTTTTTGCTGCCCAGTTTATTGGGAATACTTTCCAGCGAGCTGGATCTTAGCCAGGTTGCTATATTCATACATATTGCAATCGATACTTTAATCTGAGTAGTTTTGTCGCAATATTTATCTAAAATTTATTAGGGCTCAAATCCTTCTATACAATTTTCTCTTAATCGTGACAAAGCTTGAAATAAAATTATTAAAATTATCTCCTTTCTTTAAGTCGGTGTGACCCACTACAGTATAAAACTGGGGTTCTGCAGGATTTATTTGTGCCCCTGCTCCAATACAGCTGACATATTATTTAGTTAAGACTAAAATCAATGTTCGGAGTAACTATGAGACAACGATAAAGTGACAAAAACTAGATATCTCTCCTCATGCCTGGGCTATAAAGCACGGTTGTTCTTCCAAATAAAGCATGGGTAAAACATGTTCCACATCCTTGTGGGTGAATGTGATGTGGTCTGAAATAGCTAATCTTTAAATCTACACTTTTCTACACTAAATAGACACTTTTCCAAATGATTGTTATGTCTTCATTACAGTCGCTTTTTTTCTCAAGGCTGTACAAACGTACATGTACAAGAAATTCTTTACTCCGGTTTATATGCTCATTTAAGCCTTATTTTCATCCTTTCAGTTTAGTGCTCACTGTTTGCTCAAACCATTCTCTTACTTCCAACCCTGCAATAGAAATTAAAGGATGCAGTTGCAGCTACTGCAAATCAATTTTTAGGTTTTGAGTATTTCACAAAAGTAGTGTGTTTGCAATGCAGAAAAACAACAGCAGAACATGTCACACAAGCAGAAGTGAATGCTCTGGCTGAAAACAAAAGGCAAGCATGCAGAGAGAAGTTTTATAATCAGAGGCAAACTAAGAGCGCCCACACGTTTTGATTGACGTGAGATCTTTGCCGGAATGAAGCGCACGGATGCTACAGCAGTCACCGGCGAGAACTAAAGATGGACGGCTTGCAGAGAAAAAAAAGACAAAAACAAAAACCTTTCCAGCCTCCACAGCTCTCTTCCTGAGATCCTGACTGCCGTTCCTGGGTGACAGATGGAGCTGTGTTCAGTTAACTCCTAGCTTACTGCCTCTGTCAATGAAAAGCTCCCAGGGAGAACAGAGACCAACTGAGGGGCAGCGGTGACTCACATCGACTTTCGCGCTCGTTAGCATCCCGCGGTACTCAGCCGAAGACTCTGAAGTAACAAGGGAGGGAAGACTCGGAGATCAAACACGCAGTTAATGGGACCAATTAGATCAGTCACATTTTTTATTCATCCCCTGTGCTTTATCTAAGGGCCTCTTCTGTGAACTACACAGAGTGGTTGACACGTCTATGAAGCGGTATGCTCTAACATCTTTATTGCCGGACAGCAGCAGCAGCTGGTGGATCAAGTGCAGCCCACCAAGCATGATGATGAGGCAAAATACCATAACCAGGAGGAATTCCCTTCCTTTAGGCTTCCAGTAAGGAATCTGCCGTTCCAGTCCTGTTCTTCTTGGTAACAATTGGCCTCACCGGACCACTGTAATGTCTGGTCTGAAGGGCAATGTCTACCTCTCAGACCTCCCAGGGAAGTGGAAGCCAGGGCCACCCAAGTCCTGAAGAAGCCAAGGGGCTCCGGTAGTGTGTTTGTGCTCCATCCACACAAAACAGCCGAAGCTCTGATCTCAGCGAGGAAAACCTGAACTCAATTTGAGACAAAAGTGATGGAGGTGGTGGTGGGGGGGTAGCCAGACTTAGATGATTTGCTTTGCTTTTCATCCAGATGCACAGCCCTGACTCAGACCATAATTGCTCCTCCTGTGTAAAATGTTATTCAGACAGATGCAGAAGGAGAAGATGATGCAACGCCGTGTGTGAACAGGCAAACGTTTCACACTCGATTACCCAGCCTGGATTATTGAAACAAGAACGAAAAAGCCTTTTGAATAAAAAGGTAAAACAACTTCATGAATGGGGAATGAATGTCTAATCACTCTCGAATCTAACAACAGAGAATCTTAACAAACAATACATGCATGGAAATGTAGTGATCAAACATGATCAAGGGATTAACATTTTTTTGTCTAGTAATTAAGAGCAGATAGCATCTCTAGTAGATAGCAGCAATGAAAGAACTCATTTGGCTACAAGAGGAAGACTTCAAGTGGAGAATCTGTGCTAAAAATGAAGCAGGAAAAACACCCAGCATAAAAAAATAACTAGATTTGGAAATATGCTTCCTATGCCATCCTTATTTATTTCTATTGTTAATAAAAATGTTATATTTTAAAAGGAATACAATTTTTTGGTCTGGTTTAGGAGTTAGTTGGATAGGAACCTATCCAACTAACTTTATTCAAAAAGTTCTGTCAATGTTGTCCAATTTGTTCTAATACATTATGACATTTTAGGTTTTCTAGAGACTTCTTTTAGTATTTTTCAGTCTGCTCACAGGTTGAACTTGCATAGTCAACCCTGCGTTGGAAAGCTGCTGTTTAAAAAAAAAACGTCAGACAGTTTTAGACTCGGATGGAATGGACGAATTCAAATTCCAGTGAGACCTCTTTAAATCCTTTACCAGACCTTTAAGCTGCAACAGCCTTCATTCTAAAGGCATGACATTGTGACATTGTGGTGCTAATTTCCATTTCAACAATCAGGAGCACTCCAAGTTAATTTTTTTAGGTTTAAACAGGGCAAACAACCTTTAACATTCTAACAGAATAGTACATCTATGTGTAATTTCAGCTATTATAAATGGCAGTAAAAGTCAAGGACTGCTAATTTGTTTCTTAACAGAATTTTAATGTTTCTTTTTTATAACATTGTACTAATATTGTTAAAAAATGTATTTAAGTTTACTTACGGCTGGTAGAATTGGGAATAAAATCTATTAAATATGTTTTCCAATCACGCATTGCCCATAAATATGCAATAAAATACAATTTAGCAATGACATATTCTTTAACACAGATTTAGTTTAATGTAGTTACAGTGCTATATTCATAAAATGTATTATCAAAATATATTTTCCCTAAAGAAAAGGAGTCTTTTATAAACTATATCCTCTTTTATTTGTACCTAGATTTGGATTCAATCTCAGCATATAAATTATATATAAAGTGTTAAATTCAGGAGGATTCTTTTATAAAAAATAAAACAAACAGAACAGAAAAACCTGTCCTAAATTTACACGCTTAGCACAACACAAAGATTGTTTTGGAATGGAAAAAAAGGGTTTTAAACTAAACTCCAGTATTAGGAAAACAGTTTCTACAGCTGTTTGGAAGGTTAAAGATGTCGCTGGATTTGACTCATATATAATAATAGACTCTACTAATTTGTGAGAAGTCTTCTGGGATTCTCCAAGCGTATATATTGACTTCCCTTACCTCTCGAGATATGGACAGTTCCTAACCTGCTCCATGTTTTCCCACTTCAAGATAACCAGATTCTACCCTTGATTAGTCTGTTGTACCACCTGCGGCGCAAAAACAAGACAGTAGCCTGGTTAAAACTCAGTTTCACAATAATACTTCTTCTCATTCGTCAACTTGAAACAATCATCACCAAGAGGGTTGCATCGTCAGAAAAAAATTGAGCGATAACAACCTGCTACATTTTTTTTTGCCTCTGTGCAAACA
>JAVLVB010000558.1:1748988-1770677 GCA_032876305.1 Orestias chungarensis | reverse complement strand
ATATATATATATATATATATATATATATATATATATATATATATATATATATATATATATAATGTGCATGTCTGTGTGTGTGGGTGTTATGTGAGTTCTGACCCTCTCTGCGTGTATGAGAGCGAGCTAGTGTGTCACAAGTAATCCTCTGGTGTGTGTTGCAAATCATTGTCCAATGCATATTCATGAGCGGAGAGCATTAATGCATCTAATACCGTGATTTCTGTGTATGTGCGAGGATAAGCCCAGCCTGACGAGGCGACTAATTCCGATATCTCTGTGAACAAAATAAAGCCTTGCGCGAGTCTGAGAGTTGGAGGGAAATATACATATCAGGGATGGTGACATCAAAGTCTGTTGTGCTGAAGTGTGTGTGCATGTGTGTTTGCGTGGGCTCAGAAGAGAGCAGATGCGTGGGTTTGCGCAGGACTTTGGCCACCTGGCACTTTGAGGTGGATGCTTTGCTGCCGGTGTGGAAATGATGTCTGTTTCAACAGACATGAATTACTTCTACTGTACTTGCACTCATGATCTGAGAAGAAGTAACTCGTAAGTCTTCCTATCTCAACTTCAGACTGACTTCAGTTTCTAAGACAAATGTGCAAACTCTGTAGAGCGATGCTTCTACGTGTGCACAAACAAAGGATCTCTGCTAACCTGGCTGCCAAAGAAACGCTGTTAGAAATAAATAGTTTCTTATTCTGTCTGTAAAGTGTTCCTCTTCTTCGCTATGTTGCTATTCAAATGCAATATAAACCTATCTTTCCACGGGTTTTGCAGTCTTGAAGAAGACAGGCTTCAAATTAACGCCCATTAATGTAATACTATGTCATTCTGTTTCCTATCTTGATATGTTTGTTGGCATACTGTACAAACCTTATAATGTAATGCTTGTATTGTAGCTAATTATAGCATGTGAGTTAATAATGATATAGATGATAGCAAATATATTACTGATACAGTATGTACGCTAATGCTATACTTTTAGTTAATGCTGGGCAAGTAAGATTCTAATAACAAGGCTGACATGCTAGAATTCGCCCGTTTAGATTTTGTGCTTTAGTGTTATTTAAAATGTCTTAATATTTGCCCTAATTTCCACTATGTCTATGCTGCGTATCAAGTAAACTTTGTGAGTTAAGTTGCATTTATGGATTAAAGGTAAAAAAGTTTTAGTTGTTTTGTTATCAAGCTTTTAGTGATACCAGGTTTCGAAAGGGAGTTGGATCATCATGGTTTCATATAAAACATAGAAAATCCCTGAAATTTTGCAGCATAATGCCAAGTAATACTTTTAGCTGATAATTTTTGCGTGAATGTCCTTGTGAAACAGAAGCCAAAGTCTACAGAAGACAACTGACTATTCATTTTGTGGAAAATTGTAAAATGGGATGTTTTATCAACATGTCAAATTATTTTTGTTGCAAAGTTTCCTTAGGAAAAAACTAGAATAAATCAATCAAACATGTACCTTATTCTAATTCTTTATTGAATGTGTTCAGTGCAAATTGCATTTTGATGTCTGAGTTGCACAGTAGTCTGTTAGGATACAACCTGATGTTTTTGTGTTATGCAAGCTATCATCAATAATCACATTATTATTATTTCTTCCTACAAAACAGCTGGTGCGCACAAAGGTGACTCACTTTATTCTGCAGGCGGTTTGTATGTATAAGATGAACATATGCAATACATCCATGGAAGGAATCTGATCAATATTCCCACAGGGGATAATTATGGGGTGTCTTCACGTCATACAGACTGACGTGCCTGTCTGTGTGACTCTCAGGTTGCCTTGTTTTCTCACCAGGTGTTAATAAAACCAAGAAAAAAAAAAAGAAAAACAAACAACCCAACACAAGCACACGGACAATCACAGCTGCTGGGACAGATGTGGCCACTCTGGGATTTGTGAGTACTGAGTCACGTCTGGCAGCTGGGCATGTGTGCAGTGGTGTTTCATGACTCTGGGCTTTTTAATGTTGGCTAGTTCAAGGTCTGGTTGCACATGAGCTGAGTGAGAAGCCAGAGGAGTTTTAAGGAAATATATATATATATATAAAAAAATTTTTGTAGACGTGGTTTGTTTAGGACAAAAGGTGGATGGAAAACAAGGCCAGAGAGACAGCAGTGAGACACACAGCAATGTGCATAAACGCAGAAACCACACAGAAAAGGGATGAGTCATCAGTGAGTATGTGAAAGGGCTTAAAGAGCCTCTAATTGCATCTGGTGAGAAATATATTACCAGCATCTTGTTAAGACAAGGACTAGAGGATAAAACAAGGAGTAAGAGCAAATATTAAATGATCGTTCCTTCCATGAACTTTTCTATACTAAATGGTTGGTGGGAGTAATTCAGCATATTTTCCCCTTCAAATAATGGCATAAATCAAACTTTTCTCATCGCAGGTTATCCAGACTTTCTAGGAACTGGCATCCACAGCGATTGTTGCTCGCTGGTGACATTTGCGTAAATTGAGCGTTGCTTCACCCCCGCATTATTAAACCCATTAACACCCGTTCCCTCCAGAGAACTCCATTTACGCAACGCTCCGGAGCAGCAACGTCGAGGTGGCATCTTCGCCAAACGTCTGCGCTCGCCTTGCATCTTTTCTGGCGCTTCATGCCAAGCTGACATGGATTGGAGGGTGGGTGGGGAGGCGGGGCGCGCCGATAGGCCATCTGGGTATCCCATCTGCAACACGGTTACGGCTGCGACTCTGCTACCGGCAGCCTGCGGAGAGCGATTATGGACGATAGTCCCTTATTAAGGGGGTGATAGTCTCCCAAGACGTTTCAGTGACGGGGCTAGCTGCTAATAATAGATTATTACCTCAGCAACCTTGTGATAAAAGAAATGTGGAGGGATGAATTACATAAGACACAGGGTGGGGACCAAACATTTATCTTCTGAGGTGAAGAGGGTCAAAAATCCTGTTTTAGAAGAGAGTTTATGGACATTGTTCTCTGCTGTTTTGGTTTGCTTGTTAGTTGCAAAAGTGCTTTTAAAGTGCTATACAGTGGTTTAAGTAAAATAGACCCAGTAATGAAGATCTCTTCATTACACCCTGTAATATGTTTTCATTGTGAAATACCGTAAGAAAACTCTAACTCTGAAAACTTTTATCACTACATGTTTTTTTTTATACATGTTTCTTTGGTATATTTTATGCAGCCTGGCCAGGTCTAAATGACTCCAGTAAGGATTTAAACCCTTCAAACAAAAAAAATCTATTGTGCATCTCTGACAATAGGGCTATTCGCATGGGATTAGTATTACCTGGGGACCTCTGAAATGTGTAAATAACCCACCATTACTTCTGGCGCGTTCGCACAGTATAAGCAAAGTCAGCGTTTTACTCAAATTGGCTGATATTAAGACCCGGATATTGCATGAAAACTGTCCTAACATCCTCTCCACATGCTATGCATCTGTCATACATCCCAACTGTAAAACAGATCGCTGTCAATACAGCTCACATTTCAGGAAAGCTTTTAGCTAATTAATGTAGCTAATAAGTAGCTTGTATTATCATGGAACGTCTGTGTTCGCCGAAATATACAAATCACAGATAAGGAGCATTCGTACAGGATTAAGATTACAGACAATTCTCAATTATTACAAATTATCAGATGTCCAGTAATACTAATCCCGTGCGAACGGGGCTTTAGGTATATTTAACACATATATTTTTCCCATTCTAACAACCACAAAACTACCACCAAGACTAAAGTTCTGTCAAAAGCAAACAGAGAAAAGAGAGAAAACTTGTAAAGGGCAGAATGGATTTTACAGCCACAAGCAAAAAGCTTGATAACACAATTTATGGCGTAAACACTAGGTCATTTATAACCCACACACTTGTTCTTGGTTCAGAGAACACAGTTATTCTCTAGAAGTAGTGTTTACAAACACATCTGAAAACCCGGGTGGCGGCCAGAGCAGGGGATTATTTTGCAAGTGCCTACAGACCATTTTTTCCAACTGTGCCAACAAAAATGCTCGATGACCAAAGGTTGCCCCGACACACTCTCAGTCAAATGGCATAATATATAAAAAAAAAATTGAACTGGTGAAAATCTGATGGTTACAATCACTTTAAAAGTTTTATTATCAAAAGAATAATTTCTCCAAGCAGTAAATCCCCTGACCTTTGTTGTCATGAGCCATTCGCAGAGCCTGGAGGGAAGTTTGAGAGCTGATCTCCAGTTGACACACCAACACCTTTGCTTTTCTGATTGCATGAGCAGCTTGCTGTAGCTCCTCTTCACCCAAAACCATGTTGGCACCAGCCACAATCACAATAGCATTTTCACCTGCCAATGGAAATGCAAAAACATGCGTAAGGATACAGCTGCAGATACATTTTAAACCTCAGATGAACTCTCAAGCAATAAATGGTAATACGAAATCCCACCCCTTTTTGGGGGTTTTACATATTAGGAGACATGCCAGGTTCTGAGATTATTTGGATCTAGCATCAAACTAGCCTCAAGTGCACAAAA
Organism: Orestias chungarensis; assembly: GCA_032876305.1. Classification (NCBI taxonomy): domain Eukaryota; kingdom Metazoa; phylum Chordata; class Actinopteri; order Cyprinodontiformes; family Cyprinodontidae; genus Orestias; species Orestias chungarensis. Next base: position 1,766,168 of record JAVLVB010000558.1, on the reverse strand, counting down.
AAAACAACACATCCCACAGTATCATTTACAAAACAAAGATTAGGATTAAATGGGGAAAATAAGAACACTCTTAGTGGATCTGTTGAATTTAAGAGGGAAAATAGCAGTTGGGTGCTGCTAGCCAAGTGTATTTGTTCAACTGATAATCCTCATGTGTGACCATTTCTATAAGAGTGAGAGTTTTGACAATTTTGTGGTGTGTAATAACAGGTTTATTGTAACAAAATGTGAAGGTGGAACAACCTCAGCTGTGATCTTAAAGAAAAGCGTTGCTGCTTATTAGTCAAGAAAGGGTTATAAGACAATTTGCAGGCTCTATCATTTTACAGTAAAAAGTAAAAAAAACTAACAAAAACATTGAAGACATTTACCAGTTTACCCAGAAGTCAAAATCCAAGCGCATTCATTTTAAGTAGTTAGTGATGTTTAGAGAAATTTAGAAACGTAAGAGCTTCACAGAAACTATGAATGTGTGTTTGCTTGTTAAGTGTTAGTTAGCCAGAGATGTTTGTCCATAATGCATAGTCACAAGTAGAGAAGAAACCCAGCAATGTAAATCAGCAAAAACACCTTATACCAACTTTTAAGCATGACGGTGGTGGGTTAATGACTTGGGCTTATTTGCAGCCACAGTACCCAAGAACCTTGTGGTAATTATGTCAATTGCTTTGTCTGCAGTCAAACATAAAGTTGTTTGCTCAGTTTTGGACTAAAAGTAACTTGCACAGCAGAACAATTATCCTATTTTGTCTCAATTTTTTGCTGTGAAATCTTTATATTGTCATTCCATGATTGTTGATCCACATGGATACTACAGCAGACAGAGTATCTGATCTACATTACCCCAAAGTAGTGCGTTAGTCCATCTTTTGTGACCAAAAAAGCCCAGACCTGTCAAGTCATGGCAGGTGTGTTGTGATCTCTGGAACCAGAAGGTTAGCAGTTGACTCTCTAGTCCCTGTAACTCAAAATGCATACCTTGCTTGGACTTGTTCATCCAACACATTCTACAGATTTGATACAGATCTGCAGAATTTGGACATTCTAACCCAAGATCAGAATCTTGGAACAGTTTGTTGTGCTTCTCAAATTCATTATTTTTAACTATTCTTATCCTGTAGCAGGGTGCATTACGTTGATTACAGAAAGAGGCCAGAGCTATAAGGGTATGCAGTCTCTGTTACAATCTTAACAAGATCTTCAGCAATGCTTAGGTAGGTGTTGTGGTGTTACATGGTGTCAACATGGGCGGCAAGGTTTCCAAAACATTTACAAAATCATCATCCTGGTTTTACTGGCTTACTTTCCTATTTAGTGCAACTAGGTGCTAAATATTACCTACTTAAGACAAGCCCCTGCCCATACACACAAGGTAAAAACGAACACATAATCATCAGACCAGTATGGTGGCCTAAAACAAGCATTAACATCTTCACCAACTTTAGTTACATTAGCTCATCTCGCATATCAGCCATACAGGCCAGGATCAATAAGCACTTGATCTCCATTGTTTCTACTGGAGACCTTCAGATCTAGTAAATGGTCACGATGTTATGATCATTGGTTTATAAGAAAAAACAAATCCAACTCTCTCCCATAAAGTTTAGGTGCTACCTAGGCATGGAAACTGCCTTTTTGAGTGATTGGAATTGTTTTCCTTTTCATTCTTGATACAATATAAGAAAGATTTATTTGGTTTCCATGACCAATAATTCCTTAACATCATGATAGCAAAGCCCAATAAATAGAAATGGAATTCATGAATGTATTCCAAAAAGTGCTTAAGATGGCTTAAGTGTAAGTAAAGATTGGTATAAGAACAAACAGTTTTTTAGGCAACTCTGCTTAAGCTGTTGCCTAAAAGGTTACAGGAGGCTTTTTAAAGCAATGTACAATACAAATACGTTTTAATTTAATGCATGGAATCCTCCTTTTATGGGTTAAGAATATACACAAGCAGTAAATAAATTCTAATTTACAAACAACAAGGATGAAAATAGAAGATCAGTATCCAACGTCAAGATCTTTTGTTCTGTAACTAACTGTAAATCTCCTGGAACTACTTAAATGTAGAGATATACACTGGTGTATTGTGTGTATGCGTGTGTGTTTTTGTGGAAAAAAAGAGTGCCTATAGCCTACGGGTATGGTTGGCTGTGCATGCATGAAATCATTTCTCCAACTCAAAGAGCTTTTTGGATCTCAGCAGGGCAGTCGAGGTTAGCAGCACAGCCATTTACCTGCATCGTTGACGGTGATTGAAGCAGCTCCTGTGGCTGCATCTGAAGTCTGCCAAACAAAATCTAAGACAGAAAAGGGAAGAAAAAAACTGGCAATGTTTAAACACATCAATTGTTTGTGTTTATAGCAAAGCAAATCCATTCCAATGCCAGATGTGTTATTATTGAAGACATAGTGTCATCATTGCAGTTCCTACCATTTACTTTGTACATTGGGCTGATAACATGCAACAAGGAGCCATTATTTAAAGAGCAGCATTATTAGAAATAAACTAAAGATACTACCTATAGCAATAGAGCAAATATTCTAGTGACTTTCGAAGTAACAAAATTATTCTAGAATTCTAAAACTACTTGTAGCAAAATGAGATCCATTTGAAGAGCACCAATGGTAACCAACTTTGCAAGAGTTGGGGGAACATTTATATAGACATATATTACCTGTGTGTACATTATTGTCCTTGAAATTCTGGATATAGTTGTCTCCAAAGAAGTCTTTACCAACCTAGAGGAGAATGAGAGCAAAACGATTCCAACAAAGAGTGTCAAGTAGGGTCAGACTTGGTTAGCGGCAACTTTTGAAAAGTGAAACACTCAAATCTCTGTTGGGCTGGTTTTTCGTGTGCCCTGCCAGCATACTGGCATGGTGCCGCTGCCGAAAATCTGAACAAACGAACAAACAAAAGCCAAGATGCACACACTCGCAAACACACGACCAGCTGCGCCAAGCCTTAAAGACACGATAACCCCGCCTTAACGCCTCTTCATGCCCACCTCGCTATCAATTTCATTCCCTCCATCCCCTCTTGTCTTTATCCGCTTTGGGATGTCCACATCTGTAGCTACTTCGGGTTGTGAAAGGGGTCCCCACCTTGTCCTGAGGCTTCCAATTCGAACCCACGCTTTCTAAAAAAACATTCCTGAATATGAGCATATCTAGCTGCTTGTGATAGTGGGTTTGGATGGTATTGCCTGCTTGGCCCCGTTCTCTTTGAAGAGCGGCCTTTCGTCTTGGATGTTTTTTTTGACAAGCCTGGGTGTCTATTTTTGGGTTCTCCCCATGCCCGGAGAGCTCCTCGCGCACTAGTTTGTTATCGATCGGGCCTCTTTGTTCTAACAGAGGTGGGGCTTTGGCGCTTTAGTGCTCAGGTTGAAAGGCCGTGCTGAGCTTGCTGATTGGAGACTCGAGGTTGTATGGTTTGGGAATAGCCTTGTTTGAAAGCGCTCAGCAGTGGGTGGGCAAATGCATGCGCTATGGTATTGATCATGAAAAAAATGAGACATGGACAGTTGATGTTGTGAAGTGGAAACGAAGCTAAAAGGTTTGTTTGAGTTGTTAAGTTGGTGGACCATGGTATCTGATGGTTGGGTGTTTGCAGTATGTTAGACAAGAAAAGGGAAAAAGATAAAAGTTGGACAAGTAAAAACACCTATCTATCAATGGGAAAGATAAAGTAGGCCAAAGAAATTCAAACTTCAACCCACAGTCATTCAATTTACCAGCACCCTGATTTGGCAGAAAACCTTAAGACCTCTTCATACCTTGCAGATCATGGCAGTTTTTACCCCAAGTCTAGCCGCCTGAATGCACTGGTTGGCTCCCTTCCCTCCAAAACCAATGAAGAACTTATGACCATGGATGGTTTCTCCTGCTTTTGGTAGTCTTGGCGCCTGACTGAAGGAAATAAAAAAACAACAGATAGGTTTCTGTAAAGTTTGCTGATTGGCTGAAGATTGTGTAAGGTGAGATTCAAAACAATGTAAACAATGCTTAAATGGTCGAAGAAATTGGACATAACACAAACATTAAATAACTAAAAAACAAACACTAAAAAAAACACTAAAACACTAAAAAACAAACAAAAAGGTAAGACAGAACGTAAGGCAATGCAGCCAACTCCAGATTTACAGATGATGCAATGACCAAATCTCATAGATGTCTCAACTTGTTACCAGCCATAGCAACAATGCCTGGCTCATTGGCTGTTAAATTCCAACCCTACCAATCAGCATGATATGCCACAGGTGGCTATGGAAGGAGGTGACTATCCCTTTAATGAACCAATGTAGCACTCATATGTGGTGAGTAACATAGGGTGAGACAATAGCCCTATTGCTCTACGTCAAGACCATGTGGTTAAGCCTTGGGCACTACTGGCTTGAGGCCACAGGGATTGTGGGTAGCAAATTGGTGTCATAAACGTGTTATTGCTTCGTACATTCATATATGTATGTTTGGTAAGTGGACTGTTACTGCAAATGTGCTCAAACACAGGATTTCCAGTAACTGAACAGCTTGTTTTTTTTTTCTTTTTTATGTTTTTGCATCAGTGTGTAAAAACACAGGGAAAAAAGGAACACAAATTTCAAGTCCAACAGGATGTTGGGTCCCTGAGATACAAATGCATTTAAAAGGAAAAAGAACAAAGGTTGCATACATAAACTTACACAGACCAACTTGCCTTTTGATCACTCACATTACCTTTGTATAATATGCATGATTTGTCCATGAACTTTTAAGTTCCCAGGACATACTATGTCTGATAGGTACTGATATATACTTTGTTAAAAAGGCAAATGAATCAGACAAATAAAAATAAAAACACCCAAAGGAAATAACCTACACTTAAAAGTTTGTTTTCCAACATAGTAAAAAAAAAAACACTACAGATGTCTCTAAATTATTAAAAAAACATATAATCATTACATGTTATGGAGGGAAAAAGGCTTTTATGTGATTTTTATATAAGTCTACTAATGTCCTAAATAATAACTGATTTATTTTACATAAGCCATCTTTGAAGAAAAAACTGTCAGTTAGTCTTTGAGATAAACAGAACTATAGTAAACTAGCTAAGAAAAAGTAAAATAACACCCTGAACACAGTAAGCTTAGTAAAACTAAGGTAGGATAAACCTCAATAAAATATCAGAGTATGTTAAGCTAATCAAAATTAGCCTTACCTACACATATATATTTATATATATATATATATATATATATATATATATATATATAAATATATAAACCTTTTACATGTAGCCACCTGAAGAGTCACACAAAAGACAACCAAATACCCAAATTGTTAACTCGAGCCACCCACATCTCATAAAGCCCAGAAAGACACTTGGCTATTGTTGTCTGTGGTGAGTGCACCAGGCAAACAGCGCAGTTATGTGCTGAAGTGCAACCTCAGTGCATTTTCTCCCACGAACCAAGGAGCCAAAGCAGGTGTTCTGTGACGTGGATTGTTTGCTTTGAGGCTGACTCTCCTCTGTCAGGGCCTCAGCTGCTGGCAACAGCATGGGGAAGTAAGCAAGGACAAAAACAATCCCAAAAGATGTTTTCCACAATCGAATATTTATTTATTTTTCCCATGTCTAAGGCTGTAGTATGGACAATAACGTTTCACCTAACAGGAAGTTTTCTAGAACAGGATACATACTGGATTATTGCATAATAAGTTGTTTAATTGAAGTGCATTGACCTTTAGCTCATTTTATGACTCACAAGAAGTGATTTTTCTGAAACCAAGAGACACGGTAGAAAGGCAGTTCTGATCCATGTTGTGTAATTGTCCTTGGCCATAAACAGTCCTGTTCTTGAGGTTCCGGCATTTCAGAACAAGGTGAAAAAAGCGACCAGCTAAAGACACCTTGCATGGACAACTGGTGAACTGCTTTTCTAACAATAGGTGCAGTCGTGGGCGTCTAATTCTCTGTTCACACCATTTATCTGAGCCACGTGCAAACTGCCATTATGCAGTTAGTGAACAGAGGAAGCCTATAGCACTGTATAACAAGCCACTTATCAGGATACTCACTGTCTGGAACAGCCAGGGATTTATTACTGCTTTAATTTATTTAATTCATACAATTATAAGTGACAACCAGAGTTTTCATGCAGATATTTACACATCACACTGAGGTGATGTCAGAATACATAACTATGTAAGATTATTTCTAAAAATCATCCAATATCTGACGTTCAAACACTTACTAGAATTGTTAAAAAGACAACCAATAAATGATCATAAATCATTTATTGTTTTAGAGCAATATTTTAAAGAGCCAGACAAGAGGTAAATGAAACAAATACCTTGCAAAAAGCCTCCAATGCTGCACTATAACTAAATAATTAGGTGTGTATTAATAATGTATGCATTACCGCTTAACCATCTATGAATAATGTATGCAATTTAATCTAGTTATAAAGTACAACCATAAATCTAGCTGAATAGAATGTCAATTCACAAGACAACAAAATGCTAATTTTTCACAAGTGATAAAAAGGCATACATTTATAAGATATTCTACAAATAATTGTTAATGTAAAAAAAATGTTTCTGCTAAAATTGTTTTGTTTCAAATGGTTTCCCTGATAGATTCAAAGTTAACTGATCAAGTCTTGATGTATATTGTCTTAATAAATATTGTTAAAACATGTAAAAGGTTTTTATTGAATGGAAAATTTGAAAATATATTTTAAAAAAAACAAAACCTTTATAAAGTTTAGAAAAAAAAACATGTTTGGTTAAAATATTTAAGCTGGCATTATATTAAACTTTACCTAGAAAGGTGAACAAACAAAGATAATTATTGTTTTGCCAAATTATAGTGACACACGTAACAACTAGAAAAGATGATCAAACGCCTGAATCCTTCCAATCAAGACTAAATTAAATCTAATCCTTAATCCTGAGTGACGCTTTTGCAATGCTTTCATTGCATTCTTTGCGCTATACATAACCTGAGATTTTTTACATATGGTAAGATATTTGCTATAAATTAGTACTAACATAATTGTTGTTTCACATGAACACCTATTTTTTTTTGCTTCTAACTTTAACAGAAAGTTTATCCCAAATGATCAGAGAGCTGTAGCAGCAGGGGGCGCTATTATTTCTTTGACAAAACATTAAAGGCATGAGCAAACCTGTGTCTCCTCTTAGTGTGGTGCGGACGGTAGAGATAACTCGCCTCAGCTCGACCGCTGAAGAAGCCGCAGGTAGAGAACGGCAAAATTAAAGACAGCTGAGTGTTAGAAGCAGAGAGAGAAAATTAACAATGCGGGCCAACTCTGACAGACCCAGACCCAAAAAACACTGGCGGGATTTCAGTCTTCAAAGCCAGACGCATCACTGTGAAGCGCTGGATTTGTACTCCAAAATCATGATTCTGAACTCTGTCCAAACTCCCCCTCTTCCTGACTTTCCCGCCTAGAACCAGGCCGTTTTCCGTAAGCTTATTAAGGCATTAATTGACAACTCCTGTCCTTCAAAGCAGAAAGTTGAGTTTCTAATGGGAGCCAAAGAAAAAAAAAGCGCCCTCCCTCAGTAGGAGAGAACATATGTTTTCCATGAGTAAGGGACTAACTAAAACATGACATAAACACCTTTAAAAGATAAAACAAAAGTCTTTCACATTCAGTTGGCCTCGACTCCGGCATTAAACCTGCTTTGGTTGTCGTTGCTAACAAAGAGGCTCAGAGTTTGCTTTCAACTAGCACACTGTGGTGCGGGCGATGACTAATCAGTTGTGGGAATGGATCTGACTTGGCTCAACAAGTCACCACATATAAGGATGATGCAACATTGACATTTTCAATAACAGCAGTTATACAAGACTATCTGCACACTCCAAATCTTTGCAGGCTGATTTACTGTTGACATCCACATCATCTTAGATGATAGCCGCTTCGCTATAGAAGTGGAAAAGATTCGCAGTTGGTCGCAATTATGCAAAACTCTGAGCGCAGGAAGTCAGCTTGCTTTTAAGATGCCGAAACAGACCCTGTGAGGCTGCTCTAGTTTGTTCTGTAAACTTTTTAGGAAAAACACTGAAAAACAGTGACATCTAACTTTAGACCACTTCCTCTATTGCCCCGACAGAGTCCAAAACTGTGATGGAAAACCCCCTTTAAGTCTGTATGCCATGTTTTCCACAGGCGTGTGTGTCAAAATAAAATCTCTGTGGAGAACAGGAGGGCTGTGGTTGTTGTTAATAAAAATTAGAGATCTGCAGTTCTATTTTTGGTTTTGATGCTGGTAGCAAATGTGCAGCTTCAGCTTCCTTCTTAAAAGGGAACATTTACAAAGAGCTAACGGTTCAGGGGGATTTCAACCAGTAAAATTTGCACCGTTAAATGTCTGAAAACATTGTCTCCAGGTGACTTTGCAAGCTTCAATAGACCCTTACTTAGACGTGTTAACACAGCATATATCATCTGCGCCCCGGTAACATTCCTAACAATAATAACAATGTGTTGCGACAACAAAGTGTCTAAAGAACCCTACTTAGAGATAATAGGAAGGGTTGTTTCTGCAAACAAATCTGCTAGTTTTGTTTATATTGGCTCTTTTTAAAGTATTATTATATTCTGCCTTTGTTAGCAATCATCTTTGCAATATTTTCTACCTACAATGCTTAATCTACTTATCACTGATAAGTAATTATAGGGAAAAACCAGAATAAAACACTCAAATTGTAGTTTACTACTTTTTGGTTACTTCAAAAAAGAGAGTGGAGGTTTTGTGGAGAGTGGAGGTTTTAAATTAATGTTTTAAATCTACTAAAAACTGAGTAGAGATAGCGTTAATGTTCTGGAGTTCCCAGGACACAGTTTCATTTTGAATCTGATACAGATCTACCAAGTAAAGCCTACCAAACTCAGAGACTTGGAGCATATCGCCAAAGACAAATAACTCAAATGACCAGTGCAAACGTGTAAAAAGATTTTTCCATTTGTTATTGAGCAACTATTTCCTGTCTTCATGGTTGAATAAAATATATATTTCTAAAGGTTTTATGGCTCATGCGGTAAGGCTGGACAGAGAGAGAAGACGAGGAGGTGCAGCAAATGACCCAAGGTCAGAGATCGAACCTGGGGACAACTGCGTTCAAGGACCACAGCCTTCGTATGTGGTGTACCTGCTCCACTAAAGCCATGTGGTGATCAAATGAAAAAAATATTAATCTTAAATCCACCAGGGGTGTGAAAGTTTTGGGCATAAGAGTTCTGATTCACAACAAAACAACATAAAGTTATCCTGATATGCATTTACATAAAGATAGAAAGAAAAAAGCAATACATACAAAGCAAAATGGTCTTTCAGTGTTGAACTTGGCATTTGTGTCTCATCACCTTTACAGCCGAGTTTCTGCAGGCACTACAAAACTATGTGGAGCTTTAAGGAAAATGCTGTAACGCTCCATTTGTGAAAGTAAATTAGGTGGGCTTCTTCTCAGCGCTCAATTCAGATTGTTTCATTTGCGATTGCGGCACATAAAAAATAATAATAATAATAATAATTTACCATTAATTGTTATGTTTCCTAATGAGTGTAAATGATGATTTAGAGAAAAACAGTTATTTCTTAACAAAGGATTTTATATTCTCTCTGAGCAAAATATCATGATTTTACAATTGGATTCTTTAAGGTTTCAGTTTGACATTATGCCGCAGCAATGAAAGACAATGTAAGGATTTTAATGAAATCTTTACTCGAAGAATTCGTAGACATCATCAATTGTAACACTAGCGGTAAATACCAGGCAACAGAGTAATAAGATGTTTTTTACAATTTGAGGCAGCATTGAACAGGATCCAGATGAAAATGCTGAGAAGTCATGTTTTACATTTTTGAAATTCATTTCCTTATATAGCGAAGAGAATCTGGCCTGTTTCCTGTTTGGCCAACTAATGAAGCCATCTGAGAATGTATTTTATGAGGGATCTGAAATCAAATATAAGCAAAGTGAACAACCAACCGAAGGTAAGCGCGTTAACTCACCTCACCAAGTCGGTCATACAGGAGCCGACCACAACTACATCAAAAGCGCCGTCGCACATGATCTGATAAACAGAAGAAACGATAAATCTGTTACCTGAAAACACATTGCTTAAACAGGAGATTATTGAATGTTTGGGCAACATATTCAAAATGAGACCGTTAAATCAAAGTGCAGTGTGTGCATCTAAGGCAAAATAAGTAGTTTTATTGAGGCCCCCAAACAAAACTCATACCACTTATCTCCCATATTAGCATGAGCTTAACTGAAACAAGGAAGAAGGTAAAAATAGAACATTCATCATAGAGCTGAGTTGGACATATTCCAGCGTTAACGGAGGTAGGGGGGGGGGGCATTTTGACGCTATGCCCTGTGAATGCACCACAACCCAAGCAAAGACTTTAATTAATTCAATCCCCTGCTTGTATTGGAGCTAATGCCAGCGTGTTAATCTCCTTAAATCTCTTCCTATAGGCAGTGGGAGACTTGGAAAGCTTGGCCGCTGGCTGTAGGATGGCTCGATTCTGTCTCCCACATCACACAGTGTATTGTCTTCCCTCTGCAGGAAGTTAACTTAACCCTCCACCCCCATGATAAGAGTGCAGGAGATTGCGATGAGAGCTGAAGATCCTGACCCCCTGAAGAGAGAGGGCACCTTGCAAAGCTCTTGCATACTTGCTCAAACTGAGCAACATCTTTTAAAACCAAGGAAAGACTAAACCTAATTGCTTTATTAGAAACCTGCTTTATCTCTTAATGAATCCCAGCAGCAATATGTGCATGATAGGCAGTCTTGCATTCCCTGCATGGGGCTTCTTTGTTTTACCTTTGGTAAATACTTTCAGATTAAGTCTGAATCACCCTCATGAAGACGGACTTTCCCAGCCATGAATCAGACACAATATCAAAGGATGCCATAACTTATAATGCTGTGTGGACTGGCCTCCGGCAAAAGTTAAAGGTATAGGAGAGGATCTTTTCAATAGAAATATTTCAATGGAAAATCCAATGGAAAATGACAGACAATCAAAAACGACCGGTGGTGAAAAATAACTGGCTGTCAATGCGGAAATAAAATGTACGCGATGACGTATATCACTAATGTCCCCACCCACCCGACCCGTACAATGCGCGCTCATGTTTGAATTCGTGCATGCGCAGATTGTTGTTTAGGAAGTAAAACGGGACGGACAAGACGCATCATTCACCATTGAAGAGAGGTTCTCCCCCTGGCAGGGAAAATGGAAGCTCGCAAGAGAAAAACCGTTGCTGAGAAAAAAAGACGTACGCGCTCCCGATATCAGGGGACGTTACTGGAGATGAGGTGGCGCATGCGCAATGTTGCTAAAATGTTGAAGACAGCTGAAGATCCTCTCCTATACTTTTAAGCCTCCATATGCATCCTTTGTTTTAGATCCGGCAATCCATCACAGTTTTAAATTGAAGCACGATTATTAAATGGATAATGTTAAAATGAACATACATTTTTTTACATTATATCACCGTATTATACCACATTTTTTGCACACCATTTTTTTATGCCGTCCCCTTTTTGTTAATAGGATAGCTTTTAGAGGTGTACCATAAAACTACTGTGAGTTTCGGCCATTCCTCTACACAATTTCTCTACTTTATGTAGTCCTGAGTTCTTTCTTATTCTGTTTTGTTTTAAATTATTCCCACAGGTTTTTCTGTGATGCAATGCACTCTAACAAGGATCCCAGAGCGAACATGAACACAGATCCTCCACAGTGATTTTAGGTGGGGAAGAGCTGCTCTTACAAATAAAATTATTTTAACAGAAACCAGACAGACATGGAGTAGTTCATACCAGAAAGCATTTTTTTTGATTTGGCCAAAGCACCAAACTTCCGTAAATTACTTATATTTAACGTTAATCATGGTAAAACAGAAAAGTATTGGTCCTAATGTAGATACAGACAAGTTTAGGTGAGCAACTGAGGCTAATTTTAATTGCTGCACAAGCAGGTCTTTGCGAAACTGATATGGTTTTGCAAAAACCTGCAGAACTATATCTGTAAAAATGCAGTACATCATGTAATCCTTATTATAGTGACATCAGTAGTAAAAAATCCTCTTTTTTTTCTTCCTACTCTCCTTCTCATGTTTATGTGACCTTTAGCATCTTGGGTTGCATAATGTGCATCAGATTTCAGTATCTACTGCGAGAAGACTCCATTCAGCGTTGCTGCCGTGCAAAGTCACAATCCGGGGACAATGTTAAAATTGCGCACGCTGATCCTGAAGATGATTTTGTTTTTTAACATAATGTAAGGCCCAACCACCAACAAATATTATAAAATAAATATGAAAAAAAACACATTTTAATTGGTTTTCGAATATAAATGGTCAAAAACTACAATTAAGGTTGCAATATAATAGTTACTCTAAGTATAACATGTAATTTGGGGGAAATTGTATACATTATGATGGATTTACAACAGCGACTTGCTTAGACAATGGTAAATGGACTGAATTTATGTCGTACTTTTCAGTCATGTTAATTATTAAAAGCACTGCACTCTACAGCGAGATTTACATTTACATTATACACCAGAACACAGATCAGTAGGAAGCCTATAGAGACACTCATATGTCACAGCAGGAAGCTAAAATCCAGTTGGTGAACTGTTATTCCCAAGACAATTCAAATACTCACTAAGCCTGTCACCCTATGATTAAACGACCTTTTTTATTACTATTATGGCCAAAAATCTAGTGTCATTCGCAGTCCTCTTAGATACATATGTGCAAGAAAGACTTACTATAGTGCCTTACATAGTGAAACCATATGAGGGACACCGATCCATCCTTAAAAATTGGGGACTTTATGATTAAATAAATGTCATGTTTCAGTCCACATACAGGACCCAAACACCCTTAATTCTCTGAGTCTTCAATGTTGTTTCTTTCTTTTTTTTGGCAATATTTGGAAATAATCACTTATCCAAAGTGAACCCATTTACAATGCCAGCATTAAAATCTTCTAGCAATATCTTTTTGGTATTTTTCAACTTTATTATAAAGACAACATCAATAGATAATATATTCAGCAATGACCCCAAGGTTAATGCACAGCCATGAGGATACAACAAACTTTATAACCCTGACAGCCCTGACAGCTGCAAAGGTAAGCTGACTTAAAAGGATATAATATGTCTAACCCTACATTACAGTGTTTATTGTATTTTTAAACACAGGAGAAACATAATGTAGTAAAAAAAAAAGAGAAAAATTCAGCTATGATGAGTCAAGCCAGAGTAGGTTAGAGTAACAGTGACTTGACTCTGCATGGTTACCGCCTTTACAAAAATACTGCAGCGAATGTGAACGGTTAAAAAAAACCCTACACCAATTAAAGAAACTTTAACATATAAAGTGTCAGGACAAAAGATTTCAAGCAAAAATCGTTATACATTTTACCTTCCACTGTAATTCGCTCCTGCAGAGTGAACAACACGGGCAGAATAGACTTTGACAGCTGTGGGCTTTAGCTGCCGCCAGGTCAATTCTGCTCATTCAATCGACAAACAGTACCTTTTATATCTATCCATTACTTGTTTATTTAATTTTTTAATAAAATATGCACCATGGACATAAAAATTTAGAATATTTTGCTTTTAAATTGAAAGAAACGCAATGTGTTTCCAGACAGGCATCATAAGCAGACAGCAAAAAAGGGACCATCGCCAGGACCCAAACATCACATACCGGAAGTTTTCTAAACCATGAAGTAAAGATTGGATTTAACGCTCAAAACACAGAACCTCGCTCCTTTCAGGTACTTTAATACTCGCCGTTATATGTATTTAAATATATAGTAAAGCTAAAGGGATATTTCAAGTCTGCTAAACATTGATTTGTGTTAAAATAGTGAGAAGAGGTGGTTCGTCATGTAAGCTAGAAGTGTTCATCCTAAACACCTGTGAATATTTTGCTCCTAAAATCCATCTTCGATGGTTATTGGGTTTCAAAACTGTCAGACTAAATATGTTTTTTCCTCAAATGAAACATGTTTGCGAGTAAGTTGTGTAGAAATGTAAGCTGATAGAAGGAGACAGAATAAAGTAACAGAGTAAATCTGCAGAAGATTGTTAAATTGAATAAAATGCAACTTAAGTCATTTGAACCTTTAAAATGTGACTTGTTTTTATAGTTTTACATGTTTCCATTTTACACTAAATAGAAAGAAATTATAAGGTTTCATTTAATGTGATTTTTTAAATTTAACATTAGCCTTATGTGAAGGCTGAATATTTCCTTCTTTGTATGTTCTGTTATTTATCCTTGTATTATTAGTGTTTGAAGCTAATCAGTATTATTTTACTTCACAAAAAAATGCATAACCGAGGAAAAGGAAAAGCCAGGTCCTTAACTTTATGTATAGTAATAGTTACACTTGTTTTGGGACACAAACACACTTTTGTTGTTGTAGAGCTACAGTGATCTACAAATCACTTTCATCAACAATCTGATGTCCTTAAATTTAAATATAATTCTTCTTATGTCACATGATTGTTTTTGTGCTTTTATTTGAAGAAAAAAATCTTTATAAATTTTGACCAAAAAGTACTTTCAGTTGGGAATTGTGGCCCAAATAGCAGATGTTTTGGACACTGCTGATCCAAACCATTTATCTTTTATTTTATTTTTTTGCTGCCTTTCTCCAGTATTGCAAATAATTAAGCTCCTTTTTCTAATCATCTCTGACCAGCTTCTGCTGAAAAGAAAGGCTACCTTTCAGTATGATGCTTCTGGTACCATTGTTTGTTTAAGCATGCTGCTTTCAGGGATTTTCCCCCCATGCATATTGTTTTGCTTGTGAAGTAAAGACATTTGAATGACATTTCATATTGCTTTCTTTTAACAAGGGTTATCTGAGCTGCGGATGTCTTCAGCTCTAGTTACTAAAGACTTCTTAGCTGATTTTCACATTTATTCTGTCTTTTGTTGGTCCCTTTTAATCAATTATCCCAATTATGGAAAAATATTCTCAAAGGTATATTGTTCATGACCTAAACGTGCTTTACACTTGTCCAAAACATTCTCAAGGACTTGTCTTCTGTATTCCTTTACCTTCATTAGGCTTTGGGGTAAATGATATCATCCAACAAACTTTAAATAAATACATAGATTTTCTATTTAAATAAAAATCACTTTACTTTCATGTCAGAATTTCAAGCACTTTAGAATAGATTATCGCATAAAATCCGCATAACATACAATAACGTATGTGGAGATAACATGACAAAATCGGGGTAATTATATAAGGATTAGGTTAAAGATACTTTTTTTAAAGACCTGTTAGGTAAAGTTAACTTCAAGCAGCAAAAGAACACCCCCAATAAAAGTTATTTTAAATGCATTATTCCTAAAACTCACCAGTGGTCGCTCTGTGGCTCTGTGGTAAATTTAAGGGTACATCTTTCTTTAGACCTCAGACCGTGGACACAATGAACAACATGTCGCCTGAGGTTGTGCTGCACCGGATCTCACCTGAGCTGCGGCCTCTGCTCTGCAGCGTGGTGAGGAACGGCCGAGTGGGGCTCGACTCCACTAACTGCCTCCGCGTCACAGACCTCAAAACAGGGTAAAGCGAACCACTTTCAACCTTAGGATATAAAATCACTAAGTCAACAACAATAAGTCATTTAATTTTTTTAAGTAACATTAATTTCACATTATACATTGGCCTTTTTGTATTATTTTTTGCGTCGTATTCACAAGATGAATGATTTATTGTGCTTATAAATGAATTAAAAATAAATGAAGGATATGCACAAAACTGTAGTTTCAATTGTACACAAAGGAAAAAACATAATATTAAGATTCACAACATTTTATGTTTTTCACTTTTATATTTTGATAGCATTTAGTAAATTTAAAAATTGTCGGGATAATTGTGTGTACAGAGGTGTTGTGTGTTTGTTAATCTACATTGTTTAACATTTATGTCCAGATGCACATCTCTAACTCCAGGGCCATGCTGCGATCGCTTCAAACTCCACATCCCCTACGCTGGAGAAACCCTTAAATGTAAGTAGTCAACTTTACTTCTGTTTATTTATTTTACTTTTCTTAGCTATGTTTGCAAACAAACATTAATTGTGTTGGACTTTTTTGTTCCTTTTTACTGTGTGTTTTTCCCCACTTAACTGTTATGCTCCGTTGTTGTATCACAAAAAATATTAATAGAAAACATTCAGGTTGTCAGTAGTAATGAGAAGCAATACACAACCCATTCAAGAGGTGTGAATACTTTTCCGCGGCGCACTTTTTCTGTTCATAAACTTTTCTTTTTCCCCCCGAATCAAACCTAAAAGCAGCAGGAAGTTCGGGTCAGCCAAGCCTGTTTAAGCGCTTCAAATCAGGCTTCTTTGTTATGCAGCGTGTGGCTATATATTCCTAAATTAAACGGCAGCAAGGCAACATAAATTTAAGAGTAATCACTCGCAGTCTAATCATGCTGATTGCACAGTGTGGTGCATTTTGATTTCTACTTTTCACTTTGATCCATCAGCTCTTTTTACCGTGAAACTAAAACGCTTGTCTGCAGATTTTCCACCTCTGTTCTGTTAATCGATCTATTGTCCGAAGCAACAGGTCCGCTGGCCAATTAAAATTAATATACAATGACTGAATGAATTTTGTTTGTATCAGTCTACAGTTGATTAAAGTGATGGGATGTCACAGCTGGCTTGTTTAAAGGACTGCAGAACAATGGCTAAGCAACAGAAAACCCTTATTGTAATCTAAAAAATTAGAGGAAAATCAGATGAGTAATGAGCAGCTTGATGGGTGAAACGATACCAGAGAATTTCATGTTGTTTGTTCCTCTTAACTTTTTACTAGAAGGGTCTCTGACTTCAACTTCAAGTGTCTGTATATGAGACTTTCCTCTGTAAGCAACCCTCACGTGGAATATAAGTCAAATTAAATCAGGTTCAACCTGCTGTCACTGGAATTATAATGACTCACAGGATGTCAGGCCTTTGTGCGCACTCGTCTAAGATGGTTGGCGCTCGTTGTTTATTAGCCTTTTGCTTTTTGAATAAGAAAGTTTCGGTTCAACCTTGAAACAGAAGCGTGTTTACACCATCAATACTTCTGTTTGATCTCGTCTGGAGGG
>JAVLVB010000558.1:1726731-1739325 GCA_032876305.1 Orestias chungarensis | reverse complement strand
ATATATATATATATATATATATATATATATATATATATATATATATATATATATATATATATATATATATATATATATATATATATATATATATTTGACACGGCATACATGCAACCACACCACCTATATTGCTCCTCTTCTTGATTCTGTGTCATTATTACTGTCATGACTAAATGGAAACAAGATGAAAATAAACAGTATTTGTTCATTTCATCCCAACCCAATTTTTTTTAAAGACTACGTTTAATAATGTATATAATATGCAGAATATGAGCAGGTGATCAAATCTTAATAAAGGAATCCATTTTGCTCCATCCTCTTGTAATAACCTTTAATTGTGCATATAATTATAATATCTAAGTTAAACCTGTTCAAATTGAAAAAGTAATGATCGGTACCTCGATTTTAAATTTTCCATTTTAAATGAAGGTTGGCCAGGTCGGTCTTAACAGATTTATCAAACTCAGGTTTTTATTACTTTTATTTCAAGTAGAATTTTTTGTTTTTATTTTATTGTATGGTACTTATGTAAAGTTTACAAAGAAAATACAATAAAACTGTCTGTTTATCTTTGTGGTAATAAATTGCTTAAATTGGTTGAAAAGAATGTTAATTATGGGTGAAAGTCATTAATAAAAGGGTTAATCGCTTGGTATACAATGAAACTGCAATTAATTATTCTAATTGAGTCATTTGAGCATGGTGTAATTTAACTAGGTTTAAAAGGCTTCATGGATATCTGTCTGCTAACTTGGTTATTGATATGGAAAATTCTTATTGGATGTTCCCTTCAAGATTTATTGTGGTTGACTCTTACACTATTCAATGAGGATTTTCCCTTCAGACTAAATGGTCATCTGTATGTTATGTTCTCATTTATATACGTGAGGCTGATCTTGTGAAGTCTTGAACATCTGCTCATCTAGAGTAGACGGTTTTTGGTGGAAAAACTTGGAAATAATTCCAGTGAGTCAGTGTTGCAAAACAGATTTCCCTGACCTGTTTAAACTATTTTGTCTCATCAGATGTTGCCTAAGAACAGTTTTATCCTCCTGGTTTTCAGTAACATCCCAGCCTAGATCAGCTCCTAACCAAAGATAACTTTCTCACATTGAAGAGAGGAGCTGGTTTAACAATTTGTGATAATTGAACCAGTGACAGGAAAGAAATAACATAAATGAAAACTACAGCAGATCTGCCCACAAGTTACAAGGAAAAGTCACCAGAAAGAGAAGAAGGAAATGACAAAGAGCTTAGGCAGGAAGGGAGGAAAGGTGGAGAGTAATACGAGTAATTACGCACA
This sequence comes from Orestias chungarensis, assembly GCA_032876305.1. Classification (NCBI taxonomy): domain Eukaryota; kingdom Metazoa; phylum Chordata; class Actinopteri; order Cyprinodontiformes; family Cyprinodontidae; genus Orestias; species Orestias chungarensis. The sequence goes on along the minus strand of JAVLVB010000558.1, from coordinate 1,738,022 downwards.
TAGTGTTGCATCACGTAGTTCCTTGTCAGTAAGTGATGACAGCACTGATGAAATGTTTTTGACTAATGTGTCACTTTTTTAACTGGGCACCAGTCATGTTTGCACACATGCTGCGGCATGTCTTTTTAGTTATTTATCTTATTTTATTATTTAGCAAAAACCAGTTTGATTGTGATTCACTGGTATGTAATCTCACCGCCTGTTCCCTTACCTAATTCACCACAAGCCTACAGTACACGCCCACATGTTCGACGAGTTGGAGGTGACGCAATAACAGAGGAAGCACATCAAGCAATAAAAGGTTATCCCAGGCCTTCTGTGGTTTTGCACAGTACATGCAAACCAAGTGAGTGGTTTTAATTTGAAAGCTATTCATGTAAACACGGTATACCTGCACACTAACTAGTCTGGAATACATTTCCAAACCTAATTCCCTGTATTTCTCAGACTGCACTACGAGTATTGCTGGTGGCACTTTACTTTTTGGTGTACATAGTTACAAAGTAGTTGAAATGCAGTGTATGTAGCGGTAATAATGCTGGTCAGTTAAAAAAGATGAGGAGACAAATTTGTATTTTAGAGGTTTATTTTGTGCTCTAATTTTTCTTTAGTGTATATTTATTTGTTTTTGCATCTTTAGTGCTTGACCTAGTTTAAGACATACCGATACAATTTTTTTTAACCTGGGATCTGTATTTGTTTGGTTATCAACAATCAGTCTCAAAAAGACATAGTGTTTTAATCTGTTTATCAGATGATAAAGTTGAGATCTAAAGATATATGGTAAACCGTGGACTTTCAAAATAAAACAGCAGCTATAATTAAACTCTTTGACCGATCAATTGTCTACCAAGGGAATAGTTTTTATATATGTTAAAGCTGCAACATCTACCGTGTACTTTTCCTCACCTGTCATAAATTAAGTATTTTTTAACTGCCCCCATTAATAAACATTTAGGCATCCTTTATCCGAGATAAAATTGTTATGATATTACCTCACCGTCAAATTTAGAAACAATGGCAAAAAAAAAAAAGCTGCAGAAAAAAAAATGTCCAGAAAAAATTAAGGTGTTTTTCGTTCCAATTTTTAAAACAAGACGTACTGGTACATAAAGAGTTCAACAATTTTGCTCTCAGCTGACACAAATGATTGAAACTTGTTTATACGCGACGTTCTCAGACCTCACACTGGCTTTCCTCTTTGCAGCTGAGAACTGCAGGACGGATGAGTAGAAACACGCAGTCGTTCAGTGAGGCCATCAAGGTTAATCTCGAGTATCAGGCGCAAGTCCATGCAGACTGAGAAGCATGCTAAACGCTGGGAAACTCCCAAAACGTTAACTGCCTTCATGCATCGCTGGGCAAGTCTAGACCAGACCAATGATACTGTGCACACAAGGAAATGGGACAGAGAAGCAGGCAAATGGTGGGATCAGGTGGTTTATTCTTAAAAAATTAAATAAAAATGCAGTTGTGGACAAATATAACTCTTAATATTAGTTATGACACATTTAACAGATGTTTGCTGTGTTCGACTAAGCAGAGTCCTGCATGTCACAAATGTACTGATTTAAAACCCCATACTTTCCTATTTTTTCAGAGGGATATAGAACAAAATGTTAACAATCAGCTTACGCACAGCAAAGTCTGTATTTACTAAAAACTATCCATTGCCATTTTGTAAAACCTTTAATCAAGAAAATAAGTAATGAAGCTGTTTTTACAGTCACTTGCACTTATGTAATTTATTCTTTACCTGAACACAAGTTCTGACAATGATGCATGTAAACACAGGGTTTCTGCACACTAACTGGAAATATATGGAATGGAACATAGAAGGTTTTTGGCTATAGAAACTTATTTAAGTTTCTATTTTGTGGTTCTCAGACAAATACATTTAATTTTGTCATCAGATTATATTTTATTTTTTCCAAAACTTGCATCATATGTTTAAAAAAAAAATGGAATATACAATAAGATTAGAAAAATCAAAAGGATCTCATAGAGATATTTTCCACATGAGGTTTTCAACCCATTTCTCTTCCCAAGATATCAGACTTTGCAGTCTGAAATATTTCTTTGCTTTCTCAAAGTTTTTAATTTTAAATCCATTTTAAGAAATTTCTAAGACTAAATTGGTTAATTCCACACTGACTTCTTACTTAATGATTTTACAAATGGAATGGTTAAAATTTGATTTGTATGGATTTTTATATTGCAGGTTTCATTGTTCCCGCTATTAAATATTTTTAACTAAAGCTGAACAAATGTTTCTAGAAATGTTACAACAATGATATAGCTTTTTTTATTATTAGTCATTTTTGACAAACCTAATGGCAACTCTGAGGGTTTTCCTATTCGCAGGTTTGCTACTCCTCCTATTGCGTTTGCATTTCTTACTGGAAAAGGTATTTACTTAGTATCCATTACTCAAGACTTGTTTAGAGGTCCATAAACATTACTGTACAAACGGTAACAACACCACTGAAAAGTTGAAAATATGAATCCTTGGTTTAGGTGGCTAAAACCTAAAAGAATAAGGCTGTAGTGTGTGACTTAAGTAAAAGAAAATGAAACCATCATACAGGGGTATCCAGCAGATGACAGTCTATTCAGACGTAGTGTTTAGCAATATTGATATTTTCGAATGTCTTTCAATTATAGTTTCCAATAAAACAAACCCAGGGTTTGATTAGTTCTGTCTCTCCATAGCGTGTCAAAGTGGGAGTTATTGTGCATAAGGTTGCACAATTAACTGTCCAGATTTGGTGCATGGCTCTGTGGTACATGTGTTGACTTGCCTTTAAGCAGAGCTCTGCTTTACATTGTTCTTATGAAGGTGATACTAGGGAGAGAACCATTAGTTTCCTATAGTGCAAAATGGAAAACCGAAGTTTTTAGCCAATAGAATTTGGATGTCTAATCTTTGCAGCAATAATGCTCTTGTGTAGGTTTGCTTAATTGGACGCTAACATGTACTACCAACCTTAATACCTAATTGGTAAAAGTTTTGTTTTTGCAGCATAAAACATTAAACCAAGCTTTCAGGACAACACCTGCAATAAACAAGAAGCATTTTAATCGCTATTCCACATTGAAAAAGGAAACTGTCCCTGCTCCACGTTACCCATGGCGATTCTAAATGCCAAACACTGCTGAGTACTTCCTATCTGCAACTCTGGCTTTTTCCCCTGTTACCATTCTAACAAAGGGCCTCAGATGGCCCATAAAGCTAGATTATTGTCATAGTGGGCATAGTGTACCAACTGTTGCTCCCGCTTCCTTCCTGCTTCAGGGAATAATGCGTTCCAGCTTTTATTAGGAGTTTATTATTGGAAGGGCTCCCTGACAGGTCTGGGAATGCTCTTAATGGGCAGGGTATTGTTAGCTAGGAGAGAAGCCAGATGGAAAGAAGGTCTTGTAATTCTGAAACGCCAGCTGACGGACAGGGAAAAATAGGGGATGCAAACGCAAGCAAAATTGATCTCCGGCAGTGGAGGTGTCGGAACCGGAGGGAAAGTTGTCAGAAGTGCTATTTGTGTCGGCAAGTTCTCCTGCGTTGGACACAAGCCGCTCAGATCGCGGTGAAAACGCTGGGCTGAGAATGCCAAGTGTCTTAAACACATGACAAGAACAATTTAGCATGATCTTACACTTGGCACTCTCCGGGGGCAAAGCAGGGTGTGAGCCCACACTTGAATTAGAGACTAACAGAGATTAATTTAATACTTGGGAGTTTTTAATGCCGTGCACTTTCAAGTCCACGCCGTTTTATTGGATCAGGTTGCCAGCATCTATAAAAATCACATTTAAGACGTTTAAAAACAAATATCTTCTTTTGGCCTATATAATTTTCTGTCAGTTTCCAATGCCAGTCTATCTCTCTCTTTCTCTCTCTCTCTCTCTCTCTCTTTCTTTCTCTCTCTCTCATATTGGGCTAAGATAAAATATTGGATCGAAGATGATACAGACGCTTGGCAGAGGAAGACATAATTCTGTCAATTTAGGTCTATTCAGTGCCCAAATTTGGAAGTACATTTTGTTCTTTAAGGGAAGACGCTGGTCTTACTGAATTATTCAATCAGCATATATTTCCTTTAAGTGCTTGCTAAATTAGGTAGCACTGATTAGGAAAACTTTATTGACAAATTTTATGTTTTATTTAATCTCCATCTTCCTTTGCCAATTCTCTTTATTCTAAGGTCTGTGATGGTATGAATAATGCTGACAGGTTGTCAAAAGAAAATCCTCTAAAAATCAAAACGGTACAACGTTTAAATTTCCAAAAGTGGCATCCGAATGATCCCGAAAACCAACAAAACTCTGTTTATCTATTCAAGAAGGCCTTTTTTTGTTTTCTTTCAACCTAAGACAGATAATTGAGGGAGCAGGTCTGCTTAAATATTAGAAAGTTTTTATGACATCTGCCCTAGTTCAGTTTCAGTTTCCAGGTATGTTTGGATGACATCTACATCTTTCAAAAAAATCCTGCCTGATATGTGAAACATTTCCTTTTTGTTAATCTTCATTTCCACTTTTTACGGATAATTTTGATCAACTTTAATCATAATCCTAAAAGTGAAGTTAGAAACTTTTAAAAATGGATCATAAATGGTTCATTTGTCACTTTTCTTTTGAAGTATTTTTGTTTATTAGCTCCCAAAAAGAAAAATCAAAGTCTGTCTAACTGGAGAAATCTAATTGAACTGAATATCTCAAAAGGCAGAAAGCTTGTATATTCAAAAGGTTTATTATTTATTTATATATATATATATATATATATATATATATATATATATATATATATATATATATATATATATATATATATATATTTGCGTTTGTGTTGGCTTAGCTGCTGTATTATTATCAACAACTTCGACTCACTGCTCTATGAATACCCAAGATGCAAAATCCAGCTAATGCTAATCCACTATATTTTTGATGTGCAGTTTTTAACACTGATAATGCATCAATCCTAATATCATCTGTTAATACGATTAGAAATTGTTCTTAAAGATGTTTACTCTTTTTTTTTTTTTTTTTGAAAGAAATAGAAGGTATCAGTGGTTTATTCCTTTTTTTTCAAGTGACGTGTTTTATCACCAGCCAAGGTGCCGCTTAAAACATCTGACACAGGTTCAGCTAGGTTGTGACAAAATAATTGGATTACAAGGTCTAGATTGAACTGGAGACTATTGTTGGGGCCTGTGATTCTTACCCCCTGTGGTTAAAGCCCTAAGAAAGCTGTTTCTTCCAAACTGACGGGATCCGAGGGCCCATATAGACTTATGTTTTTCTTTTCACTTCCTTTCATCAAACGCTAAATCTCAGCTTTTCAAACTGCTTAGATTGTGACTATGGCGTCTTTTTGTGTATATTCATGTATCAAATCTGTACATTTTCCGCAGGGCTTATTTTATTCATGTAAGGGAAAATAAAAGAAACGATAAAATAACACAGATTTGTTTTGGCGTACACAGCCTTCAGCAGAGCGTGCAGAATCAATTCAGTGAGGAGTCTGCACAGACTCGCATGTCTGCTAACAGCGGCGCTCGCACTGCAAAACATGAGTTTTACCCACTGCTTTTTATTTTCTTTACCTCTGTGTTTGACCGATGTTTTTGCCTCAGTATTCAGGCTCTACCTTGTTAACAGAAAATCCGAAACATTCAGAACAGAATAAACTAAACCACTGCTGTGGGCTCCTATGGTTGGCCTTTGCAGTTCATACTAAAAAAAAACTGTGTTGAGCGCTTTTTCTTACAAATCAACACATGAAGTAGTTTCTGCAGATCTTTTAACGTATTCTGTTTACTACAGCAATCAAAAATGGCATCCACTGTAATCAACCAATAAACAAAATCCCTCAAACAAAAATTTTACTAAGAAACATTTACTTACCTGACCTTTTATTAGATGTTGTCTTATTTTTCAATTGGAGCCTCGTTTAACTAAGGTTTCTTCTATTTGGTTTATAAGGAGTCAAATCTGGATTCATATAAACTCGCTGGGTTTGTTACACCCGTCAGTTTCCTTTGGTTTCCTTCTTATAGGATTTATAGATCACAAAGTGCATTGCAGTCAACATTAACTCAAAGCATAAAGAAAAGCTGATTTAAAAAGTGTAAGTATTGAATTGCAGGCAAATGCGCCACATTATTAGGTTTTCCCAGGTAAAGAAATCAAAGGTTATTTTATTCTACCGCCATATGTCCTTATATGGATTCCTTGGCTTGAGCATGTGAAAGCTTTTGGAGGCATGCAGTATTCAGCATTAGTTGGTTGAATATTAAATAAAATATCCAATCAGCTCATTTTTTTAATCTGCCACTTTTTAATCTCTCTCCATATCTAAAAATGATATTGGTTCCCTTTACAAATAGCTATGAGTATAAAGATTTAGCTACATAAAGTAACACCCGTTCAGCTTAATGGCAATAATCTAGGTGTCTGTGTACTCCACATTTATGTCAGCTTTATAGCTGCAGTGAACTGTAACTGCAACATTTCTCTTGCCTTTACAATACCTCCAGTTTCTGATGCCCTTTCAGATCATGTTGGTGAACAGATGAGTTAAATTTGACCAGATCCAGTATGTTTCCTGGGTGAAAATAGCTTGTAATGCTTTTAAGAGTCCTGTGCTCATCAGCTCATTTATGCAATGGTTAAAATAATTGAACATTCAAAAACAAAACTTTATGTGACAAGCACTTAATGTGGATTAAGAAGATAATCTGTTAAAAGGAATTAGTTAAGTTAGAGCGCAGTGGTGGAAGTGTGATGATTTGTGTGGGGGGGGGGGATAATCTTTGCTAGTGTTAGTACCTCAATTGGATGTTTATTCATTGAGTGTACTTGGTTTCCTTTTTATTTTAACATCAGGGATTTATTTGTTTTTTTAGATCTGTTTCTTAAGAAGCTCTTTGAGCTTTTCTGTTTTTCTACGTAAATTCCTTCAGACCAAACGCCAAACTCATAGCAAGAAAACGGAAAATTCTTGGAAGTGTGTCAAACGTCTCTTTTTTTTCTTTCTTTTTTTTTTCCTGAAATTTTCCCTTCAAAGGAAATAATAGCAGAACATTAGGGAATGTGATGCATTTATAAAGCAGCTAATTTTTTAACGGTGTCGAGTCCCTTTTCTGTTGCTATGAGATGAGTTTTCTCTGTGTTCGTCTTTACTCTGTTGGAAGCATCAATTGCCCATTTCTGTCTGCTTGGAACATATTTTTAGTGGCCTTCATTTATTCCTGGAAAACGATCTGCTTGATGTGGGAACAGCCCAGCAGAAGCTCGGGCTCTCTGTCATTGGCCGCTAGAGCAGCTCAGTTTAACCACTAACCATGTGGAGACTCTAGCTGTAATTACCCATGAAGTGTTTACGCTGCCATGCTGTCCTCACACCCACAAATCATGCTCCTCTTCTTTTTCTCAACATTACTCGTCCTGCTGGGAACATAACAGCTCCCTGCATCACAGCTATGAATTGAAACATTATTTTACACTTTATGTCAGTTTCATAATTTACCTTTCGGACACGGTAAACGTGCACGGACTCGGCCCACTCTGCCCGTTTGGCCTTGGCCTATTTGCCTGAACTCGCCAGCGTTGCTTCTGCTCCCTCTCCCACCTCGGATCCCTCCCTCCTCACTCTTGTCCTCCTCAGAGGAGTTCCGCTGATATCCTCTGTCACAATCCTGACGCAGCACTTCCTCGGTCTCGGGCTCGCTCCTGCCCGGGGCTCTGAATGTTTCTTTTGGACAATGCCAATCTTTGTTTGTGTCTCCCGCTCTTCGTTTCGGGAATCCAGGCATTGCTGGTAACCGCTGGTGGATCAGGACGATGAGGTCACCGACTTTCTTTGGCCTGCCCTTGCCACTGCCACCAATGCCTGCTGAAACAATAGGAGCTTTCTCCTTTGGGCTGACACATGCCTGCAGACACAGTTATGGAGACCAGCTACTGCAAGTCAGAAACATCCTGCTTTTGTCATCTAAAAGTGGCGGGTATTAATGGTTAATTCCATCCCTAATTAATCCTCCCGCTCAACGGATGCATAAAAATGTCCCGGTGTTTGTTTAAGCCGATCTGCTAGAGAACAGCTAAGTTGCACGTTTACTTTTGGCACCACAGTTAAGTCATCAGTTTTACAAAACCCGTCAGTTTAGTTTGAAAGCAGTCCTTCACTTTCAGAATGAGTTTGAGGGGAGAAATCACTCTCATTTTTAGGTCTAATCATAAAGCCACAATTCCCCAGAAAGGAATTTTTGTTTCCTGTTCCTTTGGTTTGTCGGTTCACATTAAGTAAATGGTATGGTGGACACAACTCTGTTAAAATTTCAGTTAGTTTACCAGACTGTAAAAAGTCATTTTGAAACTTTTCTCACTGGAGCGTATACCGGCACACATAAAGAAACAACAAGCACATTGATTTGTGGGTAAAAGAATAAGGAAGCAAACTTTTAAAGAAATACTTCTTTGAAGCAATCTTTAACTTTCATTCCAGCTAATAGTCTTGTTTGGTAGACTGCAAGCAATATTTTTTGCATCTGCCTATTCTGGTTTATCCACATTTATCAGATTGGGAGAACCTCACGTGTCATCCGCCAGATTAAGTCCTAGACTCTGGCTTGGTTGTTATTATTTATTTATTTATTTATTAGAATACTTTTTTACCCATTGTTCTTCTATAGACAGTTACAACAATTATGTTGTAACTGGATCTGTTTCTCATCTGTTTGATTCTGCTCACCGCTGTTTGAAACATAGTAAACTCCTCACTGGTGTAAATAACAATAGTGTTTATGGAGTCCAATTATGAGCAGATAGAGGAGGTTGATATTTCAGTACTTTTCCATATTGGCCTAAATCGGGTCATCCTTTGGCACAGCTGCTTCCTTTTTGCTCTTTTAATAGGAATAGGACTTTTCTTCCTCCTTCTGGGACATATTTGTTCTTCGTTACTGTGTTTTTCCCGGATGCTCTTACAGCACTATTTTCTGCTCTTTATGGTTATAACACTCTAAAGTCGCCTTACCATGAGTTAAAATATAGGAAATAAGTTACTTAACTTGAAAATCCCTACCCCTATGTACTCCAGGTTCAAGTTCGGTTTAATTTATACTATAGCAGTTAAAAAATGTCTTGCTTGCTTCCCTTTAATCAACCATAAAAAGGTCCTATAGTATAAAGTATAAAACAAATTTTTTTTTTTCCGTTAATCCCTTGTTTGTTTGTTTGCTGCAGCACCTGGTCCACTGGGATGCTGGAAACCCAGAGAGTTTACTTCAGCTGGTGAAGGAGCTCATCCAGCAGTACCATCAGTACCAGTGCCAACGCCTGCACGAAAGCTCCAGGCTGCTGTTCGAGTACGACAGCCTTCTGGATGATCCAAACTACGGACGGAACCTGGAGATCTATGCTGGACGGAAGAACAGCTGGGTAGGAAATTAACATATAAGGTTTTTACATGGGCAGAATTTTTATAAAAAATGTACTTGGAGTAAGTAAAAGAAAAGTGAGCAACATATAGTTAAGTTGAAAAAATATGCCGGGACGATAAAAAAAGCTCGCAACTGGTGAAATCAGGACATGTGGCTGATGGTTTTTAATACTGGCTTGTGACATAAAAGAAGAAGCTGATCTTAAAAATACATCAACAGGAAACGTCAACTAACAAGACTTTCTGTTTCCTGCATTAATGCTTTGTTATCTAGTGTTTGGGATATGTCTCTGTTTATGAAGAGAGTTCTGGGAAAAATGAGCCACAGAAACCCAACTGGGGGGGCTCCTTGTCATTTTCCTTTTGTTATGTCGCTCTGGTAAGACGAAATGTCACTTATTCAACAGGTCATAAAACAGATCTTTGTAACTATCATGGTATTTATTGCTGGTTTAAATCCGGATTTGTTCATGCAACATGAGCACCTAGACTAAGGTGAACTTTTAGCAAATTTTTAAAACTTTGGTATTTGTGTAAATGCAGATTTGCTAACCTTTAAAGCACTTTGAGGAGTTTAGTATGGTACAATTCAGTGTTAAATTTGAAAAGATATAAGAATTCCCAGGAGTTGAATCTGTTATAGGAGCTTAAACTGTTTGCATAAAACTTCAAATTCACCCTGGATTTATTTTGTGGTGTTTTTTCATGCATGTATCTGATATCTCAACTTCTTTTTTTTAATGTTTCCAGACAGGAGAGTTTTCTGCTCGTTTCCTCCTTAAACTCCCAGTGGACTTCAGCAACATCCCGGTCTATCTTCTCAAGGTAGTTGCCTTCCAATCTGGAAAACCACGTGAAGCATTAGCGTTTATCATAGCACAGATTCTCCGCATGCTGGGCAGACGCCGCTGCAGACTCATTACATGAGTCGTTCCCGGCTATTATAAGCGTGCTTTGGTTCACGTGTACGTTTGTCGGTATGTTTTGAGTGTTTATGCCGATAACGGTGGGACTTATTCAAATGCACCGTGGTGCAGCTGTGTGTGTTTATGTGCATGGCTCCTGTTTGAGGGGCTGTGAGTTGACTAATCAGCAACTGTCACCGTGGATCTGCGCTGAGCCGCTCGGTGTCTTCAGGCAGCCTAGCTTGAATAAGGCACACACCCTCGGCAGATATATCTATAAATATTTCCATGTCTGTTCCTGCTCCCTTTTTCTCTTTTTCCCTTTGCCGACAACCTTTAGCGGCCAGAGGCTTCGGGCTCTCCGGCCTCTTCCAGCCTGGCCTCTGCCTGTGATAGGAAACATACGGGAAACGGCAACCATCATCAGCTTCATCTGTCAGATCTGGAACCCCCCCACAGAGACTCGTGTCTCTCTCTTTTAGCAGACTGTGAATGGGCTCTTCAAGTCAGTCTCATTTCACAGCCACATTTCCACTCATTCATTTTTGTCCCCCCCCTCCTATTAGGGTGACAGGAATATATATATATATATATATATATATATATATATATATATATATATATATATATATATTCCTGTCACCCTTATCGGATTTTTTCAATATTGTGCTGTATTTGGCAGATGGGGTATACATAGTATCAGCAATAGAATAGTTGAAGATTTGAAGAAAGGAAAAGTAATGAGCATCATCGGCCCACACCTTGTCCACCTACGCGTTCCAAGGCGACGGGGGCCTTTTGCTGCATATAGGCTGAACTGGACCGCAGCCTAAAACCGATGACCTGGATTTCACTCCAACAGTTGTCATGCTAGTGTGTGTGTGTGTGTGTGTGTGTGTGTGTGTGTGTGTGTGTGTGTGTGTGTGTGTGTGTGTGTGTGTGTG
>JAVLVB010000558.1:1673409-1726631 GCA_032876305.1 Orestias chungarensis | reverse complement strand
CAAGTTTTAAAAATCAGCAGATCGTACCTCACGCACATCATTTGTATGAAATATGTGCATGTTCTTAGCCACTCAACGTAAAGTCGATTAGTAGGTCAATGCTGAAGCCAAGCGTGATGAGAGTTATTAACATAGATTTTCTTTGTGTTATGTTCAGCAGCTGGAGGAAAATGCTTGAAAAATACAAACACAAGTTAGAACTCATTAATTAACTGTTAATGTTAGTGAATGCATGCTTTTATCTTGCACTGTCATGTTTTTCATGGCTGTTAACAAGGCATTTGGTCATAACGGTGTCCAGAAGTACAATTTTGTTGCTAGCTATAGACAATTTCAGGAGTTAACATTTCAAAAATAGTAAAAAAAAAAAAATTGTGGCCATTTTGATAGTAATGTGACACATTTCAAAGTTTTAGTCTGGTTTGGAAAGAGTTTAAAGCTCTGCAATGTTATGTGTGTTGGAGTTGTTTTAGAGATGTTTGAATAATGGAAAAAAATATTATGAATTTAACTTAAATATTATAAAATCCTTTCTCCTTAAGCATTTCTTAACCTTTGAAATGTAAAATTTTTAACTCATGTAAATGAGTTTTTTTTATTTTTAGCATGAACATATAAGCCACAAGTCAGGTGCTGCAGAGAGAGGCTGGACCGTTGACCCTGATTTTAATCATCCTTCTAATAAATCCATGGACGTCCTTGCTTGAGGAACACCGCATTTGGCAGAAATCCCTTCAAACGCAAGCTACCGTGCTCTGCTCGCGAATGCCGAGATTTTGCTGGTGGGCACGGAGCTGTGGAGGACGACCGTTACCTGAAGCCAAGCATCTGCATGGTCTGAGCTCACGACAGTGGACATGTTTACCTTCCTGCATGGGCCATTCAGCCTCGAGGTGGAGGGAGGAGAGGCTGTTATTTTTTATTTTTTTTGCTGTTATTTTTTTCAAAGGTTGGGGGAGAGAGAAACCGTGGATCAGAGTGAAAGAGTGGTAAGGACGCTGAGAGCGGACATGAAGGAAACAGAGACGCACACAGATGAATGTTGGCAATTTCTTCTTTAAAGTCTCTTGGGCTCCATCTTCAATGTCTGTCTTGATTAGCTCTTGTTTGTCTCCCGTTTGGAATTGCAGTAGCTCCCACCCTTTCAATTAGCTTCGGAATGTTACATCCCACTGCTCAGTTGTTGTTGTTTTTTTGTTGTTGTTCGTTTGTTTTTTTTGTTTTAAATAAACAATTTTTGAGGTTATAGCTGATGCAAGTCTCTGATGATGAGCTATAACAAGCAAACAAAGACTACATATGACCACGGATAAGAAATAGTAGTAAAACATGTTTAAAGTTACAATGTAATAGAGTAAAGATAAAGATGCAAAATCCAATACAATAAATGACTAAAGGACATGAAAACCTAATAAAAACAAGTACAAATGCAAGACATTATAAAAGCCAAAAAATAATCACCTTACTTTTTTTTATATTCTGTAAAGTACAAGTGCGGCTGCAGCTGCCCTCTCGTCCGGTTTCATGAACGAGGGCTGATTCCACATTCGTTACAGAGGGCTCTGCTCGCGCTTCACTTGAGCTTTGTTTCCCCCACTGGCAGTGACCCGTGTCACCAGCTCTGAAGTGACTGCAGATTTTCGTGTGTCTATGTGCGCGGCAGAGGAAGACCGACGGCCACCGGGTCCAGGAGACGCCGTTGTTGGTTGTTGGGGCGCTCGTTGTTGTTCATGTTTACTGTTTCCATTCCGATGTGAATTCATGCCGATTGGATTCATGCTTTTCAGGCTGCAGCAACTTTTCCTTAGGAGGTCTGACCCTTTACAACTCATGTTATTCTACCCCAGGATCGTGCTAAACAAGAGGAGAAATGTATACAACGACAAATCAATGCCGGAATAAACTTTGTTTGCTGCTGTCTGTTGTGAAGACAGATTTTTATATACTTCTAAAAATCAGGATTGATTAAGTTAAGTTTTATTTGTGTAACACAATACAAAACCATAACACAATGAACAAACAAGAAAAGAAACAATACATTCTTACTGGCAAACTAAAGAGAACGAATTAAAAGTTTCAATCCAGACTAAAATTGATGCATGTCCGAGTTGTGTTTAACACAAAACGACTAAGTTGAAGGCAGAAATCAGTTTAACTCAAATAAGATCATGGCGTTTTTCAAAAACTGTTCAGGTTGTGAGAGGGTTACCGTGAACCCATTGCTGGTCGTTACATGAAAAGGCTGGAGAGAGCTCGTGTTTCTCAGAAGATGTACTAGCCATGTTGTTGCCCTCAAAGCGCAGTTAAAACGTGGTTTTTAACGAATGTCTGATTTTAAGACTTCAGCTGATGTTTTACCCTTTTTTTTATGTTGGTTCTCATGTTTATACCTTGAGATGTATCCATCCAAATATGCCAATTTAAAATGTTTTCCCACTACTTAATTTGCTTCTGCTCTGTTTGGACACACAGCTCTGTCCCTCCTAAGAATTTATCTCCCCCCACTTCTCCCTCTGGTTACACCGACCCAAGGGCTGTCAGCACCAAGCCCCGGGCTGTTTTGTCTATTCAAGCTATGCATGCTTCACCAACACCTCTTGTATCTAATTATTTGTACTCTAATTATTTTTTGTTGCACACTCTCGTCGCCCCCTCCCCCCTTCCCTGCCGCTCGTGCTCTCTTTAACCTTCTGAGATCCACAGGCAGCAGCCGACAGGGAGGGTAAGGGTGAAGCAGAGCTGTGGGCTCTGTTTCTGTCCTTCTGTGTCACAAACACTGTGCTGCCTTTTTCTTTTTCTTTTTTTTTTTTTACTCATCTCCTCTCCATTTTTATAAAATATACATATATTTTAATCAGTGTAATCAAGGCTCAAGTCAGCCTTCAGCAAAAACCTCCAGCCTGAAAACATGAAATTAAAATTGTATTAATTGGTCTGTGTTTACAACATTGACCTTCTGACACAATTTATGCAAGATGAGAACCATCTTTTGCCTAATTTGTCAGTTTAGTGCTTTCACTTGAATGCTGAATGCTTTTTAAAGGAAGCTCTCTTTGAGGCTAAAAAAGGAGTATTCCTCTCTGAGCATGTTCCTGGTGCTCCGCAGGGATGTGGCGACCTCCACTCTCTTCTCTCAGAGCCACACAGGTTAAAAAAGTTTTTTCCTATGTCATTGTGATAAAACATTACAACCGCTTTATCTCAGCTCATTAAAACTAAAAATTAAAGCCAGAACTATTGATAAATACATTTTTAAGATGCTGTAGAAGTAATCTTGTTTCCTAACAAGTGCACATAAAAAACAATTAGTACAGTTTGGTCATAAAATATGGATTTCCAGTGCAGGATTTCACAAAATGCTCAAGTTTCTTTTTTCCAAAGAATTTCAAAAATAACAAAAGCTAAGTCTGTCCTTAACATCACCAAGGCAACAAAATTCAGGTAGATGATCAGCTAGAATTGGCAAAAAATTTGGTGGACAAGTGACTTTAAACAGAGTCTAAGACAGACATTCAGACATTTTAGTTGCAAGTAGTCCCAGATATTTCTGAAATACATGCAGTGTTCATTTATTACAATTAGGTAAAGCAATTAAAAACCTTTGGAAGAAAAAATGTAATGTGAATACTGAACAAGTATTGGACTCACTCAATAGACTCTGTTCAGCATTCTTATGCGATATCACCAAAAGTGTGTGCGCATGAAAGCTTTTTATTTTATTTTATTTTTTTAAGGGGACTGGTTTTACCTTGATTTAAAAACGGATTTACAACAAAATGGCACATCAAACAGAACAACAGAAGAGTATGTGCTATTAATATGTTACAAACTAGATCTTGTGTTAGTTTGATTGATTTTTAGACAGAAAAAAAACTGCTTAAAGCCTTGTGAGGCTTTCTGCGTCTGGCTGTTTGTAAGGGAAATATTAAACCAAATATGAGTCAGGGCTCTCGCAGAAACCTTTCATGGATCATTTTTCCCTTTTGGCTTTCCAGGCTTTGCTGGGAAAACACAGAACAAGATTATTATTTCATAACATCACATACTAGATTTATATGGGTGTTTTTTTTTGTGACATGCGTTTTTGTCTCAGAAAGTTATAACTGTTGTTTTGTGACAATGTTGCTTTTCTCACAATATAATTTGATTTAGTCTTTCTCCGAAGAAGACGGTTGTTATAAAAACCCCATAGTTACAGTAAGTTGGGTTTCAAATCATTCTAAGATTTAAGAGTGGACTTTAGAGGAAAATCTCCCATGTTTACAACGATAGCCGAGCACTGGCAGTTCACTGGAAAAGAACAGGTTGAATTTGGTAATTTAATAGTGAACACTGCACATGCATGTTTTAGAACGAAATTAAATCAACACGATTTATTTATATTAATTTGAGGCCTTAATACAAATTGTATTATTGTCTCCCAAGGTTCCCAGTAACCACATGTAACCTTTCAAAATAAAATATCCTAATTCAAACTATATTCATTAAGAAAATCAACATTTTGCAAGGATTTTGGAAATGTTGGTGGAGAGTTTCTAATGATAATGACATTAAACTAAGTATCTTAAAGTGGTACAAAAGAAAAAGCATTAAGATTAACAGAATGTAAAATTCTGAAAATTAAATATATATAAAACTCCAGTAGTACAAATAGTTTTACCTTTAATATAGATTTTCTTTGGCTTGGTGATGGTTTTCTGTTCTTCTGTTGGCCATTGTTGTTCAGTTTGGTTTGATAAATACCAGCTTAGCCGGTTTAATTACATAAAACCTATCTGTAGTCTGGCTGAGTAACTCGGGTCGTCTCACAGACATCTTTCCCCTGCACAGTCTAGAAACATGTAGCAGACAAATATAATCTGTTTAGACCATCTTTTCTGGGATATATGGACGCACTCCTACTCGTTTGCAGACATTCTGTTGCGTCATAAAGTGATGGCTGCAGGAAATATTAAATAATCCTGCATCTCATAATAGTTGTTTTTTTTTGGAGAACATTGTTCATATATTTTAGATTTATTATTTCCCCTTTTTTTGAGGGTTTAAAGTGGCTGCAGACCTTTTATGTGTTTGCCAGTTTGCACTTGCCTTTCCAACATGCAAAGCATACTGTAGAGTCAAAAACAGCAGCCGCAATCTGTTTCAGGTTCAACAAGTCATATTACAGGTGACGAGTAAATCAATTTGTATATCCTCCTTCCAGAGATTTTGGACGTTCTGATAATCGGCATGCGTTTTGCATATTCATTGAGGCAACCGCACTAAAATGCAGTGCACCTGCTCTGCTGCTGACGCAACTCCTTTTGCAGCTGGTTTTATAGACCAGGTTTGCACGTATTGTGAGGTTTGCACCTATTTCCATCCACACAAACATTTAAATACTTCTGTATGGAACAACTTCACAGCAACTGGTCACAAACCAGGATTAACTGAGCTACAAAAAGGCACAAAGCCACTTGTTTGGAGGCTAATATCAATGTATCTTTACATTGGATTGCCTGAACACTACCGGTTTATTTTTGTGTTGGTCCAAAGTCTCACTTTATCTTAACTCGCCCTTTTCATTGCCTGTGGGCCAGGTGGCTACTTCATCTTCTCCGGAGATAAGCCAGGAGGCTCATCAGCCTGCAGCCACCGTGGTCTCCTCACCTCTCCGTTTGCCACATAATTGCTACTCCTTTCTCAATCTCCCATGCGGCTGTCGTTGTTGCGGTTTGCTGTCCCTCTCCTTGTGGCAGTTGAGCATTTAGAGAAGTCGTGGCTGAAGATAGCCCACTTCATCACATGATGGGTCTTTCACAATTGCCTCCACAGACCTGGAAAAACAACCCCGTGGACACTTTACAGACACATGCAGATCCTTGAACGCCCACTCGCGCATAACTGTCACTTTGCAGGCAGGTGAATGTGACAAACGCAGAGCTCTGCTGAAGAATCAGATCGTGTGGCTGATGCAGCTTAAACTGTCCACAGATTTGTGATCATCAGGTGAGAAAATATTAGGATTAAACAATAGGTACGAGCTGTCCTGACTTCATTAGTTTTTTTGTTGTATTTTTATTTTTTTTACCTGTGTGCCCATGCATGTGCGTGACTGCTGAGCATTTGGTGCCAAAGCAGCGGTGGTAATTTGTGGCCTTGCCTTGCCCCTGCACGGTAAACACTGACTAACAGCTCAGGAATCTTAAGAGCTATAAAATAATTGCAGGTTACTCCCATAATGTTTGCTGCTCCTCTGGCTGGGCACTGTCTCATCTATTTTTTTTTTGTTTAGCCTCTCTTGCTGCCGTTAAATCCATATTTTTTTTTCCACTGGTTGAAGTCTAGTTCATGTTTCATTAACTTTGTTGCATGTAATGGTAACAAAAATGTTTTTTACAAGGTGTTTGTGTCATGCAAAAAAGTCAGGTAAGAACCAATTGCAGACTAAAACTCCAAACGAAGCATAGTTTTAAAATATTCTGTATTTCACATACTAAATTCCTGGTATCTTTTAAGATACGACATCCAAATATAAGAAAATGCAGGACAAACATAGCATGACAATTACTTTCAGACGGTGGTTATGAGGAGGATCTAACAAAAGATATCTATACCCCGAGGACTATTAATACACTGAAGCAGGTAATGAGTAACTAGCTGCGAAGATAATTGTTACTGGTGCAAAACAAAAGCAAACAACCACAGAAGCAAGTAAAACTTGACAGGATTTGAAAATAACAGAGTCCCAAAAATGGCTGGCAAAGCAACAATGTTGCAAAAACCATAAAGTCTCGAGGTGAGTTTTGCCCATTTATACTCCCATTTTTCACGTATGCATTGTCACTTGGTCTCCATTTGGGATTTTAACTAAATTCACTGGATGTTTGTGGTCGGTTGTGCGTCATGAAATTAGAATAAAAGCAAAATTCACCAAAAATAAAAGACAAACGCTTTCCATTTAAAAATACATATAATTTAATCATGTCAATTTTTTCTCCTTAAAAATAGATAAAAACTTTAGCTTGGCTGCAAAAAAAGAATCTTTTTTGGGGGGGGCACTTTAGACAAACATATCTATGTTTATGGTCAACTATATTTTGTATTTTAACGTAGAAAAAAAACATCATAATGAAACACAAAATTTATCGTATTGCAAACTATGCAGCTGCTCTTGATTATTTCATTGCCTTAAAATCCTAAAGATTCTAGGTTCAATTCCACCATCCTTCTGGAACATGTCAATGTGCTCCTGAGCAAGGCACTTGACCCCAGGTTGTATGTGGTTTATGGCAGTGTGGAAACCAAATATCTTTTCCACAAGCTTTAACCTGTCGTTCGCCAGTCTAGACAGATTTCAATTTAGTAATCCAATAATTAATTACTCCACCATCACTAATCCTTTTTATTTTACAACAATTCTGGATAGAATCAAAATAATATCAGATTTGAGCTCCTGCAACCCTCTACCCAAGTTAGCAGGAGTACAATGTTAGCTGACAGACTCGTTAAATATGTTTTTTTTTAGTTTTTTTTACTTGAATGTAAAATGTTTTTTGTTTTTTTGTAATGACATCATTCAGATTATAAAGGTTTATAGAGAAGGCTTTTGGCTGCATCGATGGATTGAGTTTTGACTGGCATCCAGCAATTTTCAGCTTGACCAGCTGTGACCAGTCACCAGCAGATTTAGCTAAGAAATCCATTTTTTTTAAAGGACAAGTGAACATATCATGCATACAGCAACCAAGTCAATCGGATAAACTCAAACCATACAATAAAGAGCAGGAGATGGTTTTAAAATGTAAGTCAAAACTTTTTCAAGCTCTGATCAGTTTTAAAAGAGTTGGGTTTCATGTCTGTTGAGTTTGAAGCCCTTTAAATTTCCCAAAGGAAATGAAATTACAGTTTAAAAAGAACAATTTAACATCAGTGTAATTTATAACTTTGAAATCTAGTCTCATAGCACCTGATTTATTTTAATTAAATCTCAAATTAAAAACATACCATATCGCTTACGTCACATCGGTAAAATAACATCTTCACCCAACTCATTACAAACGACATCTCATTCACCAAATAAACTGCTTGTTTTTTTTTTCAATAGATGTATTTTCAGCATTTTTAACTATTTATGCTTTAAGCTGAGATCTACAAAGTGAATGTGCTAAACCAGCTGCACCAGTGGGGTTTGGTAGCTGCACCTACTATCTTCTACAACAATGGAATGGCCTAAAAAGCTATAAAAATTGTTGTTGTCCCACTCCACCCCTTACACATCCTCTTTTGCCGCCTTCCATCAGGGAGGAGGTACCAAAGTATCTGTAGCACCACCAGTTTACGAAACCTATTCATTCCCCTGTCAGTAAAAATTCTAAAGATATGAAATTCAATTTGATGGAACAAAAACAGGATTTTACAGAAAGAGCAATAACTGATTTTGATACAGAAATGTTATGGTATTTTTAAGTAATAAGCCTATACAAACAAATGACATACCCGTGAGCTGATTGCCAGTTACTAACATGCTTAACGTAGCGATTAAGCAATATAATGTCATTTGCTAAAGTAACTGGCTTTACTCAGAATGCTGTAGCCAATCATATGAATGGAAACGTGTGTGAAACTGTGGTTAAAGACGGTTAAAAGAAAGCAGAGAAAAGCAATTCTTGAGATCCTCACTAACCAGTATAGAAAGTATACCAGTATAGAGAGTATAGAAAGGAGGCAAGAAAGGCATAAGCTGTTGCTTGGTTATCCAGAGTTGTTTTTCTAGATGAAAACGTAAGTTTGGAAGTCTGGCGATAGAGTGGGGAAGAACAGAATCCACTTTGCTTGACGTACATTGTGACGAGTGTCGTTATTTGCTAGCGTTGGCTCTGGCTTTCATGAAGTCCTTACACTTCCTTCTGCTGATGAGATTTATAGTGGTGATCATTTGGTTTTCCACCAAGAATCTGCCCCTGTCCTCACTGCCAAAAGTATTAGTATGGTACAATAGTGGTTTTATTGATTGGTCAGCAATCACACCTGGCCAGATCCATACAGAGTATTCAGACACCAGACAAACTGAAGGCTGCTATTTAAGCAACGTAGTTACCACGTGAACATTTTTGTTAGTCATATACAATATTTTGTTAAAATTTTCTTTAAATAATTTATTGAAATTAAATATTACATGATGCATTCATGTCTTAAGATCCTCTTGTACTTTTATCCCTAATGGAAGCCGTTTTCTATAGACAGCAGCTATGCTTTCTCTGGATATCTTGTAGAATAAACTACAAATAAAAATTTTTCAAAAACAGTGGAAATGTCGTAGTTTTTATTATCACTTAAATCAAATCGAGCAGTATCATCATTTTGCTTTTTTAGAAAGATATTGTTGATTGATGGGGTATTCGTGCAGCACTGAAAATGTGGCATTTATTCATGAGGCAAGTTGCCCAAAAGACATCGGCAAGTAATTGCCAGTTTGGGCTTCACTAATGTAGTGTGCGAGTGAAATCTGAAAAGGCCAGCCAATGCTTCCATGCAGATAAACAATTATGTGGCTTTTAAACGGTGGATGTACTATAGCTTGGTGTGCTCTCAAAGATGAATTTAAATGTCAGGCATAAAAGGTCCGAAACTCAAATCATATGTGAGAGTGCAGAAGAAGTCAAATGATTTTTTATTTATTTATTTTTTAAAGAAAAGATTTATTTATTACAGACCTGTTAATAATTTAGCTTGGAGATAATGTCAAAAGGCTTGTTTCCAATTGGGATTATTACAAAATAGCACCAAATATGGGTTGCAGTTTTCAGTCCAAAATGATGGGAGGAAATGCAGGATCCTCTACGCAGATTGCTGACACAGCAAACAGAAACTTCTCTGTTGCAAGACACTGGATGTAGTTGCAAAACAAGGAGGATACAGTCGGCCACAGAGTATTTGGTTATAATCCAACGTCAATCTTACATCACTGCTTAGCCTGATGTCAGTAAGAAGAGGAAGAACCGCTCTCGGTATTTCAAATCCAAACCATGAAGAAATGTTTATTTTGAAAACTTTCCTGCACATCGCAGCGTTCAAAATTCCTCCCCAACTTTCTGATACTTGCAACGTATTTGAAAAATCAATGTAGGCCGCAAGAAAGACTGCCATGAAAGCTAGTACTCACAATAACTGGTTTGCTTTGATGAATACTTTTTTGGTTGTTGTTATTACCAGTGTAAATCGTCATCATTTTTAAGCAAACAAACAAACAAAAAATCATAAAAACTGTGACTTTCTGTTTTGGAAAGTGTTTTTCTGTTTATTTAGGCATTTTCAAAAACACAGTATGTTATGTGCGTGTTTATTTACAAGAACTCCAAAAACCGGTCTCTTTAGTCATTGAAGAAGTCTCTATAAGGATTGTGGCAATAGTAATATTAAATTTATTTCAACTCATCGAAGAAATCGACCTGGATGCAGGAGCTCAGCCCATTTCTTCAGTTCACCTGAACAATCACAGCTGAGAATCAAAATAGCGAGGGCCTGCTGAAAGCTTAAGACTTTGTGGTCTGAAACTGTGGTAATGCGGTAATTACATCCTTACCAGCTTTATTTATAGAGCACTCTATAGACCTTTGTATCTATAGAACGCCTCTCATACCAGACATAATATTACATACCTGCACTGTAGTTGTGGATGGACATTCTTATATAACGACAGAATGGGAAAAAAACACTTAAGCTGAGAGCTTCTTTCTTTGAGCCTAAAGAGCGAAGGGATCTTTTTTCCTCTTCTGACTAAAATGGACTGGTATGATGATAATAATATAAGCCGTACTGCAGCTGTCGGCACACTGATGCTAATTGATAGCGCTGGCCCTATTTACAAAATCTCTCTACCTTTTCTTGCTTTTGACAAGTAAATACAGATAAGGACACAGAGAGGTCCTGTTCAATAAAAAAAAAAAAGTTGACAATCTTTTTAGTTTAATAAAAGTCTGTTCTGGTATTAGCTGTGAAACTCTTTATTACAATAATTTCCTGAATTTGTCCACATAGAGGTCGCCATTTTGGGTTCATAAAACCGGAACACGTGGCCTCATTCGTTTGAAGTTTGCATGTCACACAAACACAGGGAATGGCACTGAAAAACGACAGCCATTGTTTACCGTTTTAATCGACTGGCCAACCGACCCATGTTGGAGACCCAGTGTTGTATGCGATTCGTCTCCTTCTGGAGCCCTGCAGACCCGGGCAGCCCGCTGTGATCATTGCCAGGTGCGGTGACATCTGGCTGTGTTCTGCTTTGAGGAAACGTCTCGCAACGAGAAACGTTGAGGGGAATCTGGACGAGGCTGCTCCTGTTAGTGATAAAAGCCTTTCATCTTGCGCTTGTTTCAGGGTGTCACAAAGGAAACGTGGAGCATAGCCATGCAGTGTCCAAGTCCAGATAGCTGAAATCAAAGGGCACCTGTGTGGTTGCGTGTAAGAAACTGATGTTTTCGGCTCAGCCATGAAAGGCTGGATTGTGTTTTTAATCATTTGTGCGTGTGAGCAAACTATGTGGCATCTTTGGGAAGAAAAGCCCCCGTTGCTCTATAAAAACATTTGAAATACAATACTGATACTCATTGAACTACTTCAATTTTGTCTCCTAACAATTCAACTTTTTTTCAAAGTTTATTTGTAGGATTCACATTAAATGTAATCTCGGCTTTTCATGCAGCAGCAGTAGACACATCGCTTGTGTTGTCGTTGACTTTTCAGAAATTGTTCATACTGAGCATGCATGTAGTGACATTGGAGAGGAAAACTCCCCTTTACCGGGAAGAAACCTCTAGCAGAACCTGGCTTTAGTACGAGCAGCCATGTAGCACGACCGGCTGGCCGATGGGAAAACATAAAAAGAAGCTGAGATGTTTCCGAAGTTACGCTGCTATATGCTTAAGCTGCTAGACAGCTACCTGACCACGTTTTGTCACTCTGTTACTTTCTTCTTCTACTATCCAATCTGCATTAGTTGCTGTTATTTCAACTGTAACTCTGTGTTGAAAACCCGACTTTAGGAAATCCGTATTCTGTTTACATAGTAGGTGACGTCTATAAGCAATTATTTAGTCCAATGAATTTTGTTTAGAGGTGTCAGAGTAAAGGATGGTGAACTCAAGTGACTTTCACACTTTTGAGATTTTAACTATGAAAACCGTGCAAAACAAACGAAAAACATATATATATATATATATATATATATATATATATATATATATATATATATTTATTATATATCATTTTGCATTGCTGGTTATTAAATCCAGTGGAGTTGGGTTAAAATAGCATCCATACTTTTTTTTTTTTGTAATCCCAAAAATTTGATTTAACATTCTGTAACAAAAGGAAAACATGTTTAGCTTCAAATTCAATTTAGTAAATCATTTTTATGTGGTCTTCCACTCACTGCCAGTTCTCATTTTGACAGGAAAGTAAATATTTTTTCTTTTCACAAATGTTAGACGTAACATGTGGTTTGATACTCTGACATTTAATCCTCATCCGTCGTCAGATTGAAACCTTTTTGCTCTGGATTGTTTTTATTAGATCTTCTGGATGAAAGGAGTAAAGTTTTTCCCCTCCAGTCTTCCAAACCATTTTTTTTTTTACTTTCAAATGTTTACAACTTGGCTTTGCTTTAAGGGTTTAGTTCTTACTTGTGACATCAAACCTGAAAAGATAGTAAAGTTATCTGGAACTTCGAGTGCTCTGCTGGTAACACTGGAAAGAAATTTCAGATAAGTAACTATAAGTAAACAGTCTTGACACTGGCATAAATCATCATGCCAATACAAGTGGGAGAGTGTGCAGAGATCATGAAGGGTGTGAGGTCATCATGAACTTCTGTCTATTACCTGGAGTGGCTGTGACTGTGCATGTTCGCAGCTGAATGTACCACAACCAGCATCTAAAGCCTTAAACGGGAGGCGGTGGAAAACCAGAAAGCTTATGATCGGCGTTGCTGTAAATATCAGTTTGTGGTCGATGATCCCACGCCCTGAAACACCCACAGATCCCACTGTAAATATTTGAAGTCATGACATCGTTATTACTGGTAAACTCCTTGCACTCAGTATCATTTTAGGTTTTAAAAGGATAAATAGCTGAGCCAAAATGTTTATTTTTACTCTGAATTTTAAAAAGCTTTAGTTTTCTTTTCTCAAAACCTGAGCAGTCGGAAGTGGGAGGTGTGTAGGTATGTGAATGGTGTGGTTTGATAAGCATCGCCCTCACCGTTCTGTTGGGTAAAAAGCAGGAAATTCAGGTTCAACGTGAAGTATACCTGCAGGGTTGTCTTCGTAAACTGCCCAAGCTTCTGTTTCTTCCGAACAAACCTTATCTGGATTTCCTGTAAGTTGGAGAAGATGTGAACTTACCCATAAGTGCTGCTCTGGACCTGAAACGTTTAAAAGAAAACGTATTTCTTTAATGGTCATAAAAACCGTTGGTTGTAGACCGGAAAGGGCAACTAGCGAGATCAGGTCAAAGCAAGGTGACCTTTAGTTTTCTACTTTGTTAAGCAAGCCTAAGGAAAGTAAAAGCACCTTCTGAAAGTTACGCATTTGTTGTGATTCCTTTCATCGTATCCTGTTGACTATGAGCACATCGTTTGGCAGGAGTACCGACTTATAAAATGCATTCTATTTATTGAATCACTTTCAAAATAAATGCATGCTTCACTGTTTGCCTGTAGTAACCGAAAGGAAACAAATCTTAAAAAAATGTTATCCTTTAAAAACTTCCTGTAATCATTCCAGAAAATTTTAAGCTATAAATTACAGTTTTAAGCATCTGATAAATCAATTTTAAGGATGATCCAAATTAGGAGTAAACAATTCATACATCACTCAAGAGTATTATTCATACATTTGTATTCATATTATTCATTCTGTCACTTGTGTTGAGTCGCTTTTAGGAAAGTTTTGAAATACCTTATATTGTCTCAGTTAACTGCTTTTGCAGAATCGATGCCTGAAGTCAATCATCCAAAGGCTGCAGCTTTCTAGACCAGCAAGCCCCATTGTTTGCCTACAGAGTACCTGGCTGATACAGACGTCTTTAGGTATTTGCATCAGAATGTAAATCACAGGGTAATTTCATATTTTTATGTATTTTGGAATTCAACACTTGTCTGAAACTTTGAGTGTCCCAAAGAGTATAAATCGTATTATGACAATTATAGAACTAGATCAAATATCTGACTGAAAAACAGTCAGTGGTGCATTCAGATCTGAACAAGCATCAGCCAGCCATTTACAAAGTTAAAGTTGAGCAGCTACACTCTGTTCCCAAGACCGCACCCATCTCTTTTTTTTTTTTTTTTTCCCCGTCAGCAGGTGCATGTTGCGACAGAAAAGAAAAGACAATTATTAAGAAATGTACAATAGAAAAAAAAGGGGCTTAGTCAAATCTGATGAGGATCCAACAGGGATATATTAAGAGGGAAAATATGTTTAAATGAGGGTTTTGTAAACAAAAAAAGGGAAAGTAATATTAATTCAACTCTGCTAATAAGTGAAAGAATTTTTTTTTTATAGAATAACTGTGTAGGTAAATTATAACAACTAAAGACTGAAATCTAATATCACTTTATGTTTAAGGTTTTGGTCAGTTGCTGGATGGGTCATTACTATTTTGTTGCATTCAGTTGCCCATTAAACTATTTATTGGGTGAGTAATACATTTATTAAGATATTTATTTCTGAACTTTTTCCTAATCATGGAATTGTTGATTCTCTATAGAAGCCGACAAATTAGAACTAATGTCTTTCATTAGTGAAGTTAAAAAAACATAGCCTGAGAAGATATTATAATTACAATGTTTGTAGTTGATGATTCCGTCATTATTTCATCATAGATGAAAACTCACAGAGCAGATAATAAAGGTGTTTTTTTTTGTTTGTTTTTTTATCAAGAAGAGAAAGCCTTTGTTTTGCTGTCTCTTCTGCGTTCCACCTGTTTCCGTTTTGACTCTGCATCCCTAAACCCGGCTGCAGATTTCTCATCTGAAGTGAGAATTCATCATTCACTATCTTGGCACGCTGTCGTCCCGCTGATGACACGTTTGGCCTATGAAGCCCTGCTCTATCAAATAGTCGCCAGGTGTGGGAGCATATGCGGTGACTAAGGCAGCAGAACCTCTCTGACGGTGATGAATTGATAATTGTTTGCACATGATGAGCGTTTTCCTCACTGTATCTGAGTCATCTGTTGCATCATGTCATGCATTCAGGGCACATGTTTTCTTAGTTGCTCACACCTTGGTGGTGATGGCACTGCAAGGGATATGATGGCTGAATTTTGTTTTTTTCTTCTTTTTTTTCTTCCTCGTCTTTGTTGTTTTGAGGAACCATAATAAAGAGGCTGCATTAATTTGAAAGTGTTCTAGAGAGCTCAGTTTCTGCTTGTTGAAAACCAGCCATAGTATTCATGTTCTTTACACCCCTGCGAGGAGACAAGTATAGGTAAAGTGCCTGTTTTCTATAGCGAAAAATGATGAAACATTTGTGCTTTTCAACATGTGCGATATTAAAAGCTTCCATTACCTCTTTCTTTGAGGAAAAGAGGGAAAACAATTTTGTTTAGGGAGATGATGGAGAGCACCTAGGCATCCTCAGAGGATTGATGTTGTTGGAGAAAAAACTGACGCCTTAGGAGGGGTTATTAGAGATCGCCAAGCTCAAATCCATTCCCTGATGCTTCAGTGACCCCAGTTTGACTCCTGCGAACCAAAGGTCACATTTGTCTCCTGTCTCCCTCTACAAATCCTCAACCCAAGCACCCACCCTCCGCTTCCCATAACCACCCACACTCCATCTCCAAACGGAGATTCCCACCCACCTGCCTGTACCCCCAGCCGAGCGTCAGAAGTTTCCTTCTTCAGCATCTCAGGAGTATAATCCTACCCAAACCTCATACGACCCACCCCACCCCACCCCCACCCCCCTTCGCACTTATCTGTCTATGCTTTCATTCGGCCTACTTTCCGCCCTTGTGTTTGAACAACTTGTATGCTACCTATATGTTTCTTTTTATGCTTTGATAAATATAGATTTTATTCTTTCTGATCCTGTGCAGTTTCCACTCTGATTGTTTGACCATCCACTTATGAGTGGTAAATAGCATCAGTTCTGAAGATACTAATCCATGTTCTAAAGATGATATACATGTAAAACACCCAATTTATCCTAGTTTGTGACAGCTGAATTGCGTAGAATATGAAACAATATGATCCCTGTGTTCTAGGACAAATTTCCAAAAGAGCTACTCCAAGTTTAAATCTTGACTGTTTCAGATTCTACTTGTGCATTAATTGTTTTCCATCTGGTACTTTGAGCTCCTCCCACGGTTTATCAACTTCAATGTTTGATTAATTAATAATTCTACATTGGACAAAGGTGTGGCATTTGTTTTATATTTGTTGTCCATGGTGTATTCCTCTCGCACCATTGTTTTGTTTGAGGAATAAAATAGTAAAATTATGCTCTTTATAGTCTTTCTCCAACGTGCGATTTTTTTTCACACCTTAATTTCTTAAACATATTTTGTGATTTCTATATGCTAAAGCTAGCTTTGATATGGGGTTTATAAGCAAAACCATTGTTTATTTGACCACCATACGGTGCAAGGTTGTGCATCAAAGTGCTCCTGGGTAATATAGACCAATTTAAAAAGGGTCTGTCAGGGAAAATGCACCATCCACCGGAATATTATTTGCAATCTTTGCAGAGGAAGGACTCTACCGATTACTCAACAGTGATATATTTGTCTATCTATTTAGCTTTATAGATATATTTAGAAAACACTTACCTAAGTGCTAATAGCATGACAGTCGAGTTTGGATGTCT
Source organism: Orestias chungarensis (assembly GCA_032876305.1). Classification (NCBI taxonomy): domain Eukaryota; kingdom Metazoa; phylum Chordata; class Actinopteri; order Cyprinodontiformes; family Cyprinodontidae; genus Orestias; species Orestias chungarensis. The sequence continues at coordinate 1,709,775 of JAVLVB010000558.1, read as the reverse complement.
AATTTAAAAAGGGCTAAATTTAATTTCTTTCCGGGTTGTTTAAAACCAACATTACTTTGAACCCAATTTCAGAGGCTGCGATTGGTTCATAAAGAGGAAAGCGGGATAAAAACAGCCCTGAACATTGAGGTTGAACATAATGTAATTACTAGTATGAGCTTCAAAAATACTTCAGCGTGGGAACAAGTGTGATAGTTTTAATCATTCTTCCCACAGTACAACACATGTTGTGTGAAATATACATTTTAAATATGTTGGGAATCATTTTGGGACCATGATGTATAAATCAGGAGGCAGTGGACTGATTGCTCACCCTGTAATATGTCATCGCTATGAACATACAATGCGTATTCATTATTTTCCACATGCAACGCCACATATTTTTGAGTCACCCTTGTGGCTTTGAGCCCCAGTATCGCACCCCCAGCAGAAGGTATACAGCGCAGGCCAGATCATTACATGGACATGCTATCATTAACGCTTGGCCCAAATCAAACTTATGACTCGCGTTGCAGAAAATTTTCAGCAGCCCGCCTAATTTTTCTCTGTACCAGATTTTAAATGATTTTGAAACCATTCCTGAGAAGCATATTTTATAAAGTTATAAAATCTAATATGTGCTGTTTTTTAAGGCTGACTTCCAGTTCCCATATTACACTACATTGTATTTCAACACAAACTATCAGCTGTGCCAGTTGGATTTTTCCCACGTTACATAGCTTGACATCTACAGGTAACAAAGCAATCAGAGCTCAATGAGGAGTCACTCAGATCTTTATGCAGTGAGTGCAAAACGCATGGATTTTTTTGAGGGTGGAGAAATCATTGGTTAATGCTTTAGCAACAATTTGCACTTGTAACCTTTTTGCAACTATTGCAGGTATTAAAAAATAGTGCAATGACTCATTACAAAGGTCACAAGTAGTACCAAAAAAGTTTACAGAAAAACATGCATTATGCGTACTGACATTTAAAAATATATATATTGTTGCCGGTCTAATATAATAAGTTATGCAAACATCTAATTATTAATTAAAATAAGGATTGTACTGCAGTAATGTCAATACGAATAATTTCTTTGACTATTAAGTACGTTTTATTTATTTTTAAGGGCGTGTATTCTGCAATGACAAAAAGAAAAATCTATGCAAAAAAGGCAGTTTTTCTGTTTTCAAATTTTGAATATGCACATAAGAAATCCCATTACAATGAAAAGTGTGTCTGACAGAATGTCACAGTTAAGCTATTCTATCCCTTTTTTTTGACTTCTCTTCATTGTGACTGTAATAAACACTGTCTGGTTTAAAAATAAGAGTAGTGTTTGGGATAATCTGAAATGTTGTTCTTTCTTATCTGCTGTTACAGTTCGTCTACATTATTTTTCCCGCAGTAGTGTCACCATTCTGATTTTCATTTAATATGCTGTTCCGATTAAGTTTCCTGTGTTTCCATAATTCCTCATCTTCATCAAATTTGTAGGAAATTTTATTCCCAATTAAAATGATAAAAATAAATGGCCCAACCATTATTCATGCTCTTTTGTTTCTTCTGCTAGACCTTCACTTCTGTTAGGCCCACAAGATCGGAGTTCAAATGCAGGACTGAAGGTCTGGTTATCTGTAACGTTTAGATGTATTCCAGGTCCAAGACACCTGAATCAAATGGCTAAATCAACACCTCAGTAGCAGTAGAGTTTGTCAAAAGTGCGGCTAAAGACCTGATGGTTTGTTTCACGTGTTTTGAAGCAGAGAATTTTACATTTTAAATCTAAAATTGTTTACAGATACAATGTCTGCTCTTTAGAATTATTTTCCAAGGAAAATGGTTCCTCCGTTGTGTTTATATGCTGATGTTGCCTAGAAGGACATTGGCACACATTAACCTTTGTTCAAGCTTTCTGCACGCCCTGTGCGCTAAGCTTTCGTGTCAGCACCGACTGGGTAGTGTTGAGGTGTGTAGGGTGCCCGTCCACCAATTTGGTTCCAGGTGGAGCTCCTTAATCTCTGCTCTTTTGTCCCCATGTCAAAACGAATCCCTGGCACGGGCTCGAACTATGCTGTTAGAGAACTGCCTGATTAATCATCTACCAGCGTGGGTTAATGAGCTGATATGGAGACAGACAGAAAGAAAAGGCGTCTGTTTCCCTCAGACATGGAGGCCACATTTACATGCTTATGCACAAAGGTGAAGAAAGTCTGATAAATGGGATCCACATAGTACGCCTTCCCACAGAGGAACCACTGCTCAAATAAATTTTTTTAATTTCTTACCATCATTTTATATGTATTATGTGCTTCAGGAAAAAAATAAAATAAAATACATAAATCTATTTTGAACAAACTTGACCCCTTTGTTGAGATAAAACTTATTAAAGGTTGTGTGTGCATGAAATAATGAAAGAGGAAAAGAAGAAAAAGACATTAAACAGTCAAACTAATACAAAAAATGACAGTTTAGATTAGGGTTATTAGAACCAGTATTGGTTGCATGAACTCTATTGTATTTTAATCAGTCTGCCTCTGCTGTCCCCTTAAAAAAAAGCTTATGGTTTGTCTTTGCTTGAGTTTTTGTTGTTGCTAGAGTTGGAATTGTAGCATTAAATTTCCTTAAAATATCAGTTGACCTTGAAAAGGTATGTTATGATTCCTACACAGTCTATAAGAGTGAAAAATATTATATGTGCATAATGACTTTATTTCCTATATAAAGTCAACCTGAAGTATTTTGGTGTTAGACCTATCCTATTATTTAAAATGTTTTAAATGTTTCTGTTTGTTCATTCTTTACTTTGCCTACCACTACCACCTGTTTTTCTTCTTTTCTTAATTTTGCTCCCTTTGAAAACTGTTATTTTGCATTTTCTCTCTAAAAACTTTTTAACATTCAAATATTTTATGTTTTGCTAATCCACAGCAAAAAGTATCCAACAACACTTCACATATACAAACATTAATTATATTTAATCTCTACTAATTTCAACAAGATAGCAATGTTTAACGGGTTTTTTTAAATAAAATTTCAAACAGTTGTATTTATTAGTAAAATATGCTGGAGTTGAGCAGCCAGACTGACCATTTATTGATCATTTGTGTAACAACAAATACATCTTTTCAGACATTTAACTTTGCTTTTTTACCCATGATGGTCAGTCTTTGAGCTTTCAGGAGTCTCTCGTGGCCACTAGGACAACCATGCAGGGATTTGAGGGTCCAGCATATATACAGTAGCACTCAAAGCTGCTCGCCTTGAAGCTGGACATGTCCTCACACAACAGCCGTGCTGTCAGTCAAGCTGCCCCATTACGCTAGGCATGACATTTAAAGTTGGGCGAAGAAGGCGGACAAAGTGCCCTCACCTCCTCCGTTTGAGCCCTGGAGTGGAGGCCTTGCGTGTGTAGCGATCGCTGATGAGCGCGCCTGAATGTGTGTGTTTGTTGTGACTTTGGCCAGACTCGGCCCGGCATAAGGACAGCTGTCACATTTCCAACCTGTCACGCACAACACTGAAGAGATGCCAGAGGCCAGGACATGGAAAGCACAAGGACGGGCGCAGGGAAGTGTGTGTGCATTCATGCACTTGAAAATTAAAGGACGACGCTGGGTGGTGGACACGTGAAGAGGATCGACCGGGAGGCTCCCTCAGTCTTCTATGTCCACGTACGTCCTCCTCAGTTCCTCTTTCAGAGACAGTCCTTGAAGACTTGAGTCATCTTCTTGGGGGTATGTAGTAAATACTCCCTGGACACTGAAACATTACTAGTACAGGATGCACTCCTAAACATGCACGCCTTCATTTCTGTGCTTGTTACTTACCAGTAAAAATGTATCTTCATTAAAGTTAAGCCTATGGCCTCTAGATCTGTTTTTTAACTTCAGTTTTTGACTCTACTCTGAATTTATAGATGACATCTCAGATTTTTTATCTGAATTAGTGTTAAACACTGATTAAGTCATTATAGTTGGGGATTTTAACATTCATGTTGACACTAAAAATGTAGCGTAAATGTAGCCTTTACTGCCGTTTTAGACTCAATTGGCTTCACTCGAAAAATCCAGACACCTACCCACTCTCTTGGTCACACTTTAGACCTTGCGCAGACTCATGGCATTGACTGTGAAACATTTACAGTAATGCCTCTTAACCCTCTCCTTTTCGACAGTTTTTTGATAACTATTGAGTTCTTATTCACTGAATAATCAAAATCTTAAAGAATCCATTCCATCTTTAATTTCTTCAGTATCTCAGAGTAACGCAGTGGAGGGCAGCAATTTAATTTCATGCCCTACACAAATTAATGCTCTTTTTCATAGTATTACGTCCTCATTGCATATTGCATTAGACAACGTAGTCCCCATAAAAAGGAAAGTGATAACTTATAGGAGGTTGGCTTCCTGGTTTAATTCAGAACTTTGTACCTTGAAGGAGAACACCAGGAAATTGGAGAAGAAATGGTGGTCTTCGTCCTATTGTCCTGGAAAGTTTGCTGCTGTATAAAAAGACCCTTCACCATTAGTAAGAACAACCCTGAGTTTCTTTTTAATATAGTTGTCAAACTTACAAGAAATGCAAACTCTGTTTTGCCATCCATTCCTTCAGCTCTTAGCTGTAATGACTTTATGAAATTCTTTATTGATAAAATCAATTTAACTACAATAGATGGCATCCTCCCAAACATAACTACTACCTCACTATCTGACTGTGCACTGAATGTGGGTCTGGAGCCTGATCTCTAGCAGAAGTTTTTTGTTCCAGTTGTGCCTTCTTAAATTTCAAAAACATTGTCTTCATCCAAATAAAATATAATAAATTACAGACCCATATCTAATCTTTCTTTTTTATATAAAATCCTTCAAAAAAATTGTTGCTAATCAACTGAGAGAGCATTTGAGGAAAATTGACCTATTTGAAGAATTTCAGTCAGGTTTCAAAGGTTATCATAGCACTGAGACAGTTCTCCTTAAAGTCACAAATTATATTCTCATGTCCTCAGACAATTGACTTGTGTCTAGTCTAGTTCTGTTAGATCTCATTGCTGCCTTTAACATAGACGACCACAATATCCTCATAGAAACGATCAAACACATTGTATGGATCAAGAGAACTGCACTAGGTTTAAATCGTATCTGTCTGATAGATCCCACTTTGTTCATCTAAATGACAAATCGTCTCCACATTGTAAGGTGACTTGTGGAGTACCACAGGGTTTCGTACTTGGCCCAATCCTATTTACTATATACATGCTCCCTATTGGTAAAATCATTAGACGGCATGGTGTTAATTTCCACTGTTATGCTGATGAAACACAACTGTATCAAAACTTTATCCATAAACCCAAATTAATCCAGTCAGTTCAGTAGATTAAAGGCATAACTTGAAAACATAAAAATGTGGATAACTTTAAATTTTCTGCTCTTGAACCCTGAAAAGATAGAAGTTGTTCGACCAGAACCTCTAAAAAAAGAAAACGCTTAGTCAACCCTTTAGACTGGATAGCATCAAATTAGCCTCTGGTAACAATGTAAAGAAACTTGGTGTTATTTTTGATCAGGATATGTCTTTTAAGTCCAATATAAAACAGGTCTCTAAGATTTCCTTCTTTCACTTTAGGAATATAGCAAATATTAGGAATATTCTCTCTAGGACTGACGCTATAAAACTGGTCCATGCATTTGTTGCTTCAAGGCTGGACTATTGTAACTTTTTAATAGCAGGAAGTTTACAAAGTGCAATTAAAAGTCTTAATTTGTTCCAAAACGCTGCAGCAAGAGTTCTGATGAAACTTAAAAAGAGAGATCATATCTCCCCTATTTTAGCTTCCCTTCATTGGTTCCCTGTCAAACTTAGAATAGATTTTAAGATTCTTCTTTTGACATATGAAGCCCTCACTAATGAAGCTCCATCATACATTAGATATCAGTTTACTCCTTATTTACTCCTTCACAGAGCGCTTTGCTCTTAAACTGCAGGTTTACTGGCGGTTCCTACAATCTCTAAAAGCGGAATTGGAGGCAGATCTTTTAGCTCCTCTCATGTGGAACCAGCGTCCAGCTTTAGTCCATGAGGTAGAAGCCCTGTCTAGTTTCAAAGCTAGGCTTAAAACCTTACTGCTTGATATAACTTATAGCCTAATTCGGTTGGGGGAAGAACTCTGTCTAGACAGACGATTCTTTTTTGCTCTACATGGTTGTTTAAGTTATTTCTATAGTTATGCTGCTATAGGCTTAGACTGCTGGGAGAAAATCTGATCACTTCTCACTCTGCCACTTTCTTCCTCCGTCAAATCTGCTTTAGTTATCATTATTTTAACCATGTTAACCTTTTGATTTCTCTTAGTGTTGTTCTTTCGATAGTAGCCACACCTGGTCTAGCGTTCTGTTAGCTGGGACACCTTCTTGGATGAGAACATGGGCTAAGATGCTGCCTGCGACGCTGCTATAAATGTTTTTTTTTTTCCCTCTATCCTCTGCATCTATTTTAGTTTTCTGTCTCTTCAAACCCCCAGTCGTTCGTGGCAGACGGCTGCTTGTACTGAGCCAGGTTCTGCTGCAGGTTTCTTCCTGTTAAAGGGGAGTTTTTCCTCTCCACTGTACATGCATGTTCAGTTTGAGAGATTTTTGTAAAGTCAACGACAACACAAGACATTATTTTTGGTCTGCTGATTCCAGAGGATTGAATGCTGCAAGTCAAAATCTCGATGCAATTTGCTGGAGTTCTTTAAATTAGAAACTTTTTCAAACTGATTTGTAATGATGTGTCTATGATTTTAATTGATTTACTTGTAAATGCCTTTAGACGACATCTGTTGTAAATTGCCGCTATATAAATAAACTGATACTAGATTCAGCCAGACTCAAGTCAATTTTTTATAAGGAAAAATAAATTTGCTATTGGGGGTCTTTCTTTTCATTAAATAATATTATTTTTGTTTCCAAGTTTGAATATTGATTTTAAGGCAAACGGGCTCAAAGGTCAACATTAGCTCTGTTAGATTTTGAGAGAAGAAAAGGATCAGTTTTGAAAGGCATCTAAATAACCACCACACCTCATCTCCAGCACTCTGTGTACACCATAACCAAAACCAACTGTCCAGTAAATCATTTAAATCGCCTCTCTACACTTTAATTTACTTTAAAAGTAGTAGTGCATTCAGAGAAAGAACCTAAAAACAAATATCAAAATTTCTACAATACTTTGTGTTTTTCTTTGATTGGGATTTATAATTACTCAGTGATCACTAAAACCGCATATGATGTTGTAGTCAAGTTACAAAATAAAAACTAAAAAAAGTTTTATGAGTTATTATCTAAATAGTTGCTCTGTCTTTTCTGACTGTAGCAATTGGGTAGATTAAAGCGTCATAAACAAATTTGAAGCAGCTGGCATCTGCTCATATGAAAATCAGATGAATGAGACAGTCTCCCTATATGACATAGAAAGTGTCTTTACAAAAACCTCAAAAACCTTTACGAAAAAATCATTTTAGGACTTTTATGTTAGCAGGAATATTTACAGATTAAAGATTGCAAAGCATTCGTTCTATAAGTAAAATCTTAACTAAAAACTGGTTCTACATTTTACCCTTAAACCTGTTTGGTATATTGGTAGATTTAGATAAATTTAGCTGGGACTCATTTGCATGTTATATATTTCTCAAAAACATTAATCACCCTCACCATTTTATGATTAATTTTAAATACGTTTAACAGAATAGAATTTACCCACACAACAAACTAACTTTCTAATTTTGCGGGTGTGATTCAGGAAATGTGGTGGTTATTAGATGTTCAATACTGCTAAATAGGGTTAAATGAACAAAGTGCAACTTTTTATGTTCCAACAACATTTTGAACTTAAAAGTTTAGGCTACCAGCAAAATGTAAATTATAGAGGGTTGCTAGTTTTTGGTATAAATCCCAGATCTTTCCCAGCATTCCAGTAAAGCATAAAATCCTATGGGATCTCATCACTAACTTTGGCAAGTAAGGTTGAATTATCATAAGGATTCAACAGAGTCTTTACCCAGAGTTTGTATATGTTCTTACAACTATCTCAGAAGATTTAGATTAAGAAAGAAAAATACAAAAAAAATGTAACTGAAATTCAACCATTTAAAGCTGGGATTAATTTTGTCCTTTTTTTTTCCAGTGTTTTTTTTCACTCACTCTGCATAATAAGACTTTCCATTGTGGGTGGTTCTGTTGCTTAATTGTTTTATTTAGTAGAGTACAGAGGCATCCAGGTCAAGCCTGCACAGCGTATTGACTTTTGCCCTTTATCGTTTCCCAGTTTCTGTTTAGTTTTATGCTGTGCAAAAAATAAACTAAAAAAGCAAAAATTTTAAAAGTAGCCTATCCTTTATTGTCAGACTCCAGCGAACAAAAGCCACTTTAGCTTAAAGTTTAAGGGTCTGCCTTTGGAATTGGTTTGTTTGTTTTGCTGATTCAATGTGACTTGTGACAGCTTTTAGCTGTCTTCCTGAACAAGATAAGTCTGAATCACTCCACAAAAAAAGGCTCGCCGTTCCTTTTGTCTGACAAAATCAAGGGGCGGCACGTCGGGCCGCTTTCCATATGGTCATTCTGTGCCCTTTTCTTGGCCCACTCACCTTCCTGTTGGTTCTCATCCATCTGTTTACTCTCTCCAAGTCCAAAGAAAGTATCCATTAAATCACCTCTGAGGATGAAAACTGGACTTGACAGCAACAAACTGGAGCAAACCAATGTCCTCCCAAAGCCCACTTCATACCCCGGCCGCACTTTACCATGCCTGTTCCTATCTGTCCCATATTGTCAGCAAGACAAGCCTCTGGCGCTGCTGTAAGGCACAGAGCAGTTCTTGTTTACTGATGCACACTGCACTGATGTGAGCTGATTTCATCAGGCAACACTTCTGAGTCCCGTCTTCCTCTGCCTCTCTGCTTCTGTCTGTAGCCACTAATGTATCAGCTGTGGCCGGGCAGACTGCATGACACTCAGCACAGCTTAAATATCTCTTTCTGTTTTTTTTTTTCTGTACAAATAATAATCTGCTAATTAATGTATCTCTTCACTCCAAATGTGTACTTTTCTTGAGGCTGCAAATATTCTTATCGATTTTATCTCTCCGCATCTTCGATTGAACAATCATCAAATTAACTGCTAAGAAATTACTTCCAGTCTAGTTAAGGAGGAAATGAAGACCAAAGTGTGTGATTAGTTAATAATCTTTACAGCGAACTGGTTGCACTGTGCCTCTGTCCATCGTGTATGGTGGTCAGATTTCCTTTCTCCAAGGCAGACTGCAATTATAACAAATGGATGACTTCAAACCATCTGTAAGACATTTGATTAACGCTGCAGAGCTTCTGATGGTCGAGGAAGGCCAGAATGGTACTTGATTAGGAATTGCTCTAATAGAATTGTAGCTACGCTCCAGGAAAAAGAAAAAAAAAATCACAGAAGGAGAAATTACAACCTCAGAAAGACAGATGAGGGTTACAGCAAGAAGCTTCGGGTGGCTTTTGCATCCATCTTACACACGATTTGATCGCTTCCCACAGTCATAAGCTCAGGCTCATGATGCGGATGTTGAAACCAGTGCTGCATGTAGAAAAGCAGATGTTTCCACTGGTGTCTTGTATGTTGATTTTCCTAGTTCTGTCTTTGTTTTGTACGATTGCAGTCACGTTTAGGATCCATTCACTATGGCCCTTTAAATAGTTAATTTGCCTAGAAAGCCTGGTTCATTTAAGGGAGGTGTGAATGATCTAACAATGATGCGCATCAACAACACCAAAGTCTGGTCTCCTCATACACTTTAGTCTCTCATCCAATTTCATTCCATATCTGAATTCCAATTGGAGAACGCACCAAAGGCTGTAAGCTGACAACAGTGCAGGATGTTCTGGGTAAATACAATCAAAACAGATGTCCATGTTTAGAGTAATAATAGTAATGAGGTTAAACATATGTTGTTTTTGTTGAGGCTAATCACCTGTATAAGGTGGAGATCATGCTATGCAGCTGAATTGGCTGCTAAGTTCCTGTTTTTTATTTATTTATTTATTTTTTACTAAAACCAGAAGAACGTAGAGAAGTGTTACCTGCAGCTGAAAGGCAGGCGCTCAGGTAGAGCTGATGTAGGACATGACAGGTGTATTTAGGCAAAGCCTTCAAGGGTGGAAAACTTGGCTTCATGTTGTCTCCACCACCAGAATGGGCTCTTACCTGTAGAGACACATTGATCACCAAAATACTTAAGTACGCTATTCCTCACCGTTTCACTTTCCAGGTCATGCTCACCTTCTTCATAGCTGTTGTGCTCCATTGTGTCTGAGCCCAACAGTGGCTCCAGCGCAGACCTTTTAAGAATAATTTACCAATGGGCACTGGCAGAGTCCTCTTGCCTAACTATACTTACTTGTTCATTGAGCTGTTTTTGTTCACATCTTTGTTCTGTTGGCTTGAATGTTAGCTTGTACGTCTTGGATGTCATCTAATTAAAGGAGCTTTAGTTTGCTAAACCCGGGGTCAAGGGCTGCTGCAATGATATACACAGTTTGGCCATCGTCCATGAGTTTGGGTCTAATCCTTTTACCTTTAAGCCATCTCCTGTGTTTCAGATGTTTGAAAAGATTTGACAGTTACTTCAATATACCTTTTCCCTTTTGAGGTAAAGCATAGGACAAGACTTCAGCCTCTCTGCTCAGAAAAAGCAGTGGGTTACTCAAAGGGCAAAAGAATCCACTTCCTGTAGTAGGATCTACTTTTTTCTTGGTGTGACTTGCAGGGTTGCAGTCACTGTCCACCCCTGCTCTGAAAAGACACCTTGCATTCCAAAGGTTGTGATTTAAATTAGGATTTTTTTTTTAGCACTGGCTACTACCTGCACGATATGACTTGCACATCTAAGTGAATCAACTCCATACTTCTTTACCAAGATCAGGAGAGCTGCCAAAACATAAATTTTATTTTTATAATATACACCAGCCAGTGTATAATTGAGTCGGAAATTAAACCTCTCCTCTGCTTTTGTAACCCACACAGCTGTGTGGTGCTCCTCAAGACTCAAGAGGCATCGTAATTAAATTGTATGAAAAGATCTTGCTGTATTTCTTGTTAAAGTTACAGGTAACATCCAAAGATGTTATGGTTGATATACTTTTCCAGGCATCTGTGGTGAGTGTAATCTTTGAAGAAACAGTTCTGAGTTACCAAGAGTTGAATCATACCTGCGTGAAAACTGTTTATCATTTTACGAAGATCTTGACCCTCCACAATGACAAGAGGTCTCATATATTTTGTAATCCTGTGCAGGATGCAATCAGAGAACTAAGCTGCCACCAGCTTAGCTTTAGAAAATGTTTGTAACTTTGACTTATTTTATCACTGACCAAGAAAACGTATAGCTAAAGCAGTCTCTGGAAAGTGTCTTTTAAATATATTGTATACCACAGTAGATTATGCGTTTATGATTAGTTACCCCAGCTCTAAAAACAACAATATGCCATTCTTAAAGCATAGAGGTTGTAAGGTTTGGGACTGCTATACTGCTAGTGTGCATTGGGGCATTACACATAGTACATGAAGTAGGTTAATATACAAATTCAAACCTTTACCTTAAGTCATCATTTAAATAGATTTCAAACATGTTTGATAAGGATAACCCAGGCCAAGCTGGAATACCAATATTTATTAAATTAGCAGGATTATGGGTTTTTATTTGATGACCGCGCATATACGTAGTCTTGAAACTTCTTGGGTGAGACAAAATGCAAAAAAACTAAAAAAACAAACTAGTTTGTGCGTTTGAGTATTGTTGGATCTGTAAGGCTGTCAAACACTTTCTTGTTTTGATCAACACTGGTGTTTACCAGGCATTGTTTTTCACAGAGAATTTAATCTTCATTTCTTAAATTTTCCAAATAACATTCCCATACTCTCCTTGTTGCCCTTAGGACACAGCACTGGACCCAGGGGAGGATGTTGCTCTTCTCTCAGTCAGCTTTGAGGATGCTGAAGCCACCCAGGTGTTCCCTAAACTCTACCTCTCCCCAAGCATCGAGCAGTAAGTACATTGATCCATCTATCAGTTATTTCTATGCAGTTCTGTTGAGTCTTGTCTGTGATAATAGTTTGACTTAAGATCCTCATGCAATTTTTTGTTTTTGTTTCAAATTCTATTAACATTAATAGAAGTCCAATAATCTGATTCCTTACCTGTGGTTTTCCTTTTTGTGTTCTCACTCTTCACTACTTTTGGTTTTGAGAAAGAAAGCTATAGTGACCAAGTTAAACATTTTTCATTATGTTATGCTGCAGGTGTATGCAGAGTATTTTATTTCTCTTCCTGAATCTTGTGTGTTGGTCTGCCTTTGTCAGCTCTCGTTTTATTTCTAATGTGAGGGAGAGGAGATAGGATTGTGTTTCTCTACATGCATAAACAAGAGTTTCAATGTCCCAAATGGGGGATACACCTCCAATTTTATGTTTCTAGCTTGTTTTTATCCCTGCTACGGTATTCCACTCTGCTTTGTTTACATCATAAGGCCGCCATATTGGTGGGTGTGGATGTGTGTTGTGTGTTTGATAGAGAGAGCCAGGTATGGGCCCACTCTAACCTCAGGGCCTCACGGTCTGGCCGTCCGTGCTCGGAATAATCTCAGACTGATGTTTATTTACAAGCACACGCCCCGTCACACCAGGTTAAGATTCTTCTTGTCCCACCACTTCTTTCTCTCCGTGTCTGTTTCTGATTTTACATACACGGTTCTGCAGCAACCTTTTTTTTTAATCTAATGTTCCTTTCATTTTCCAACCTTTTTTAATATTATTATACTTCTGTTTTCTCTTTCTTTGAATTTTTCTGCTCATTTTTCACACCCCTTGAACTTTTTCATATCTTGTCAAGTTAAAACACCCCTTTTAAATTTATTTTATTGGAATTTCGTATAACATGGTCTGGACTTTGACTGGACCAGTCTGAATACTATCATTCTAGCTGTATGTTTTCCTCATTTTCCTCCAGGATTTTCCAGTATTTAGCTCTTCTCACTTTACAAGATTCCTTTTTATTGCCCAAGAAAAGCATCCCCCCGACCTATGGTGCAGAGTGAGGTTCAAAGTGTTTCACCTCAAGAAGAGATTTAAATGAAAAACAAAAACTGATTCTGGTCACGTCTGACCAGACCACTTTTCTACATAGAAAACTTTGAATGGGACTTCTTTTGGCCTTTGTTTAGAATAGCTTTTTTTCTGGTTAACTTACCTGTGGATTACCTTACTTAGTTGTCCTGCCCAGAGACTTTCCCATCTGAACTGTAGACCTTTACAGTTGCTCTGATGTCACCATGCGCCTCTTGGCTGCTTTTGTGATAAGTGTAATTATTTGTTTGATCAGTCATTTTGGGTGTAGTTTCTTTAAATTATGGAATGATGTAGTAAATGGCAGTGTTTGAAATGTTGGTATTTTGTTTCTGAAACTGACCAAATGTCCCTACAACTTTCTCCCTGACATTTCTGCCGCGTTCCTTGGTCTTGATTTTGCTGTTTGAACACTGTGTTAGATTAGTACAAATGCACACAAAATGTCATCATCTTAATATTTCCTGTCCTTTACGCAGTTTTTCTGCAACTAAACGCATCGTTTTTCCACTGGGACTTTGCAGTACTAATTTTAGAATTAGTACCGTATAAACGTTACAATGTGGAAAGAAGAAGTCATTGTTGATTTTTGAAGACCTTTAAAAAATATCTAAATAAGCATTGCTTAGACCAGATTGAAATTGTTCTTTTAAACCAGTTTGTGTTGGATATTTAGCTAATGTTCTACTTGTAAAAATTCAACAGCTCTTTATTTTTAATGGAGGCAGAGTGCACATAAGAAGTGGCTACACAGCATAAAGAGCTCACGCATAGAAAGAAAAGTAGCCAGAATTCAGCTGATTAATTTAGGTCCGCAGACCTGACATCAGTGGTTGCAGAACCAGGATGTCACGTTGATTCATGACTGAAATCATATTCTGTATTTTTATTGTTATCACTCAGATATGCTTAATTTAAAAAATATATATTTCTAACCAAAATGTGTTGTACAGATGACCGCTGGAGATAGATATCACCTAAGTAGGTTTAGTCATTTAATAAAATTAAGGTTTTCTGCTTTTTTAGATCGTCTTTATAATCCTAACCCCCCTCCTGCATCATTAATTAGTTCTGAAATGTGTTACATAATCTTCTCCGTGCTTAAACTTCAGCCTGCAATGTTTTTTTGTTTTTTTTTATCAGGCATGTTATATTTGCACTTCAGGACATGAGGGAAACACACACAACGCTGATTCTCCTCTTCATCTGTATGGCATGAGCAAGACCTTATCCCAAGCAGCAGCTAATTACACAACACAAAAGGTCACCTACCTTAAGACTGTCCCACATAATCCTCAATTGTATACCATACGCATGGAGGGAATAAATCTTTGCAATATTATGATGAGATGTCACAGACATACCTTTCTGCTTAATATCTGTCTTTTAAAACAATTAATTGCTTGATTTCAAAAGGCATACTTTTGGTCTGATGGACATTTAGGTTCGTTCGGCTTTCATGCGAGAAACCATGGTGAGGCGTTAAAATGACAGAAAACGTACGGATGCATAATGTGCATTAGTGACCAGACTGACAGCGTTCCAACGCCGTCGGAGGCTGCTCTCCTCTGCCAGAGCAGACAGGGGGGATGCTGAAGGTGGCAGAGAGTGTGGTGCCATGAGGGAAGGCTGTCGGCGTAGCAGCGGGGGGGTTAGATAAAGGAGGAGAGGAAACGAACGCTCTCTCAGGAACATTGCAAAACGCCGAGGCTTAAGAGCGCTTCATTTTCCAATCCCTCTCTCCTCTCGCTTAATGTTGCCTCTTTGTCTCGTGATATTTGCACATATGCATATCAAGGCCATCCGTGAATATGCTGCGCTGGATGTTTTTGTGCACCTTTTTTGTCAGCTGTGTGGGTGTGTGTTAATTCATGACCCAGGGCGAAAAAAAGAAGAAAAAAACCAAGCGTTATTCACCGTCGTTTGAAGGCCGCAACGTGTTTGCGAGTTTCAGCATCAGCTTTGCATTCGTCAAGGATGCTTCTTTATTTAGCGTACAGATACTTGTATTTATGCAGATGTGTAACCCTGCCAACTTCCCTCTGCCTCCCCGCTGACCCTTGTTAGTCTTTGCCCCCGTGTAGCTGCCCATTATCTCGGCACTGGCTCCACTGAAGAGGAAAACTCATTTGCTGCTGCGCGCCTGCACACGTCTGTGTTTGTTTTTTTCCAGCAAAACATTTGATCGACGTTTCGAGAGGCTCGGTGTTGATTCCAGCCATCACAAATTTTAGCAGTATCTCATGAAGCCAAGAGAAAAATAAATTAATAAAAAAATTGCATCAGAACAGATTTGGAAAATGTTTAAATCACTCCACGTTTTCATCAAGTTGTGACTGCAACAAGTGACAGATTCACAGACCGTCTTAGCTTTGGTGTTTGTGCAGGGTGTCATATCAGCTACAGCTAGTCAGTATTAAAAATGTTCAGAGCTGCTTCTCTTTTTTCTTCTTTTTTTTTTTTGCAGTCTCGTTGTCGGCTTGTGTTTGTGCCCGGAGCCTTGCAGATGTGTTTATGTCGCTTGAACCTTTCCCCATTTTGTGACACCACAACCAAAAGAGCCTTATTATGTTTCTTGAATAATTCACATGTTGGACCAACAGAAGTGTGTTTACAAATTACAAAGATTATCGTGTCATGCTTCCATATTAAGCTCTGTGTGGGTCTATAGACTGTACTGCCACTGTTTGTTGCAGCTGCAGATCATTTGTGGTATCTTTCTACCAGCTTTGTAGACCTGGAGATGCCAAAATTAGGCTAACTTTAACTTCTCTTTGCAGAGTCACTCAAGGTCCGTCAGATTGGATTGAGAGGAAAAGGATTTTTCTGTTTTATAGACTGCTGGTTTGATTTAGGTACTTTGACTTGGCAAATGAGAAATGAAAATGCCATGATCTAAACCCATTTGTCATAGCCCTGGCTGAGTGTTGAAAGCCATAATCCCGTTGGATCAAGAGTTTTGCGTCCTCTAACATTTTGTTTTTGAGGTTTGTCTTCTCTTTAGCTCCATCCACCTTCCTATCAACTATTTACGACCTCCTGTGTTCCTACAGTTTCGTGCTACAACCATCTTTTACTGTAGGGATTTAGGGTTACATGGGTCCACCAGTATGTAGGTGATTGACCAACCAGACTTCCTGTGGCATTCTCCATGTCACTTTTCATGAAAGCCAGAATTTATTTAGTGAAAATCTTGTGCTACCTGAGCTCTGATCAACATCTACATCTCCTTTATGTAGCTCCTCGCTACTACACTGGTTAATCCTTTCCTTACCTTGCCCATTTGTTACCGTGGATGATCGTGTCTTGGTTCTTTTTGGATGCTAGAATGACGTTAAAGCTTGGACCCTCACTTTGAACTTCTTTATAACTTTATGTTATAAAGAATGTTCTACGGGATGGAATTTTTTTCTAATACTTAGCAATTATTTTTTAAATGATTTTTTTTTCTGCAAAAAATAAAATCAAACTGCAGTGCACATTGCACCTAACCTTGTAACCGTATAATAAAACATCTTTCAGGGATCATCTTTCCTTTTCTATTGTGAGAACCAATCCTCTGGGAACAGCAGTTTAAATATGTAGGGATTTTTTTTTTCCTCACCTGTTGTAGCTCTAAAGTTGTTTTTGGGGTATAAAATTAATCATGTTATTAAAAAATCTGTGATCTCTGATGTCACAGGTAAAAAGGAATGTATGAATTTTTTTACTGTATGCAGTTTTGCAGTAAAATAGCTACTTCTCGCATTTCTTTTAAAAGAAAAATCCACTGCTTTTCTTTTGTGACGTCTCACTCAGTAGTAACTTGTATTTTACTCTAACTAAAAGACATTTAATGCCACTCAGCTTCTTGGTTTTGGGCATTTATGTGTGCTGCTAAAATTCCTTTCCAAGGTGTAAACAAGCAACCTTTTTATAAGTGAGGGAAATCTGCATTAATTCAATTGACAATATATAGAATGACTAAACACCACACAAAAAATGTGGCTCTTACGGGATAAGATTCCTTTAGCTTTAAAGGAATCCCCCTAGTTTTAGACAGACGTGTTGTAACAGATCACAGGTTGAGACTTCGATTCGAGTCGCAGTTCAGTCCGTTTTTTGTTTTGTTTTATTTCTTTATTTTTTTCTTAGCTTTAAAATAATGAAAGACGTTTAACTCTAATTACACCTGTGCTCTTAATCCTTGTCTTAGTAATAGTTTTTACCTCATTTAATGAAGAGTGAAAAGAAGCCAGTGTGTGAGCTACAGACTGCGCTTTTCCTGTGAAAGCTGGAAAACCATGTTGACTTGGACTTGGGAAAGATGGGAATGACATGACAAGTGTTGTGTGTTGTCTTTGTGTCATCATGTCAAAATTAGAAAAGCAGGATGTGGAGGACTGTTATCTAGCAAATTGTTGATGGATACATGGATTAAACACCTGTTGTGAATTTAGACTCCATGTAGGAGAACGGTGTCATTTGGACATGTGCATTTAAAAGTTTATCAGATTAAGTTAACCTGGAAAGTTCAAAGTGCTTTTATGGTTCAATCAAGAAAAAATTACCCGAAAGCTGAATATAATTTCCTTTTTAGGGATTTATAAAATATTATTCTATCAAGTTCTATATTGTTTATCCATCACTCAGCGTGAGCTTTTCAAGTTTTTAACTCCTGTCTCCTTGGTTTTACGTCTCTCCACCCCCGTCCTCGCCCCTCCTGGTTTCCGCAAGCATCGCCGCTTGTCTCCTCTACCTCTGTCTTCCTCTGTGCTTCCATCAATCTCTCGCTTCTGCTGATCCCACTGGCTGATCCTCAAAGGGAACCTGAGCGAGTGAGTGGGACTTAAAAGAGAAGAAAGCGCTGTGCTCTCACCAGCAAGGTCGTCCCTTGCTCGAATAAAACGCAGCGCTGAGAAAAACAAAAAAAAAAAAAAAAAACAGCATTAATTTTCTCCTCGCTTACACCTCACTACTTCTTTCTTTCCTTGCATCACTCCAGAGTTGTTTGATATCTCACTTTTGCTGTCTTTTAGCAGGGGCTTGGATCTAGGCGTTCTGAACGAACACTCGTAAGCCCCCTGAGCTACTGTGTTATACCTCTATTCCTATTCCCTCTTCCTCTCTTTTTTTCCTGCTCTTTAGTCTAGTTTTCCCCCTCTTTCTGTCTTTAAATGCATCATCACTCTGTTTTCAGCCCTTCAGACCGACAAGGGGGGGATAAAACATGTTGAAGTGCCCCAACAAACACCCACGTTCTCAGCGATAACATGGAGCGTATGCGCGGCTCTCTGATTTATTTGCTTCTCCTGCTGTACAAATCATTGATTATGGGAAGTGCAACACCTCCCAACCCCTCATTCTGCAGGTTTTGCAAATGCACCTGCTTAAGATTCAGTGTTTATTTGTTATATAATGTTATACGCGATGTCTGGGAGCAAATTCACAGTGAAATGGATGGTGTTACACTCATTTAAAGTAGCTGTTAAATTCATGTCGACGTTTAGAGAGCATAAATAATTTAAGCCGCTGTGCTAATTTGTTGCCAAGTTAAATCTGGTCTTTAATAGATTTTGCTGGGGTGGAGGTTAAGGTATTTTCAGGTCGGAAAATATGGACCTCATGCATCCCAGCGGGACGAAAAAACTAATCAGGAGGAGCAATAATACCATCACTAGGATCAGTCGGGTCGGGTGGGAGTGTGTTGCATCTTTACCATCTTGATCAACAATCAAAAATTGGCCGCTACACAAACCATAAAATCTCCCATTAATGTTTATTCATTGTTGTTCACCAATTTGTCTGTGGCGCAGCAGATTTGAATTTGATCTAAACACTGCAACGGCTGAAACGACCACAGTTTTGTTACTTAAATATAACGTCGAGAAATGAAATTTTTTGGTTTTAGGAGATTTGCTGCAGAGTTTCATGAATGCACAGCCATCATGGCACAGACATTGAAGTTCAGTTAAAACATGTCTCACCTCTTTTATTTCACATTTTCCTATTACATGTTTAATGACATTGTATAATTGAAGCCTTCATATTGCTGATGCACCCAGACAAAGCACATTTGGTACAGTAAAAAGCGATGTGTACTACATACCTGTCCTCCTGATCTCTTAGCAATGTGCACAATAAGCAGATGTAGAGTCCTGAATCACAACCTGCATGCAAATAAACTCATCAAAAAAAATTCTAGGATCGTCCAAAAAACAGGCATTGACTGCATATTTTTAGAACAGGTTATAAGCTTTAACTATCTGCAAACACCAGTCTCCACGTACTGTTAATTAGTTTAAAGCCAAATCAAAACATCCTTTGTCATTCCCACTTACGGAGCTGTTTGGATGTAACTCAGTTTTTCAAAATGCGTTGGGTGCAACGCAGTTGCTGTCATTTATAAAGGGATAAAAAAATATTAAAGCTGCCCTTAATGTGGACCAAAGCTTTGTTCCACATAGGAATAAAAGTGTAGCCAATACATGGCAACGCAAACACTTAATCAACCGTTTTGTTCGATGAAACTTTGTTTTTAACCTTACTCTATGCAGATTCATCACTGTGCTTCTTTTGGAAAAATCAGAAGCCTTCAAAGTTTAACACATTTGGGCCAAAATTGTAAAGTTGGATGTACTTATGGGCCACAAATGTTTCTAAAGTAATCAGATTTTTGCAGAAAATTGATCTGTAAGTAGTGCATTTGAAAAAAGCTCTGACACTTTTTCCTTTATCATGTTTAAATTGGTCAGTTGTCATAGTTTCTCTTTTCAAACATCCTTACTGCATGTTAGGAACTGCTTGTGCTGGTCGAATATCAGTACTTCCTGTATGAAAACACAAAATCATTCCCAGGGTCGCATTGTAAATATACGGATTTAATAGAAATGGTCTGACAGCTTAAATTAGGCTTAAAGATGTTTAAAATCAACACATTATACCACAATCTAAAGGAATTCAAGGACTGAAGGAAAAAAGCTGTTGTTTACATTCATTATCCACGTGGAAAGGACCACAAAGCCAATTGTAGGTTTTAGGATCAGAGTGAACTGAAGCGAGACCTAATATAATGAGAAAGCATGAAACCATATGCAACTTTCCTAGGAGTCCCCGGTGACCCAAAATGATCTAAAGAGAAAGGAAAGGAAACCACTGCTGCACTAAGAGAGCCTCAAAAAGAACGTCTTCCTGATCGCAAAGAGTTGTGTGAAAATAGTTTTTCAAATTGGTCCAAAGATCCTTTTGTGTGGGTTTGGTGTTGAACTAAGACTGGCGGCAGCGTCATAGTCAGGGCTGGAACAGCCCTCCTCCTCAGCATGTAAACCTCAGCTGAAGTCCACTTGCATTAAAACTGAGATTCGGTAAATATTTCTGACGAAAATAGGATAATTAATTGAAGACAAATGCCTTGAGAAATTTCTTCAACAATTAACTGTTTTTAGTGTCACACTAGTGTGTGTGTGTGTGTGTGTATGTGTGTGTGTGTGTGCGCGCGCGCTTGCGTTTGTTCAGGATTCTTCCCTGGAGCCTCTATCTGTAGCAATAAAAGTGCTCATTAGTGACGCTTGTTAAGGCGCCACCTGTAATGGCCTAAGATTAGAGGAAGCGTTGAGTTTGTGTCACCGCAGCTTCCATCAGAGTCTCATCGGTTATTTTCAGCTCAGGACTATTCTTTAAAAAATCTGCTAATAATTGATTTCTGGCGGGGGGGAAAATGTTCCCCTCCCTCTCCGAGCATTTTACCGTAGAACTCAATCTAACACCATTTTTCTTTTAATTAATGAAGTTTTTTTTCTTTTGGGGGGCGGGGGGGGGGTTTAACGCTCACATCTCGTTTACCTGATTTTTTTCCCAAGCCCCTGAGACGACTCATGTGTCTCTCCTTCCCCCACGGAAAACCTGCTGCATTGCATAAAAGCATGGAGTGGGCACCGTCTCTGCCCCCAAACCAGATTTAGGAGCCCAGAAAAATCAACGCAGAGAGACAGTTTTAGGCTGCAGTGGACTAATGTTTTTGTGTATCTGCATTTGCCTGTAGGTGCTCTGTGCGTGTCTGTGTCTGTGTTGGCACACATGCTTTTTACCCCAAGCGTGCGCATGTGTAGTTGTACATGTTTGTTTGCATGCACCCCCCCTCCAGGCTCTGCTGAGGTGTGTTATGGACTTAGAAAGTTTCTGCCTCTCAATCAGATATGTTTTTCAAGGTTTTTGTGAACATCTTGTCACAGTCGAAAATTGGCGGTCTGATAAAATAAATTCTCCACCAGCTCGGCGAGCGAACTGACAGTTTGAAGTGTCAGGCCGCTCGCTCTACCACCTCCCACCCCACTCCCTCCTGTCTCTTTAAAGACTCCTGCTTTGCATGTTTGTCTGAAGGGAACTTTCAAATGCTGCTTTGTTATTAAAAGCGGGATCTTGTTTCTGTTTTGTTTTTTCTGTTTTGTCTCACACATTTTGTGTCTTTAGTGATTAGTTTGAGCCGGTCATGACAAAGCAACTGTACATTTTTTTACTTTGAAAAACTTTTTTATCATCCCGCCGAATTAAGACCACCAGCCGGACTTTAGGGTTTAGGCCAAATAAACCTCTAGTGTAGTGTGGTATTATGGTAACTTTCTCAAAGTAAGGATTTTTTTAATTGTATAGTTTACTTATTATCATTTAATATTTCCTTCCTCTGCATATTGTTGTTCTGTTGTAAATTTGCAGTTTTATATTGCTTTGCAAAACCTTCAAACAACCACCAGTTTTCTGGTCTTCTATTTACAAGTTTGTTTTGCTCTTTAAAATTTTGAAGACCTTTATGAAGCCTGAAGAGATTTGTCGAAGGGACTTTAAAAGCTTAGCTGCTTGGATGCAAAGTTACACAAAGCTTACGGTTTTTTGCTCTTAGTTTTTATTTTTATTACAAAGCACAGTACTTGTTTATGTTGTAACAAACTTTTGCTTCTTGAAATATTTCAGTTATATTCTCAAACTGGAGGGCAAGATTTCACTTGACAACATATATAGCTATATTATCAAGTATTTGGAGCCTTTATATTACCGTCAAATAAATAACTTCTGATGTCAACTTTATTGTAAATGATTGCTGCAAAGCCTGTGTCTCTATGCAATCAACTGGGCTTCCCCGGATGAGTTTGGTCTGTTGTGTTGGACTGATTTACAATTGGATTTGGACTTTGATTATAATTGAGGAATAAATGGATGGAGCTATTTTTAATTGCAAATGCACTTTTGTTTAGAATTATGAAACTTCTTCAAAGACTACATGTATAAAGCACATCTTTCTCTAGGTCTCAGAGGGCTTCACTTGGGATGCTTGAAGCGTTTCATTATCAGATATACTGAAGATCGGCATAATTTCAGTACTGTCTGTGGAGAGGTCACTGAGTTCTGTTGCCAAAGGCCAAAGGTCTCCTTGTCCCTTCTCAGAGGAACCACACAACGCTGTTCTGTCCAGACACTCTGCCTCCACGCTCTCTTGCCTCGCAGGCTTTCGGAAATGATGAAGGCAATCAAAATGGAAATGTTCTTGCTTTTGAAGCTGCGTTTGAATCCCCAAACAGTTCTTCTTGGCCTCATCTTTCACTTTCATCGTGAATCACGGCTGCCCTCCTTCCATTGGTATTCTTTCCCACGCGGCTATACACGCCGCTCCTATTCTCCCACACACACACACACAAAACATAAACAAACACTCTAAGCTTCATCACCATTCACCTGAGTCACAGAGGATAATTTCTCCATTTGATGAAGTCACAGACAGCCCCATCACTGTACAGCATGAGACTCTGTGTGTTTACATGTACACAATCTACTGTAAATATGCCATGCAGTGGGCTGCGAATCACTCAGAGGGTTCGACTCAGGCGGCATGTCTGCACGATGACTCCAGCGTGTGTGTGGGTAGCGCTGAGAAGCGGTGTCATCAGTGGAGACGGCAGCGGAGACACTTCAGGGTGCCACTTGGGAAAGTTAAACACCATTATGTCTTGATTCTGAGTCCACCCACAGGAGGTTCTGTTTGAAGCGTTTACACAGTCTGAGAAAACCTCTTTGTATGAAACACAGTGCTCTCTTGGGAGCAGTATGCTCACTATTGTCAATGTTTTTGGGGGAAACTGAACCAAGGATCGTCTGATGTTTGAGTCTCGATGTTTTGTTGTAAAACATTTCGGCAAGAACTTTCAGCAAAACACAATCAGAGGTTGATCCAGCTAGTTTCCAATGATAGTTTAAGTTTCTCTGGCAAATGTCGCCTATTGGCAGTAGAAGGTATGCATACCATTACCATACCAGTCCTACAATGTAAAAAAAAGATCTACTTACTTTTATATAAGAACTGAATTGAAAGATGCCTTTATACTGTTTTATTAGCTTTATTAAATGGCTGTTAGTTAAGCTGCTGCTAAGGTTGCCAACCTGTAGTTAGTTTCTTTGTCTTAGTTAGTTGCAATTTGCTGATTGTAGTTTAGCTGATGCTTTGGTTATCACACCGTTACTGCTGTTTCACAATCAGTATTAAAAAAGTGTAGGAGCGTTCTTTTTAGGTGCAGAATCTGAGAGTAAATTTGAGTTCGCATCGCTGTTCGATGCTGCAGAAATGTCGTTAACACAGAGAGGGACGCGAACGGACGTGAGTGGAAGGAGAGAGATCGTGAACGGATACTTACAGTTCAAGTAATTGTGAAGATTGAGAACGTAAACAGAGCTGGCAGGAACTGTGGCTGTACGGTCGGTTGCTTAGCTGCCTTGCAGCAAGAAGGTCCTTGCTATTTGTTCGGCACTAGAGGCCTTTATTGACAGTTAGAAGACAGAAAATGACAATAGAGAGAGGCGATGTGGAAACGCATCGAAGGTCTAAAGGTCAGCAATCGAGCCGAGGACAGCGGTTGAAGACGATGCCACAGAGACATTTCTGGAAATTGGAATGAACATAAAACATTTGGATTTTCTTTTATTTTCTTTATTTCACCTAAAATCAAAGTTGAAACGTTTTTGTTTCCAACATTACTACCCAAAATGTTAAACTTGTTTGATATTCTTCTGCTTTAACCTTTTATACACAAGCAACCTCTTCCAATTTCTTGTTTTTTGTTGACCGCCATGAGTTAGTCTAGAACATCTACAAGGCTAAAGGTCAGGCTTTTGCTGTTGAATGTCCAATTCTGGTTTTTAAAAGCCCAAATTTAAATCGATTATCAAAACTGTAAGAAATAAAGGGGCTGCGTCAAAGCATCATAGAAGACAGCCATTAAGATTAATATGGTTTGAAACGGGGTTAAATATGAATGAAAATAATTTATACAAATGCAAAAGTTGTATGTATTTGAAGAAATAAAAATTCAACCTACAGCCACATGTTCCTACTTCATATGTGTTCAAATGTAAAAGCGTCGAAATTCAGTGAGCATCACATTTTATCCGATATCTTCCAATGACACAAATGAATGACGAGTGCACAGCCGACTATTCTGTGGCTCTGTCTGCATCTCCATCTGAATGATGTGCAGCTATTCTTAGCTCTGGGGGAGGATAGATGGGCATCATTTAGGTTTTTCAAAAGCTTTTTTTTTTTTTCCTTTTGGCTCTGAGCTATTTTCAGTCGACCAATTGTTGATGCACAGGCTAATGCTAATTATGTGCACAAAAGAGTACTGTAAATGGTGGCTTTGGAGTTAGTAAGAAAGGGATTTCGACAATAAAAACGTCTTCGTGATGTGCCCGGCTTTGCTTTGATGCGAGCCTTGTTGTTCAGCTTAGTTGGTTTATTTTGCTGTTGTTTCTGTCTGCAAGAAAACTAAGCAGAAACAAAACTTGTTTCATTATCTTCTCACTTCATTTAGGAATACTTTGTCCTGATTAAACCTGTTGGACTTAGTTTCCCTCTGTTGACATCAGTCGATTAATTAATTTTATTGCCTCCCCAGCCATGGTTTTGTCCCTTTGGTATGAAGGTGGAGCTTGTAGGAAGAGCGGCTTCTCCCTTACAACTCCCCTCAGCGATTCTTTGGAATCATCTTGTGCAATTCAGTTTTTTGTAATTGCCATTTAATGTAAGAGCAAGAAACATTTTCCTGGGTAGTGATGCTATTGCATTATCAGGATTTTGCAACTTTTATTTTTGTTTTGTTGTTTTTGTGCTTCTGCAAGCATTTGCCATCTCTAAAACTTGTCAAAAATATTGTGCAATGCATGTATTTTATTTCCTCTTAACTCAGAAGTAAATCCTATACGAAAGATAAATGACAAACGGTAATATCTATTTTGAAAAACGACATATGAAGAAGTGCCGTATATATATAGCAATAGTTTAATGGATTGAGACTTGCTAAAGATCTTTAGGATACAATAAGAATATATATCTCTTTTTTTAACATTAGGAAAATCACTTTATTACTTGAATTTCTCTAACCTAACACACAATCTTGTGAATCTTGTAATAATTTGTTGTGTTGTATCATATTTATTATATTACATATTTTAAATATCTTCTAATCCTTTTTGTCCAGTTCTTGGAGCATAGAAGCAAAAAAATAAATAAATAAATAAACACATAAATAGACAAGTGAAGGACAGAGGAAGAAATCATAGGCTTTGAAAGCTACTTTTAAGAAATCAGCAGTTCCTACAATTCCAACTTCAATGAAACAGGAAAAGAAAGTAAAAGAAAAATGAAAGAAAAAATAAACCCATACACTGAACCTGAGATGTCTCTAGTAGCAGTAAGGCTTATTTCCATGGGTTAGCAAATTGTTCATGCTGAGAAAGTAAATAATTCAAATAAAAATGTTTTTTGGGTCTAGGAAAGTATGAAAAATAACTCAATTTTATTTCTTGCCGTACTGACTAAATGGTCCATCTATCCATATTTTTGTTTAATAATCCATCCAGTAGTTTATAGGGTGTTTAGCTTTTATTTATTTTTTTCTACTTCCATTAGTTACAGCACATTATCAAACAAAAATATATATTTTGCTCTGATAAGCCTTTGCTGTGATAAACTTTTATGAACTGATGGGAAAACTTTGCATCATACATCTATTTCTAAATAGAAGCTTTAGCCTTCAGATGATTTCTAATCCTGGTATGACTTCCCTGCAGTCAAGAAACAATAAATAGAAATAAAAATCAGTGGAAGAAGCCCTCCCACCCCTCTATTTTTCTTTAAATGAGCATTTAAAGCATTAAAGCTGAGACCTTTAACTCCTCCTCGGGGGTATTCCCTCAGTTTTCGCCCCAGATCAGAAAGAAACGAGGCAGTTGCTTCGGCTGTGGTTTAGTCACCAGGGAGCTGCAGCAGCAGATTTCCAGATTAAATAAGCATGGGCTAATCACTAATGGAGCTGCGCTCTGGGATTAAATCAGAGGGACGTCAAAATAATAACTGAAGGAGAATGATGGGGATGCCAGAGGCTTGACTTGCTCTTTTTTAAATTGTAATTCCTCCGTTTCAGGTAGACTGCACCATATGTTAACATGCTTCATTTTTTGGGGGTCTGTTTTAGTCCGCGGTGAAAGCACAAAGTGAGGCACAGTCACGCACGGCCTTGAATCGCTCCTGGAGCCAAGATAACATCTCTAAAAATAGACCCGGCATTATACGTGATATTTAATGTAAAGTAAAAAAAAAAAGAGAACCACTGCTAACTGTTGCTTCCATTTCCTTCTTCATCAGCGCTCTGGGAGGTTCCTCGGCACTCCACATCCCGGCGTTCCCCAGCGGAGGATGCCTAATTGATTACGTCCCTCAAGTGTGTCAGTTACTCACCAACAAGGTAAAAAAAAAAGTGTGCCGCCAATGGTCTTTGCACAGAGACCCTTGATGGAGCTGGTATATAAATCAGTTGTTGTGAATTTGGTGTAACAACTACTGACAGGTGTGTGTTTGTGTGTCCTCATGCATGCACGTCGGCCCGATGCAGCGTGGGCTTGCTGGCCGTCGTCCATAGGCTGTCTGAGTGCTCTTTGGTCTCCGCAGGTTGACAAGCAGATATGCAGCGTGAACACGGTGTAATGCCATTTCCTTCAAGCCGAAACGCCCCCCCCCCCTCAAACCCTCTCACAGACATACTCTCCATCTCTTCCTGTTCACGTTACTGTCTGACCAGCAGGAGCAATGATGGGGGGGGGGGGGGGGGGAACCAGTCAGCATCTGACTGAGTTCTGGTTTTTCAAGTCAGAGCTGCTCCCTTTAAAAGAACAAAAAACAAAACAAGGAAGACTTCTGTTCAGAACGTCTCGGCCTCTAAAACAACAGGCACAAAATGTTCAGATCAAAACGCAAACGGCCTTGCTCAGTTGGATTTTAGGTCTGATTTTCTGCCTTGAGTTTTTCGTTTTCCTTAATTCAAACAGAAAGATGTGCATGTTCTGTAGCTGATCCAACACTTTATATTTTACCTCTGTTAGTATTCATCCAAAGCCAATTATGTTCAAATTCTGTTAACTGCACATGTCCAACTTTTTAAAAGCATACTTTGACTCAATTTTGCTTAATCTCTAATCCAGTTTGGGAGCTTGAACCATTTTCAGTGGTCTAAACAAAAAGGGAGGAAAATGCATTTATTTATCGTAAACTCCCTTTGATAAATCCAAAAGTGTCCCATTTATCAAAAAATGAGGATGCTAACATCTTACGTCAACTTTATGTCTATAGTAACATTAGAAATACCTAAACTGAGAACATTGAGCTCATCTCTTTAGTGAAGATGTTTTATAAATGCAGATAGACGTCTGGAAACTGGCATAAGCCAGGGAAGATGCACAGACGATCAAATGGCCTCCGTCCTTAGAAAATCTGATAAAACATCAGCCAAACTTTACAATGCGATGTCGGGGAATGGGGCGTGAATGTACCAGAAGCTCCCAACTGCAGTAAACGCCATCTCTGTTGTTGCATCATCTCACTTGCAGCTATATGCAAATACAGTAAATGAATGAACGAGAATGCTGCCAAGGGCGGGGACAGGTCTGCATACCTGCAGAGCAAACTGAGCTATGTTGCATCACCCACAGCTCTAGGCAGACAATGGGAGTTAGCAGTACACTGACAGCAGTGGGGATATGCAGGAAGTCCGTCCTCAACGTGCGTGAATGTTCAATGATCTTTACTTCCTTCGATGCGGACATGCATGCTCAAAGTGTTATTAAATAAACACAAATGGAGTATGCAACCTTGCAGCTTTTGAGAAGGCCGAACCGCCTCCGCCGCTTCGTGAAATCACAATTCAACCGAAGCCTGAGTCACTATGGCCGTCTTTGTTCGAGAGTTCTTCAAGAGACTAGAGACCAATCAAACACACAGCTGTGGATGTGTGTGTGGGTCTGTGTGTGTGTGTGTCATATTTTACTACTATTACAACACAGTATCATTCATACATGAAGGGTGAGTAATCGAAAATTTGCAGCTTACACTGCACAAAAAATAAAATGATTATAACACCCTGGCTTGTCTGCTACACTGTAAAACTGTCTATCAAGTAGTTTAACAATAGCTATCAACATAAAATACTGATTTTTTTATGAAACAGGAAATCATTAAAAGATTAAAAATCAAATTTTAAAGTAGTTTTTTTTCTTTTCTTTTTAATTCGTTGTTGAAAATGATTTACCTATCCCTCCAGAAAACCGCGATTCTGCGCTCGCATAAAATCCCGCAAAATCAAGGAAAGGGCAGACACAATATCAAGGGTGCGTATAGTTTTAAAAACGACGCATATTTACCGCTTAGATAGCATCTAAGCGGAGAAATCGCAGAATAAGGAAATTGGCCTGATTTTAATGATCCCGCATTTTTCCCAGACATTTGAAATATATTATTTTTTACTTACTTTTGACTGAAACTACCCCCCTCCTACCACCACCACCACCACCACCAACACTATTACAAACACACATTTTGGTCCGCAATGGCTATATATCAGTGCGTCCGCCATATTGGATGTGGCAGATCTGCCCATTAAATTAATAAAAGCGAATGGACTGAACTCCATCCAGCGCCTAGGCAAGGGCAAGGCAAGTTTATTTGTATAGCACATTTTCGTGTACAAGAGAATTCAAAGTGCTTTACATAGGAAAAAAGATCAGAAAATGAAACAATAAAATCAGCTTTAAATTTAAAAGAAATAAAATTAAAATAAAATACTAATAATAATAATAGTAATAATATTCTCAGTTGCTATATGCACAGTTAAATAAGGATGTTTTCAGCCTGGATTTAAACAACCGCAGAGTTGAAACCTGTCTCACCTCTTCAGGAAGACAGGTTTCAGATTTTAGGAGCATAAAACTGGAATGAAGCCTCCCCTTGTTTGGTCCTGACTCTGGGCATAAGCAGGAGGCCACTTCCTGAGGTTCTCAGAGTCCTGGCTGGTTCATATGGCTATAACATGTCAGATATGGGGCTAAACCATGAAGAGACTTGTACACAAGCAAGGCTGTTTTAAAGCCTATTCTTTGAGTGACAGGAAGCCAGTGCAGAGACTTGAGCACTGGACTAATGTGGTCATATTTCTTGGTTTTGGTCAGAACTCGAGCAGCAGCATTCTGGATGTTCTGAAGCTGTCTTAAGGCCCGTTTAGAAAGCCCAGTGAGCAGGCCGTTACAGTAATCTAACCTGCTAGAGATAAAAGCATGGATAAGTCTTTCTAGGTCTGGTTTAGACACTATACTACAGGGAGCTTTACGTTATAACTGGCTTTTGTTCTTAGAAATATTCTGTATTTTATAACTGTATTTTAGATCACTTTAAATGGTCCAAAACTCTTTAAAAAATCTGAAGATCCCAATAATATTTGTAAATGTTGCAATGACGGCATCAAGAGACATGTCTATTCACTCTTTTTTTTCCACTCCATCTCATCTGTACTTCCATCTCTCTGTGACCTTTTAGCATTTGGGGCAATACCAGTGGATAAGTGGATAAATATTACATGGCCTTGTAAAATGAAAGTTCACTGCAACACGAATATTGCACACAGTGATATTGCGATGACATGATGTTGAAATTAAGCAACCGTCTTGTGCAGAGGTGAAGCGGGACTTTAAACGTAGTATCTATTAGTGAAATGTGTGTTTTGTTTACTAATGAAACAAATATAAGACAAACCCATGGTTCTACTTAGTTTACAGACTGTAGGGAGTATCAGATTGCGCCCAAATAAAAAAAAAAAAGGATCAATTGGTGAAGTTCCTATAGGAGCCTTGTTTATCTTTCATTTGTTCTGTGTAGGTGCAGTATGTCATACAAGGTTATCACAAGAGGAGGGAGTACATCGCTGCTTTTCTCAGTCACTTTGGAATGTGAGTTTCCACGTCCATATGAGCTCTCTGTGATTTAATTCGTAGCAACAGTGTAAACGGTATGGCGTGTTACAGGGGGGTGGTTGAGTACGACGCCGAGGGATTCACCAAACTCACTTTGCTCCTGATGTGGAAAGACTTCTGTTTCCTGGTGCACGGTAGGAGACTCACGAACTCAATCTGAAGGATTGTGTTAGGAGGAAACAAAAAGAGAATCAGCAACTAATATTCCTCCTCCTCGTTTTTCTGCACCTTGTAGTGGATCTCCCGCTGTATTTCCCCAGGGATCAGCCCACCCTCACCTTCCAGTCTGTGTATATCTTCACCAGCAGCGGTCAGCTCTATTCTCAGGTGCAGACGTCGTATCCTTACAGCCCACGCTGGGACGGCAACGAGATGGCCAAAAGGGCAAAGTATGTAAAACATCGCCTCATAAAAGTTCCACTCCAAGTGTTAGTTACATCCTTAAGATTTCAACCCTTGATCTCATTTTTTTTTTATATTTCAGAGCACACTTCAAGAGCTTCATCCCTCAGTTCCAGGAAGGAGCCTTCGCCAATGGAAAGCTGTAGTTGTTTTTCACCCTTGATGACATTTGCTGGAGTGTTTTAATGTTTTTTTGCGCCCTTCTACACCTGCTTTGTCCGCGCAGACTTTAAATACTGCATTACTCTTACTGAATCTGATGGGAAAAGCAACTTTTTTTTATGGAACTTAGTTTTCTAGGCATCATGAAGTTTCATTTTAGGTGTAGACAGCAGAGTATGACCCCCTCATTCGTTAAGCTCCGACAAAAAGAATAAGGTGACAGCTTGTGTTTTACTGACGATAAATACTGTCTTGTTTTGTGCTTTAAGTCTGGAAACTGCATGTACAGAAGAGCTTAAAGAACAAGCTTTCCTAATACTTTAAGTTTTTTTTTATTATTATTATTTACCTTAAAGTTTTCCTTCTTCTTTTTTTTTGACACGTTGACAACACGTATAACCTAATATGTTTTTATTCTGAAATGCCAGTAAAATATTTTTCTCCTGACTTCTCCTGACGTCAGTGTTTTTATATTGAGTGCATCTGAGATTGTAAAAAAAAAAAAAAAAAAAACATTTTACAGTGGAAACATGGGATTAAAATCAATATTTTGCTGGACTACTTCGTTCAACGCTGCTCACTGAACAGAGTTGGTTATTTCAAGCAGTTTTTTTTTTTTTTATAACTACGTTTATAAACAAAGTATGTAAAGTACTTTGTTTAAATCTTGTCATTATCTACAATTATCTGTGCACAGGATGCTTTCTACAGTTATGTTAAGTGTGCCAAACAGGCCTCAAAATGACATCATATGTACATTAAAATATTATTTGATTAAAAAAACATCATTAGGTTGAGTCCCTTTTGTGTGGAGAAACGTCACGTAAACGTTACAATGGGCAGCTGTTGTATATAAGTTTTTATAACCTCAGAAATCAGTTGACACAGGACATCAGTGTCTCTGTGTGGTAAAAGGAAGGCTGTGTATGGGGAGGGGGTTTGGGGGCTGATGCGTGTTCACTTGTTTTCATCATTAAATATGAGGCTACTAGTTCGGGGTCCTTCCCCGCTGCAGGCATAGCCCCTCGCTATATTTATTATCTGTAAAGCAGCAACTGTCAGGTCTAATTGAGAACTATAGGCTGAATGTATCTGGGGCATTTAATAACATCAAGCCACTAAATAAAATAATTTTAAAAAAGCAAAGATTATTTTGCTTTTTCGATGCCCCGCTCCACGTTTGTCGCTCTAACCTTTCCCGACCTGCTTTTTGAAACGTCTCGGCTGTCAGCCGCAGGATAAGACGGCTTTATTTCAAGGGGGGTTGAGGAGGTGGAGGGTGGGGGTTTTCTTTAACAAGCACAAGAAACGAATAGTTGGAGTTGACAGTGGGCTCCAGGCGTCACGACCCTGAGCTCAAAAAGGTAAAGACCCTTTTTTTTTTTCCTCGCTAAGAGTTGGACTGACTTTATTAGTTTAACCAAGTGTTTAGAAACGCAGCAACTGAATCATGAGCTTAAATGCAGATTACAACACTGCAGAAGGTAAAGTTCACCAACTTGGTGTGTCAATTAGAGGAAGCATTCCCTCCTGAAGTTTCCCCTGAGTTGCTGATGTTGACCCGAGCTGACATAAGCCCTTTAAGTAACTCCAACAATTCTCTCCAAAGTGGCCTAAACTGCGTCGCAGAGTCACATCCAGTTAGCCTCCTGTCTAAAAACACATCTGCGCCCTAACACGGCTCACCTTGACGTGCCTTTCAACACCTTAACATGGATTTATTCAGCGTTAATGATCCTGTAAAGGTGCCTTTTGAAGATGCGTTTCTCAGCGCTCTGATTCACAGTTCAGAGTTCTGCCAAGCCTCACTGCTAATTCTGCAAATCCGCTAATCCGGTCTTCTTCAATGGAAGTCAAATGGAATAAGTAGACGGGAAATATTAGTTAGGAATCTTCGGACACAGGGTGATTAGATTGGGATGAGGGGTTTTGCTCAATGGGAGGGATTGTAACTGTACGTGGAAATGTAATATATATTTTCCTTTTAAAGCACAAGGTGTTGCGCCTTTTTCCAGAAAGAGGTGTCCCGAAAAGCATGAATATTTACATTAGATTAGGTTTTACTGGTAACAGCCCTGTAAGCGTGACACTTGCAGGCACTAAGGACCTGCCAGCCTTAAAGAAGTGACAAGTGTGCCAAACAGGATCACTTAAAGCCAAGCAACTCTCAGCCTCGCCCTTTCTCACTTCAAATCAGAAGTCAGCCGGGAAACTTTTGAGGAGCACGGACTTTGAACATGGACAAAGTTTCTCGGAAAAGTAGAGTAGGGGAGTGTAGCTGCACGAAGCCAGCGATCACAGTAAAATTATCCTGAATCATCTCCACAAAAGATGACAAACGTTCCAAGAGTGAGCTAATCTGAGGGACGAATATGTCCGCGAAGGTGGAGAGGCGCCTTATCGGAGTTTGTTTACGTTCCCTCTCGAGTCACCGCGTCCTTACTTGTCCGATCTGTCTGTCTTTCTCTGCGTCTCACACCCTTTGTTGCAGCGTGTCTACCCCCGCAGATAGGACATAACTGTTGAGCGCTTTACGTCTCCAAATTTAGAGTGGCTGAAAGTTTTCCCTGTTTCCACTGATGTTCGGAGAAGGGAAGGATGGATTTCAGGAGCTGTGTGCGGCATTTGCAAAGAGGCGATGGGTTGTTGATGCAGGCCGTGCTGGGGATGATGGAGCTGAAAGGCTTAACTAATTTTGGAAAGAGAGCAGGAGGGAGGAGAGTGGAGGGGGGATTTTGTGGCCTTTGTTACAGCCCGTTTGATCTAGGAATTGAAAAAAAAAAGAAAGAGACTGCTTTGGTTTCCCACTCTGTTTTTTTTTCTTCTTTTAGTTACAGAACTCACGGAAATGCTGCAGTGCCGCGTCGAGCACCTCTCCCTGCTCAAACCTTCAGTTAATAACCAAATGCAGTAAAACCCTGTGCCTTAATTGCTAATTACTCGTCATGCACGAGACGCCAGGAGAGCGTAGCTAAGCTGATCAGATGAGTCTTCGCCCGGGAGCTTGTAGGTTTTCCCGTTTTATCTTGTTTTCGGGGAAGGAGCTTGTTTTTCGATGGCCCCTGACAAGATAATGAGAGATTTTCCTCAAACTGGGAAGGGACTCTTTACGCCGACCCCTCTGGGTGCAATCATTGACACTCGGTTTAAACATTATTTAAAGCACTTCCTGCAGGTGTTTGATTTACTGTGGAGAACAACTCCTTAAGCTAGCTTTGGCTTCGCTTTGGTGTGCCCGATTTTCATAGAAGATCAAAATCCCTAAAAAAATTCTGAATACACTTTGTTCCCTCTGCAGGTTTTCAGTCAAAACGGCTTCCTAAGTAGAAGATTTGGATTGGATATGCAAATCTAAACGTACAGTTTTGTGAAATTAGCATGAAATGTTTACAGGCTCAGATTGGCAGACTAAGAAAGACTTCACACCCTTTTTCCACATCATTTTAATATGATGTGGAAAGTCTAAGAGTTTGTAGAGCTTCATACAAATGCCGACCATTAGCCATTTTACTCACCCCACCCCACTCTGTGGCCTCCTTCTCCAAACTCCCCCCTTCCTCGCACCCACCTGAGGAACTGTCAGTCTGGATCTTGGCGCTGTCGGTTCAGCCTGTCAGGCTGAGGGACGCGTTCCAATCAGCCGTGGACACTGATAGACCTGTCAGGTGGGATGACAGCTGCAAGTGAAGAAGCGCGCAGACAGGTACATGTAATGTGACAAGTCTCCCCGCTTCCCCTTCCTCCCCAACCACCCCCTCCACGCGGAAAAAATAAATACCCATAAGTTGGGCGGGTGCAGAGGGGGACGAGGACGTTTCCTGACAAGTTGAGGGAAAGTTTTCGTTTTAGACTGACAAAATGTGATGCACATATGTAACAACTCACCGATCTACTCAGCGTGAGTTGCTGCAAATTATTTGTTAGAAATTCCAGTTAATGGAGAGTGATTGAGCAATCATATGAAATTACAGGGGACTGTCTTTATCAATTTACTATTTTAAAAGGATTTCCACCATTAGTTTTCAGTTGGATTAAGATCTGATTGGTTTGCCATCCATTTGATTGAGTTAATCTTCATTTCTCAATAATGAACTTTGCTCTTACATGGTGGATAGATGTAGCATCACCAAGAAAAAAATATTGAACCATCAGCAAACCTTAACGATCCCAGATAAGGGGTCATAAATAATGGATGGGTGGAGAATGTTGCAAATTTTCCTCAGTCACATCTGCCTTGCACCTTTAACTGACATGTCAGTTGTTGGGGCTTTTCATGTGAGTATCATCTTTACATTTTTCATTGGCATGCCTCCAAACCAACCTTTCAGAATTATCTCTTGACCCAGTTCCGATTAGGATTCAGTCAATCATGTTTTCATCCGGTATGCTTTTTTTCTTCTGTTCCAGGAATTGTAAAGCATGTGTATCCAGGAAATTCTGCTGTGGATAGAGATGGCTTTCGATGATCTATTGCAGATGGTTAATAGTTAGTTAAGGAGGGTGACTAAGAGGAAGCCAGCTTAGTCAAATTATCCCAGTGAAAATACTCGACATTATCAATGCATGAAGGTGGATGTTGGGCAGCAAAGCTTTGAACTGACCTGCAGGAGACGACCACACCACTGCTTTCTCCAACTAGTGTTTATCCCTTGGATAACAGAATGGATTATTTGCAGTGGCAACTATGAAGCACCCAAAGCCGCAAATGAGAGACTCTCTCCTAGGCTTATGGCTATCTCCATAGCAACACCTTTGATTCCAGCTGGACGTACTAACCCGCAGCCTTCTGATCGTCCTTTTATATAAATGACAAAGCCGTAAGTCTGCTGTAAAGTATCCTCATGCAGCGGTAATGCATGGAGATTTCATCAATCCATATGCAAATTCGTTTGGGTTTAATGGAAACTGAACATATACAATTGGGTAGGCATACTGCTGTACAAGGGATTGTATTGACCTGTTAGACTTGTCGATTGTCCACAAAATACTTTTTTTTCATAAACTGTTTTTGGTATATTGCTTGGACATTCACAACACTGGGAGTTCACAACATTTGACCTATTTACAGACAAACCTGGCCGGCATGCTTCAGGCAATGCTTGAAAACAATGCGTCTTTGTAAGACTTTGTTAAAAAACAAAAGCAATCAACCAATACACTGGGGGTAGAATGGTGGACCTCCACAAGTCTGGTTCATTCTTTTGGACAATTTCCAAATGCCTCAAAGTGGGCATCTGTTCAAACTTGGTCAACACACTGTTCAGAAAGGTTAAGGATACTATAGGTCCAACATTAATGTGTTTGATTTGCAGTTTGTTTGACATATGGGTGGAAACCTTTTACTATAATAGAGCACAGGTAGTTTCTG